>JAOUQZ010000004.1:19730671-19741222 GCA_028564935.1 Neosilurus hyrtlii
TTTACTATGTAAAGCTGCTTTGTGACAATGTCAATTGTAAAAAGTGCCATACAAATAAAACTGACTTGACTTGACTTGATGGCCCTGTGTGAAAAAGTGATTGCCCCTAAGCGTTTACGATAACTTGCAATGAGTCTTTTATAGCACTGTGTAGAAATTCTGGCCCACTCATTTTTGCAGAATTGTTGTAATTCAGCCACATTGGAGAGTTTTCGAGCATGAACTGCCTTTTTAAGGTCATGCCACTGCATCTCAATAGGATTCAGGTCAGGACTTTTACTAGGCCACTCCAAAGTCTTCATTTTGTTTTTTGTTGTTCTTTAGCCATTTAGAACCCAAGTTCTAAATGGCTCGGAGGTCACGGACAGATGGCCAGACATTCTCCTTCAGGATTTTTTGGTAGACAGCAGAATTCATGGTTCCATTTTTCACAGCAAGTCTTCCAGGTCCTGAAGCAGCAAAACAGCCCCAGACCATCACACTACCACCACCATATTTTACTGTTGTTATGATGTTCTTTTTCTGAAATGCGGTGTTACTTTTACGGCAGATGTAATGGGACTCACACCTTCCAAAAAGTTGAATTTTTGTCTCGTCAGTCCACAGAGTATTTTCCCAAAAGTCTTGGGGATCATTAAGATTAATGTTCTTTTTGCTCAGCAGTTGTTTTGGTCTTGGAACTTTGCCATGCAGGCCATTTTTGCTCAGTCCCTTTCTTATGGTGGAGTCATTAACACTGACCTTAACTGAGGCAAATGAGGCCTGCAGTTCCTTGGATGTTGTTGTGGGGTCTTGGATGAGCCGTTGCTGCGCTCTTGGAGTAATTTTGGTCAGCAGGCCACTCCTGGGAAGGTTCACCACTGTTCCATGTTTTCGCCATTTGTGGATAATGGCTCTCACTGTGCTTTGCTGGAGTCCCAAAGCTTTAGAAATGGCTTTATAACCTAGATTTCAGTTACATTCTTTCTCATTTGTTTCTAAATTTCTTTGGACCTCGCCATGATGTCTAGCTTTTGAGGATCTTTTGCTCTACTTCACTTTATCAGGCAGGTCCTATTTAAGTGATTTCTTGATTGAGAACAGGTGTGATAAACCACAGATGAACTAAGGTGTGATAAACCACAGATAAGTTATGTTTTAACAGGAGGGGCAATCACTTTTTCACACAGGGCCATGTAGGTTTGGATTTTTTTTTTCTCCTTAATAATAAATACCTTCATTTAAAAACTGCATTTTGTCTTTACTTGTGTTGTCTTTGGCTAATATTTAAATTTGTTTGATGATCTAAAACATTTAAGTGTGACAAACATGCAAAAATAAGAAATCAGGAAGGGGGCAAACATTTTTTCACACCACTGTATATGTGTCTATATGTGTACAGATGTTTATGTAGGTACATGCACATATATAGCTTTGTGCAGTTACCTTAGTTGTCTTTTGTGTACTTTTTTATATTTGCTGCTAAACTGATTTTCATTGTTCATGCAACAGTTGACAATAAAGACCCTGACATATTCACACATTTACACACTTACACAGAAGGGTGCATGATATGTCAGGGGTGCATGGTATACACAAGGTGAGAGGTACAGACTTTTAATCATAGGGTGCATGATGCTAAAATGTTATATGATGTTCAAGACCTGCTCTAAAGATGAATATTGCACTCAAACATGAGTATTAAACTTAAACATGAGTATTAAACTTAAACATGAGTATTGCACTTAAAGAGTAATATTGCACTGTCCAATAGGATGGTCTGAATGATGGTTATTCAGTCAGTGTGTGTGAGACGGTGGTGGTGGTGGTGGAGTTGCACGTTTAACAGCTTGTAGGTAAAAGCTGTTCTTGAGTTTGTTTTTTTTTTTTGTTCCTGTACCTTTTTTCAGAGGTTAGAAGGGAGAAAATGGGGTGTCCAGGGTGTGTGGGGTCCCTGATATTTCCACTGGCTCTCCTCCGAAGTCTGTCAGTGTAAACGTCATTTAGTGGGTAGTGTAGTTCCAATTACCCGCTCTGCCGTCCTCACCACCCGCTGCAGGGCCTTCCTGTCCTCTGCAGCACAGCTGTTGAACCACACTATACAGCAGTAGGTCAGGAGGCTCTCGATGGTAAAAGTTTGTCAGTAGGGGTCGGGGTAGGTGGGCTTGTCGGAGCTTTCTCAAGAATTACATCCTTTGTTGTGGCTTCCCCACCTGTTGAGAGGTGTTTGTGGTCCAGATGAAGTCAGTAGAGATGTGGACTCCAAGAAACTTGAAGCACTCCACCCTGACTACCTCCTCTCCATCAATATAGAGGGCAGAGTGCTCAGTTGGTCTAGATCTTCTGAAGTCCATTATCATCTTCATTGTCTAAAGTCCAGGTTATTGTTGTCCCATCATTATCCAGTAGCGAGAGGTTAAAGATGGTGGTAAAAACCCCTGCTAGTTGATCTGTGCATGCTTTAAGTGCCCTTCCTGTTAGCACGTAGTGCAGAATTTTGCTGTTTGACTATAAATGTCTATTTACAAATTTATAGAGGTACTGCACATGTACATGTGTTTTTGTTGTTTGGGTTTTTTTTTGTTTGTTTGTTTACTTTTGTTAGTCTTGATAAAATTAAAAAAATAAATATCTATGTTTTATGCAGGGCGGCATGGTGGTGCAGTGGTTAGCATGTCCGCCTCACAGCAAGAAGGTCCTGGGTTTAATTCTTGGGATTAGGTGTCTCTGTGTGAGTTTCTGTGAGTTTGCATGTTTCCCCTGTGCTTGCGTGGGTTTTCTCCAAGTACTACGTTTTCCTCCCACAGTCCAAAAACATGCATGTTAAGCTGATTGGCTATTTCAAATCGCCTCAGATGTGAGTGTGAAGGGTTGTGTGTGTTGCCCTGTGATGGACTGGTGAGATGTTCAGGGTGCACCCCACTCTTGCAAGTCGGCTGATATAGGCACCAGCCTCCCCGTGACCCTAATTAGATTTAAGCAGCTTAGAAAATGAATGAATAAATGAATGGTTTATGTGTTGAAAATGAATGGTAATGTCATCTACTGAAAATTTTAAATTTTAAATAAATTTTATCAATATATAAGTCAAAAATACTGATAAATTCAGCAGCTGAATAATCATGAACAGGGTACGGTGCTTTCGCTTTCTGCAGGCCATGAATAAATTAAAGTAAAATTAAATAAATTATACCTCCCACATTTCAAAGGCAAGTGAAAATTAAATCTATAAAGCTAGCCAAATGATTATTTTCACACATGCCATTTTCAGAAGTTTTCTGATGACTCTGCTGTAGCTGGATGGTATCTTTTATCCCTTATTAGGATCACTGGGAGGCTAGAGCTCATCTCAGCCAACTTTGAGCAAAGGAAGGTTACACCATTAACAGCTTTCTAGTCCACTGCAGGGCCAGCACACACCCAACCAATCACTTACACTCACACCTAGAGGCAATTTGGAACAGCCAGTTTGACTAATCTGCATGTCTTTGTACTGTGGGAAAAAGGACCCAGATGAAACCAATGCAAACTCCTCACAGAAAGGTCCTCACCGAGCCCAGCACAGGAACCCAGGACCTTCTTGCTATGAGGTGGATGTGCGAACCGCTACACCACCGTGCTGCCGTTCTAAGTGCAAGTTGTCCACTTTCAGTTGTACAGCACTTTATGGTTTATTAGACATTTAATCTCTTTGTATTATTTGATCTCACATGTGCCATGATAGCACAGCTTTTAAGTCAGTAAAATATCAGTTTTTAGCAGTGCATTTTTTTTTTAATTTTGTGTTTCTGAAGATCTTTAAAAAATGTTTTGGGTTTTAATTAATGTGCCTTTAAAATTATTATTTTAATAATCAATGACTGACAAACTGTTCACATTAAATTGAAGCTGGTTTTTCCCTGCCATGGACCACTCGGAATCATGAAAACAATGTAGATGTGCAACACTCGGTGGTGCTATTTCCTTAGTCTTGAAAGAGACTTTACAGCCCCATTAAAAAGTGCATCTTTGCAGGTTGCTGTTAAATTTTTTTTACTGTTTCTACTCAGAGGCTTTATCCACTCATTTCATCTTCTCATGCACTCAGCTTAAAAGCATCGGGAATGAGATTCAGTAGAACAACTACAACAAGAAATGATGCACAAATATATGAAATAGTTGAAAAAAGTAAACATTGCCTACTGCTAGGCATAACAATATTCCACTTCAGATAAACTATCAGTTACTTTAGTACAGTGGCTTGAGTAGACTTTATCATGTGTACATGCTCCTTAAAATGAAATTCGTAGTTTGCTGAATCTCAAGGATGCTGAAGTAGATTAGAAAGGATGGGCAGGAGCCTATCTCAGCTGACTTTGGGCGAATGCATGGCCACCCTGAACAGCTCGCCAGGACATCACAGGGCCACAAACTCAATCATTCACTCTCACACCTAGGGGCAATTTGAAGCAGCCTATTAGCCTAATGTGCATGTGTTTGGACTGAGGGAGTACTGGAGGAACCCAACACAAGCATGGAGAGAACATGCAAACTCCACACACAACACCCTTGCTGTGTCTAAGACTTGAAGCCAGAACCCAGGACCTTCTTGCTGTGAGGCAGATATGCTAACCACTACACCACCATGCTGCCCTTAACTCTAGTCACATTTACATGAAGTGAGGAATTGTGCGCATGGGTTTCGATGTTGTCGATATGAATGTGTACTCCAGTATGTTTTTGGCTTTGAACTGTAGAATAGAAAGACACCCCTTCAAGTACCCACTTACACTTCCCTGACTTAGCACATATTTATTCTAATTTCAGCAGGGCTCCATTTCAGCTCCAGGAGAATGAAAGTCCCATCATGTAATAAAGCAGTCAGCCCTGTAAACAACTCCTGCCCTCGATACCCATCAGTGATTTTGCATGAGCATGAAGGTGACCTGCCTTGTTGGGAGTTTTTATGTTAATTAGTGTATCGATTTATGATTGATCCAAGTGAAGCATGTCATGAACTCACTTTGTTGAAGCATGTAGTTTAGGCTTTATGTACAGCGAGAGAGAGAGAGAGAGAGAGAGAGAGAGAGAGAGAGAGAGAGTTGTATCCTCTATCCAGTAGTACTTTTTCTTTAAAGAGTTAACACTGGAGACTTTCCAGAAAGGCTGGAGCCTCTTATCTTGTGGGTCCTCCCTCCTGTTTCAGCGCTGTGACCTCACTGTTCAACTGGCAGTGGTTCAAGAACTCCAAAACACGTGCACACCGCTGCAAACAGACACACATGCACGCTATATCAGGCAGGGGGAGATTCACAAATGAGTTCAGCTGTCCGTCTGGGGTTGAGGTCTTCGAGAGGGGCTTGCAGAGAGAGAGAGAGAGAGAGAGAGAAGATACCGCAGGAAGATGGCATGAAGCTTAAGACTAATACAGATCCTCACAACAATACAGGAAGAGGGGTGGCAAAGAGGAAAGCCAGTTCCTTTTTTCTCCCCCTGTGTTTGGATGGTGTTAGATCTTTCTTTAAAGCTCCGCACGTCATCCTGCACATGTAAAACAGTGGGCTGTGCTTGGAGCAAAATAAGCTTACCACAGGAATCACACAAAAAGCCTAATTTCAGGAAGAGAAGGAAAAAACATGTGACATGCATGCCTCCGAGACAAGCAGAGCTGAAAGAGCTTGAGTGTATTAACCTGCTTTTCCAGAGGAGGGATGAACACTGCAACCGAGAGACACTTTCAGCATCAAGGCTTCTGGACTGACTCAAAGGGAGTCAGTTACTCATGCAACTTGGGCTTCTTCGTTTGTGACTTGTAAGAAATGGGATCCATGTGTGGTTTCAAGAGGGCATGGGCACACGAAAGAAAAAGCTAAAGAGTGCAACCAGAGGCCGAATACCCAGGACGTTCTAGAAAGTGAAATACAGGGAACTATGAGTTTGCCGACTAACTGTGTCTTTCTCGCTCCTGCTGACCGGGCTTTCAGAGTCCGAAATGGGAGTATCTATGGATCGCCGTGCGCAGTCAACCGTCCAATCGACATCTTGCAGAAACGCAGGCGGTAAATGTTTTTCATCTTTTCTTTCAATCAAGCCACAAGGGAGGTTGTGGGGGGTGGTTTGCCATGTGCAGTTTAACGCTGGTGTTTGGTAATATCTGTTCCTGGTTTGTCAAATGGTTGCACTACTGTTCTGGTTATACTTTCTGTGAATGGTGTAACTGAGGTTTTAGGGCACTTCAGTGCTACAGTACATGCATATGGACACAGTATTTTACAGACAAAAAACATACGCCTTCTTTTCTTTACTCCTTCTTTCCTGCTTATAGCTTCCATTCTTTTGTTTTTTTTTTTCTTGTTGTTTTTTATTCACAGTTTCAATCGTTTCAGTGAATTGGTCTAAAAGTCCAACACATCCTTAATAATTGCACTTGATTATTTTTGTGAACCCAGGATCTTCTTGCTGTAATGCAGATGTGCAGCAAGAAGGTCCTGGGTTTTTAGTTCCATGTTGGGCAAGTGCCTTTCTGTGTGGAGTTTGCATGTTCTCTCTATTCTTATGTGGGTTTCCACTGTGTACTCTAGTTTCCTCCAACAGTCCAGAGAAATGCTTTTTTCCCAATCAAATTGCCCCTAGGTGTGAGTATGAGTATGAATGAATCTGCGTTGGACTGAGGAGCTCTTCAGGGTGTACTCTGCCTTCACCCACAGTTGGCTAAGATAGGCTTCAGCCTCTCTGTGATCCTAGTAGGATTGAGGAAAAATGCTTTGTGTCCATCTTTTTCCCCCCATCATGCACACAATGCCTTCTTTCAGTTTTATTTAAGGCAGCTGGTGTAGTGGTTACCACATCCGCCTCACAGCAAGAGGGTTCTGGGTTTGAGTCCTGGGCTCGGGCATTTCTGTGTGGAGTTTGCATGTTCTCCCTGTGCTTTTGTGGGTTTCCTCCTCTTACTCTGGTTTCCTCCCATGATACAAAGACATTAGACACATTAGACTAATTTTCTGTTCCAAATCACCCAGTTGTGAGTGTGAGTGTGAATGGATGTGCGTGTGTTGACCCTGCGATGGTCTGGTCAGTGTTGGCTAAGACAGACTCCAGCCTCATTGCAATCCTAGTAGGATTAAGTGCTTCAGTAAATGAGTGAGTAGAATACTTGCTTGTTATGACTCCCTCATTCTTCTTCTTCTTAATATGCAAACTTTCACAGCTCGTTGGTTGGATCATGTATTTTTTGAAGCACAATTGAACTATTAAATTGCTCGACAGTTTATAACATGCTTCATTTACATAAAGACCACTCCACCAGGGAAAACAGTTGATTTTTTGATTCAAACCCAAGAATGATTCAGCATATGTCTCATAAAAGACTCCCATGAATGCATTTGTGTCATTTCCTGTTGTTGAAGACGCCTGTGCCCAAACTGTACAAAACTGACACTGAGGGGAGCCGTTTGGGAGCGGATTCCTTAAAGAAGTGATTGTATGTTTTCAATGGCAGGAAACAAATGGAACCAGCAGCAGGAATCGTCTTTTCATTTGTAGTCCGTGTCCATCCTGGTGGAATGCATGCAGGTTTGCTGCAACTCTCAGAAACAAGGACAAAGTTGTGTGCAAGCTATTTGAAAAGAAGTGCCTGTTGACAGAAACTGAGCTAGAACCCCGGCTCAAATATTGCACCATCAAATATCCAGATGGCTCACTGGAGTTGTTTTTTAGAAACTGTTAAAACATTGTCTTTAATGTTTAGACATTAGCCTCTTATCTCATGCACATCCAGCACTGCTGTGCCATTTATCTCTGATAGAAGTGCAAACTGAACCACAACTGACGTCAACCCAAGAGCTGTGCATGGTGACACAGGCGTTTGTGGTCACAGCTTCTCTTACCACTGTTAAAAAAAAGTGTGTGTACGTTTGTGTGTGTGTGTGTGTGTGTGTGTGTGTGTGTGTGTGTGTGTGTGTGTGTGCAGTGACTGAGTGTTATAGGCATTTTTTCTTCTGAATCTAACATTTTAATGTAACCCGCTGGTCAAAGACTATGTTTGACTTGAGTTTTACAGCTAAACCAACAAGAGAAGGCTTAAGCAATGTGCAGGTTCCAGTAAAAGTTTTGCACACTGTTACTTCCGAAATTAAAAGAACAATAAAGAATAATATATACACAAAGATACCTATAGCTGTTTTCATAAATCCTGAATTTTAATCAGTTTTAAACCTAAATAAAGTTTTTTATTCTAACAGTCATCAGCTGTCATTAAAATATTCAGTAACACTTTTAGTGTGGCAGTATATAGTATAGTAAACAATATTATAATGACTGAATGTGTGAATGAGTAAATGTGTGACTGATTGAATGAGTGAATGAGAGACTGATGAGTGAATAAGTGAATGTGTGAATGAGTAAATGTGTGAATGTGTGAGTAAGTGAATTTGTGAAAATGTGAATGTGTAAGTAAATGTGCGAGTGAGTGAATGTGTGAATGAGTGAATAAGTGAATGTGTGAATGAGTGAATGTGTGAGTAAGTAAATGTGTAAGTTAATGAATGTGTGAATGTGTGAGTAAATAAATGTGTAAGTGAATGTGTGAATGAGTGAATGTGTGAGTAGGTAAATGTTTGAATGAGTGAATGTGTGAGTAAATGAATTTGTGATTAAGTGAATGTGTAAGTAAATGAATGTGTGAATGGGTAAGTGAATGTGTAAATGAGAGAATAGGTGAGTAAGTAAATGTGTGAATGAGTGAATGTGTGATTAAGTGAATGTGTAAGTAAATGAATTTGTGAATGTGTGATTAAGTAAATGTGTGAGTAAGTGAATGTGTGAATGAGAGAATAGGTGAGTAAGTAAATGTGTAAATGAGTGAATGTGTGATTAAGTAAATGTGTGAGTAAGTGAATGTGTGAATGAGTGAGTAAGTAAATGTGTGAGTGTGCAATTGTGTGAATGAGTGAATGTGTGAGTAAGTAAAATGTGTGAGTAAATGAATGTGTGAATGAGTAAGTAAATGTGTGAGTAAGTGAATGTGTGAATGAGTGAATGTGTAAGTAAATGAATGTGTGATTAAGTGAATGTGTAAGTAAATGAATGTGTGAATGGGTGAGTAAGTGAATGTGTAAATGAGAGAATAGGTAAGTAAGTAAATGTGTTAATGTGTGATTTAGTGAATGTGTAAGTAAATAAATGTGTGAATGAGTGAATGTGTGAGTAGGCAAATGTGTGAATAAGTGAATGTGTGGGTAATGAATGAGTAAATGTGTAAAAGAGTGAATCAGTGAATGTGTGAGTAAGTGCATAAATGAATGTGTGAATGTTTTATTTATTGAATGTGTAAATAAGAATGCGTGAATGTATAATTGAGTGAATAAATAAGTGAATGTTTGAAAGGGTGATTGAGTAAATGTGTGATTGAGTGAATGTATGAATGAGTAAATGTTTGAATGTGCGAATGAGTGAATGTTTGAATGAGTGATTGAGTGAATGTGTGATTGAGTGAATGTGTGAATAAGGGAATGTTTAAATGAGTTAATAAGAGAATGTGTGAAAGTGAGTGAATGAATGTGTGAGTAAGTGAATGAGTGAATGTGTGAGTGAGTGAATGAATGTATGAATGTGTGAATGAGTGAATGTGTGAATGGGTGATTGAATGAATGTGTGATTGAGTGAATGAGTGAATGCATGATTAAATGAATGTATGAATGTGTGAATGAGTGAATGTGTGAATGTGTGATTAAGTGAATGTGTGATTAAGTGAATGAGTGAATGTGTGAGTAAATGAATGTATGAATGTGTGAATGAGTGAATGTGTGAGTGGGTGATTGAGTGAATGTCAGTGAATGAGTGAGTAATTGAATGAGTGAATGTATGAATGAGTGAAGGTTTGAATGTGTGAATGAGTGAATGTGTGAGTGGGTGATTGAGTGAATGTGTGATTGAGTGAATGAGTGAATGTGTGAGTAAATGAATGTATGAATGTGTGAATGAGTGAATGTGTGAGTGGGTGATTGAGTGAATGAGTGAATGTGTGAGTAAATGAATGTATGAATGTGTGATTGAGTGAATGTCAGTGAATGAGTGAGTAAGTGAATGAGTGAATGTATGAATGAGTGAAGGTTTGAGTACAGTATATTGTACCTTGAAATATTTACCCGTGAAAATATGATACACTTTGTTTAACTTTTATTAAAGGTAATTATTTAAGATCTTAATGGATCAGAAAATAAATTAGAAACTCGACTTCAAATGCATTTTAACAATTCATATTGTATTCTAAAAATTGTTGTATCACCTGTCAGTGAAGCTGCAGTGACACATAGGCATCACTACATCTGTCATCAATTCAATTCAATTCAGTTTTATTTGTATAGAGCTTTTTACAATTTAAATTGTCACAAAGCAGCTTTACAGAGTAAAATTAATTTAGGGGGGAATCCAAAGATTTTTCTACAACCCCCTACAAAACCCCCTACACAACCTCCTACACATCCCTAATGAACAAGCCGGCAGCGACAGTGGCAATGAAAATCTTCCTCAGTTGACACGAGGAAGAAACCTTGAGAGGAACCAGGCTCAGGAGGGAAACCCATCCTCATTTGG
>JAOUQZ010000004.1:19744871-19756855 GCA_028564935.1 Neosilurus hyrtlii
CTGAGATGGGCGCCAGCCTCCCCGCGACCCTAATTAGGAATAAGCGGTTCAGAAGATGAATGAATGAATGAATGAACATGATTCTCTTTCTGTATTTCTGTATTTCTTTTTCTGTTGGCTAGTAGGTCATGCAAGTTGGCACAAGTAAGTCTTTTGAGAGATAAGACTTTTGAAATGCTGTAGAATTACAGTATGCCATCACTGGAACTAAGGGCCTCAAAGATGTTTCAGCACGGCCCTTACCCTGTGCACAAAACGTAGGCCATGATGGAATCATTGGCATGATTGCCAATGCTGGAGAGGCCTGCACAGATCCTAACCTGAAACCCCACTGGGCACATTTGGGAAGAACAGGAACAATCACTAATGGTTTTATGGCTGAATGTGCAAATCCCCATAGTCATGCTCCAAAATCATGAGGAATGCCTGTTCTAAAGACCTTTGGTGATACACTGTATAGAATGGACTTGAGATTCAAGCAACATATTTTTCATCTCTTATCTCATGCAGTGCCTTTAATTTGTGTACTGGTCTGTCTTTTTTGGCAGTGAGGATCAATGTATGAGATGATACAGAATGCTATTAGGTTAGTAATGAGAGATTTGTGAGGAATGTTTACTTACTACATTTTGCTTCAACTTGAAACTATTGTCCATCTGAGATATACCTTTGTCATAGTTCCTGCATGTCGTTATTTTTAGTTTTTAAAATTCCATTTGGGGAATAAATGCCTCACTGCCTGTTCTGCTTCAGATGTTATCTTTTGTATCTGAATATAATTTGCATTAAAACACTGTTGAGAAATATGGTGATTGAATTCTGTTTTGTGTAGAGTCTAACCGGTCTTTAGTGCAATATTGGAAAAACCTGGTCTGTGCAGCCTTGACATCTCGTTCCTATACACTGGATGCATGTGGAGACTTGTTGAGACCTGTTAATTTAGTTTTTGTGGCTGTTTTTTTTGTTTTTTTTTTTAATTATTTAACCAGATTGCAATATCTTGTTCTGTCGAGGGGACAGCAGTGGTTTAGTGGTCAAGGCTCTGGGTTGTTAATCAGAAGGTCAGGGGTTCAAGCCCCATGACCCCACCAAGTGAGCTCGTGAGCAAAGCTCCTGACTGTTCAGTTGCATGATTGATATGAAAATATAAGTCGTTTTGGATAAGAGCTCCTGCCGAAAGTAAATGTAGCAAAATTTATATAAACTCCTTTAGATATTGTTCTATCGTACAGCAGTGTGTTGCTGCCACTCAGGTAAGAGAAAAGATCTGTATCATGTTATAACATGAGAAGTTTATTTTTATTACTTCAAATTTTCTTGTTATCACACTATATTTTCACAGTATTCTGGCATACACAAATATCACATTATAACAGTGTAATATTTATTAGGATATTATAACATGAACATTTTTAGGTTATTACAGTATGTTTTCATGGTATTTTAATATACAAACTTAAAAATACAATTTTTAAAAATAAAATAAAATTTTTGTGTTTTCACTTTTTATAATTTTCACATTATACTGATGAACAAAATGATAACGTTATAATTTTGTTATAAATAAACTTTTATTGTTGTAATAAGGTAGTATGTCAAAATTCCATGAAAGGATATTGTTATAACCTGATAAATGTGATACTGTTATATTGTGATCATTTTATATGTCAGAAAAATGTGAACAGTTTATTGTGATAATGTGAAAAGTCTAAAGATATAAAAATAAACTTCAAACTTCATAACTTTATGATGTGATACTGATTTTATTTTATTTTCTTCCCTCCTATCCAGCTCAAATCTTCCAAAAGGCCTGAAAGACTTTCCTACAGAAAAAATGATTCCAAATCAATTTCATAGTCCTACACTTTCTTGTTTTATCTTCCATTTTCAGTTTATTTTGGATGAATAATTTGAATTGAATTGAATTGAAATATAAAGGTCATCATCTTCTTCTTCCGCTTGTTCCGGGGTGGGTCGCGGGGGCAGCAGCCTAAGCAGTGAGGTCCAGAAGTCTCTCTCCCAAGCCGCTTCCTCCAGCCCTTCCGGGGGGACGCCGGGCATTCCCAGACCAGCCGAGAGACATAGTTCCTCCAGTGTGTTCTGGGTCGACCCCGGGGTCTCTTCCCAGTCAGACATGCCTGAAACACCACACCATGAAGGTGTTCGGGAGGCATTCGAATCAGATGCCTGAGCCACCTCAGCTGGCTCCAGGCTGTAGGATCACAATACGTGGAAAAGTTCATGAGGGGGAATTCTGTATGCAAAGCCTCTCTATTGTCCATTGACTGTCTACCTTACTTGAAAAATGTGCTGATCCTAGAAGCAAAATATTACCAGACCTGTCTTCTTTCACTCTCTTTTATTTCCCCTCATGTTCTCAGGTCTTCCTCATGCCATAGAGCACAATTATTACCCAAATAGTGATTTCAACAACCAGGTATAATAACACTTTTGCAATAATACCTCCTGGGTGATATAAAGATAATTACAGGAGCATCAGTACAAACATTCATTCATTCAATCACTGCCAAACTGCTTAATCCTACTAGGGTCGTGAGGAGGCTGCCACCTCCGTAGAAACAATAAAAAAATGTAACAGTAACAGACAAGCAGGGTGGCATGGTGGCGCACGTGCACGTGTCCTCATACAAACTCACTGAGACTGCAGTGGACTCTTAAATGAAGTAAAGCTAAACTTAGAGTAATATGATCCTCTCCTCTTAATATCACCAACTAATCATGCAGCAGTATTTTAACATAGGTGCGAATGTGCCAGAAAGGACACAGTGTAAATATGAAATGATTTCAGCTCCCTGTGATCTCAGTGAGATGATGCAAATATATCCTTTTATAAATCTAATAAGAAGAAACATAAAAGAAGACTTGGTCTTCAAGCAGCTGTACACTTTTCCTTGTACTACATTATTAAACTGTGATTAGGTTCATAAGAGTTGACGTCATGGCCTGAAAAGCATTTTTACAATAATGTGTACCATTTTTCCTGAATGTATATAAAATTAGAAAGAGCATCCATAATATTACAGTGACATGAAAATACACTCATCATGAAAGATATTAATTAGGATCAATACATTAAAAGAAATAGGCAAGGTTTTAAACACAACAGCCTATACTACGTAGGCACGACATAATCTGATTGGTTGTCTATCTTGAGAAAACTGACATATTTAATAATTGAAAATATATTCTCGGATTTTATGTATCCTTCTACAAGTTGATTTATGCATCATTAAAATTGGGATAATTAGAACAATTAATTAGAACAATTATGCTGCATCACAATGAAATCATGGAATTATCCTGATAATGGATATAATAAGATAGATAAGATACACCCCATGGCAGACTCCGGAAACACTGAGACCCTGAACTCTAAACCTAATTTTATTTTCTTCGTATGTATGCTCTTGCAAGCATAGAGATACAGCAATACAAGAGCATAAATGACAAGGGGTTTCTAAGATTCTAAGATACCATGGTGTTTTGATTTAGTTTGGTCAAAAATAAGGAAAACAAGAAAATTCATTCATTCATTCGCTGAGCTGAGCTGTTTAATCCTACTATTAGGGCAGGGAGGCTGACTCTGGGCAATGGTGGGGTGCACCCTAAAAAGCTCATCAGTTCATCACAGGGCCAACACACAGACAACCATTCACACTCACACCTAGGGTCAAATTGGAATAGCTAATTAGCCTAATTAGGTTACAATTTTGGAACAAGGTCAACTGGCTACTCTAAATTATCCATAGGTGTGAATGAATGTTTTTAGTAGGGAATAGGTTTCGCCGAGGGCTTGAAACCCACCCAGGTACAAACCATGAAAGTTGCCCAGTGCATATGTAGAGGGCCACATTTTGGTTCATGTCAATGAAAACTAAAGACAAAAAATAAGAAGATCAGTCGAACATTGCTTTCAGTATCATGCTCAAACTTAACTGGTAGCTGATCAGGTTCCATGCCCATGATGCTCTGCTCAGAAGCGCCGCTACAAATACAAATCGCTCTGGAAAAGGGCGTCTGCTAAATGCCATAAAATGTAGAATGTTAGGGTGCTAGCCGATCACTGAGATCCATGAAGTTTGAGTAAGGAGCCATGGTTGTTTGGTCTCAGGGGAAGATAAAACTGTGGAAGTATACCTTTTGAGACACCACCATCTTTTGCCAAATTTCTTCATATTTGAAAACACTGATCAGGTTCAGTGGTCATGAGGTGCTCAGAAACAGTGAGGAGAAATGCGTACAGCCTTAGAGTTTGGGTGTTTGGAGGTTACAATACAATACAATCAATACAATTATCCAATAAGCCAATTAAGTTGAAGCAGCACAAAGGATAAAATATTTTTATAATCTCAGTACTGTATACATTCTTAACCCTTAGTTACAGTTGTCAAAACTGACTGAAACTTTTATTGCATTCACAATTGCGTGTGTTCAGTTTTGCTATGAACTTTTCCTTAGCTGAATACTTCTACTTTATATGATATATTTACCAAGCTGATAATAATCAGCACACACCATGCAGAAAAAAATCCAAAAAAAATAGAGGATCAAACTCGCACAGATTACAAAACACATCTAACTCAGGTAGGCAGAAAAACTTTCATAGAGCACAACAACACCAAACATGAATGGATTCACGGAATATGAACTAATTAAACCAATAGTTAAACTAATAAGACAAGTAAAGGAGGAAATCGGGAAGTGAAAGGCAGTGAAAAGAAAACTCAGTGTTAAGCTTTCCTTCTTTCACTCCAGTGGGGAGACACGAGAGATTGATTGCTTGATTTATTATTCAATTTCTTGCTTTCTTTCCTACTTTTCTTCTTTCTTTCCTCCAGGACTGAAGTCGATTCAATCCTTAAAAGAGCCTTAATCTTCAGCTGCTCTTCAACCAATCAACTTATTTCACCGAAACTTCCTCAAAATCTTATTCACTTCACCATCGTGCTCCTCCTATTTATTTTCTTAAATTGATTTTTGGGATTTCCCCTAGCAAAACATGGGCTTCCGAATCATCCGAATATAATTCCATTGTGCTTCTACTGTTTAATTTTTGCATTAAATACCCCACCCCAATCAAGTCCCCACACAAAACCTGGACTGTGTTATTATTGTAATATTGAAGATTTTCAGTGCTAATGGAAATATGCGGCAATGGCATCACAAGTCTTCTCTGGAAGAATCATATTACTGCTTGTTGGTGTTTGTTTTTGTTGTTGGTGTTGGTGGTGATGTTTTATAACATTAACATATAACAGCTCTCAAACATTATACACAATAAAAATAGAAGAGTGTTTCCTTTTTTGTGCAGTTGAATACAGTGGTGTGTATGTGATTTGACACAAACTTGTTTCACCTGAGTGAATCTATAAATAGCCTAAATTGCTCTACCGGTTATTTACAGTCCTCCAATTGGACCATGAAACTTTTACTATTGCACCATGTGTCCCCTGACATCAGAGCAGATGCCGTTCAACTCCACCTCTGATTGAAAGATAAGAATTCCATGTAAGCTAAAGGAAATGGTCCTTGTCTGATTTTATTTCGACAGCCGCTCTGTCCTCTTCCTGTCTCCTGCCACCTTCTGATTGACTCCACATTAGCCATTCACTTTCTTTATGAATGACGTTGTCTTATTCAGATGATTACTCTGATTATACAGGAACCTCAGCTATTTCACCCTTTGTGTGAGAAACACAATGTAACTTTAAACCGTGTTCAAAACAATTATTAAACACAAAATTAAAATTAATATAAAGTTTACAGGTAAGAAATGAAGCAGGTACAGGTGTACAGTTACATCACTTGGCCTAGTCCTGGTTTTTAAGAAGGCTGTGTATAACATCAACAGTGTTATGTAGGGAATGAACAGGTCAGGGCATGTAGTTTAAACATTTCTCAACATATGCGCAATAAAATAGATTTATCAGGACGTTTTGCCTCATTTATATTTTTCAGAAGAGGGTTTCAAGTTTTTTGTACCTCACTGTTACCCACAACAATTTGGTGCCCATACAGGGACAGCAATAAATAAAATGAATCAATTCAATTCAGTTTTATTCATATAGAGCTTTTTATAACTGACATTCTCGCAAAGCAGCTTTACAAAATAAACAGAAATTTAATAAAGAATTACTGTGTAATAGAAGTATTACTTACATTGCATGCAACCAGAACAACACCAATGTCCTAACAGCAGTGGGTTTAGTATTTTATTGTTGTATTAATATCAGAAGTGAACTTTAAAAAAACGTAAGTTACATTATGTTCAAAATCAAGAAAAAATTTTACCAGTTGGTGGCTTATAAACCTGAGAGTCTGTGAGGTGTAGAGTTCTGTGTGAAGGCAACACATTACAGGTTAACCTCAATCAAAGTTAATAATTTTTATTCATAATATAATTAATTTAGTTTTAATAGGTGGCTTGTAGTGGTTAGCACATCTGCCTCACAGCAAGGAGGGCCTAGGTTTGAATCCTGGGCTCGGTGATGGCGTTTCTGTGTTCCGGTGATTGCATGACACACACACACACACACACACACACACACACACACACACACACACACACACACACACACACACACACCCCATGCTCACATGGGATAGGTGTGAGTGTATTTTATGAAAAAAAATTTTCTGTTGCAGTTTTGATGTGGAGAATGGACCGTCAGCGGGGCGAGCACTGGACTCTCAGGTCAGCCCAAGCTCCGGTCTGGTCCTGCAGGGCAACTTCCCCCACAGCCAGCGGCGTGAGTCTTTCTTGTACCGCTCCGATTCAGACTTTGACCTCTCACCCAAAGCCATGTCTCGAAATTCTTCCACTGCTAGTGAGCTGTAAGTATTATTACTCCACTTGGTTCTTTGCTCATGCTTCATTTCTTGATGAGTTTATATTAGAAAGATTACTCTGTACTCTGTAGTGTCCCCCTTTTTTTATCCGGTACTGTGCAAAAGTTTGGGCACCCTTAAAGAAATGATCTAGAGCCAACTGACTTCAAAAATAATGAAATTAAATGTTTGTGCATCAAAACAGAAATATCATAAAGAGTAGTAAATAAAACAAAGTCAGGATTTGGCATGAAGATCTTTGTATTGCGAATGCTTATTTTAAAAATGTTATCAGGGAGAATGTGTGGAGTTTTATAAGGAAATTAGGTTTTACTGAACATCTTACAGAACCAGACAGAGCTCTCCCGTAGGTTTGGCTGCTACACTTACTGCTTTATTTTTGCAGAAAAACCCAACAGCCTTCCTTAAGGTTTTGTCTGAAAAGTGTTTTGTGTGTTATACTGCTTTTATCACTCACTGATTTGCCTAACCGCTTAATCCGAATAGGGTTGCAGGGAGGCTGGAATCTATCTCAATTTGGAATAGCCAATACTGTACATGTTTTTGGACTGTTGGAGGACACCAGAGAACCCAGAGGAAACCTACACAAGCACGGGGAGAACATGTATATTCAACACAGAAATGCCCTCGCAGAGCCCGGGGCTCAAACCCAAGACCTTCTGAGGCGGACGATCCAACTGCTACACCACCGTGTCGCTCCCTTAACTACATGCTGTATAAATGAGATGAAAAATTTAAGTTTAAGATATGGTGTCTGCCAAATTTTAATTACTCAATAATGTTGAAGTTGTGAAATAAAAAAAGGGCAGTGGTGGCTTAGTGGTTTAGGTAATGGGTTACTGTGACCTGAAGGTCAGTGGTTCATTCTCCACTATCACCACTGTTGGACCCTTGAGCGAGGCCCTCAACCCTCAATTGCACAGTTGTATAAAAAAAAAGATAATTGTAAGTTGCTCTGGATAAGAGCCTCTGCCAAATGCTGTAAATGTAAATAATACATTTTATATTTAAATAAATAAGGAGCCTAAAATGTTTGCGCAGTTCTGTACAAATACATTAAGCAACTATGATGTTCAACATTCACGTCTACAGTAGATATTATTCCATCCTTTATGAACATTGTTATCCTATTCGTGCTTCATGTTGACATCATGTTTGTTAATGTCTTTTTGCACAAACATGCAAGTGAGGTCACGAGACTCCTTTTGTTTTGTATTGTTTTCTCAAGGGAAGAGGGCTTGAAACAGTGGGAAGTCAGTTGCCTGCCTCGGTGAGATAAGCGTGTGGCAACTCTATTTTCCTTTCAAAAATTGTTTTTTGAAATATATTTTACTAATACTAACATCCCCACCAGTCACCAAGCCCCACTCACATGCTCGTTTTCCCAGCCCCATGTGGTTCAGAAGAAACTGAGGTCTGACTTAATATATGATGCATGCACCTTGTTCTGTCCTTATTGATAAATGATTTGCATGAACCACCGGAACAATCAGCTGCAGTTTACATGGCTGATATTTCTGTCATTTCTATATCCATATTTTTATTTAGAGCTGTACATATAATGACTCTGACTATTTGAGTATCATCCAGGAATATATCACAAACTAACTTTGCACTTTTATGGCTGTTGTTATTTATACATGATTATCTTGCCTTGGATACAGAAGTGCGTCAGACCCCTTACCTCTCACTTCACTCTTACTATCACTGAGCACTAACTTAAAGCATTAAGTTATTCATTAATGAATTACTCACGTAAAGTGGTACAGTTACAACCAGAATCTCATTCTACCCACCTGAGGTTGAACTTAATGGGACAATATTGTGCATAATTTTTACCCAAAACAGTATTAAAGTTCCCCATTCAGTAGTGAAGATCCCGTCTGTGTTTATCTTCCATTATCAGTTCATTTTGGTTGAATATAAAGGTTTCCTGGTTAAACCACCCCAGCTCACAGACTTAAGAGTCATCCACACACGAAGCGATAAGTGACCAGCGAAATGAACGAGGAAAGACGAAATTTTCTCAAACAACACAAAGTGGGCATGTATGGAGTTCAACTGCGCTGAAATTTCACACAAAGTGATTTGAGTGATAATCAATCAGAGCTTAAAGATGCTGTTAGATGACTGACAGATGCCACCAAACATTGAGTTCCTCACAACATTTTCATAGTGAATCAACAAACATTTGACTTCGCCCATGTCAACATGGGAAAGCAGCTCATTACTGGTTTGTAGATACGTTTAACTCTTCCTGGTTCATGGTGCACAAGAGTCTTCTGTACCAAGAGTCTTCGATTCCTGTGTGGATGCCACTGTAGTGTCTCTTATTCACCTGTTGAACATCTTGTTTTGGTTCTGTATCTGTTTATAACAATAACAATACTGTGTGAGCGATTCATAAAAAACTCTGAGATTAAGTGTTCTACACTTTTGCACACCTCAAGATGCCAATGTTTACTAATGACATAGCGGCCGGTGCAGGGGTCATTAACACACACACATTGTGGTACTTTATTAATGTACTTGGGAACTGAATGGGAAACTTTAAGAACTGTTGATATGATGAAATGCCTGGAAAATTTTAAGAAATTGGGCTTTTTTGTTATTTCAGACATGAAGACATGATTGTGACACCATTCGCACAGGTTAGTAAAATGATATTCACAATCACTGAACTGAATTTGCCATTCTGTTCTGTGTACCGGTTTTAGTGCAGATGTTACATATAGATGTTCCTCCATGTAGGTCTTGGCCAGTTTGCGGACAGTGCGGAGCAACTATGCAGCATTGACTCATCTGCAGGATCGGGGAAGTTGCAAGTAAAAGAGATTGTCTGGTTTATATTTGTCCAGAATATTCTACTTTATTTTAATGTTTTAAATCTATTATAGTTTTATCTATTTTCAGCCTTTTATAACTTTTATAACTTTTTAATCATTTGAACTTACTGCCTTTTCCTTTCTTTGTCTTTAGACGCACTTCGGGTAGTAATCCTCCTTCTGTGTGCAAGCAGAGTGTGCCAGGTCAGTGGCTTTGTGTTTAGTTTGAGATAGAAAGAGACAGAACTTATTTTGTAATCAAGCCTACTAGGTTTGAATAAAAATACTACACCATAATTGGGCATAGTGAACCACACAGCAATAACATTTTAAAAAATTCTGAAAAAAAAATCAGTGACATATCAAAAGTTAATAAACACCATCATTATTAAACACTTATAGGTAGATATACATTAATATGGGTGGCAACATGGCACATTGGTTAACACGTCAGCCCCACAGCAAGGTCCTGTGAGGGCGAGGGTACATCTGTGTGGAGTTTACATGTTTTCCCCGTGCTTACGTGGGTTTCCTCCAGGTACTCTGTTTAACTCCCACAGTCCAAAAACATGCACAGAAGGATAACTAGCTGTTTCAAAATCACCCCCAGGTGTAAGTGTGAATGACTGTGTGTGTTGACCTGCAATGGCCTGGCGAGCTGTCCAGGGTGTACCTCGCCCTCGCCCAGAGTCAGCTGAGATGGGCTGCTAGTCTCCCAGCATCCCTAATTAAACTACTTAGAAAATGAATAAATGAATGGAGATTCTTCACAGCAGTACTTCGACTCATTTGGAGATTCTCCATAACATCAGTTTCATTACGACGGGGATTATTTTCAACACACTGCTCAAAAGTCCGAAGCCTCCTGTCAGAGAAGCCCAGCCCCTGCCTTTCCTGGTGAATTGTACAGTCACTCTGTTAACTGTGGAAATGGAATCCCATGGTTTTGGGACTCTGACTCTGGCTAAGTTCACCCTCAGACCAACCCACAATTGGCCCTCTTTAAAAATCAGACATCTCTTTTATTTTTGGCGTTCACAGCATAGAGCTTGCCTTCTGGCTCAGCTCCCTCTTCACTCCGCTTTACAGCAGAGGCTGCACCAATCCTGTCAATCTCCCGCTCCATCCTTCCCTCACTCGTGAACAAGGGAACTCCTCCACTTGGGGCAAAACCTCATTCCAGACCCGGAGGGGGCATTCCACCCTTTTCCATCTGAGAACCATGGCCTCGGACTTGGAGGTGCTGATTCTCATCCCAGTTGCTTCACACTCAGCTGCGAATCGCTCCAGCAAGAGCTGAAACTACTTATATATTAAACCTAAAATAAAAAATAATAATACATTAACCAGTTTGATTCAATGAGTTTTACAGATAAAACCTTTGTATTGAGGGATGTATTGGCTTTTGATATGTCTCTGTAGCTTGAGGATGGTCATAAACAGTGAAGGTAGTGTACCCAAGGTTCTCTAGCGGAATGTTGCCCAGAACATCAGCCTTCTTCTGGTGCCTTCTTCATATAATCCATCCTGTTGCCATCTCTTCTTCACAAAAGTCACGTACATGCACCCAGCTGTTGAAATGATGTATAAGCAAACATGATTCATCAACCCTGTCCACCTTTTCTCACCATCTTTCACCTTCTTCCACCTTCTTTCACTGCTCCTCATTCCAGTTTTGATGTGCGCATTATAGGAACTTTTACTGGTGGACAGGGGTCAAGCATGTGGCCTCTGATTAATCTGCAGCTACAGTGAGCAGCCTCTGCAATACGTTGTGTGTTCTGGCCTTTTAATCATAGCCAGCATTTACTTTCAGCAATTTGTGCTTCTCTGTGGAATCAGACCACACAAATTAGCCTTCACTCAAAATGCATATCTGTGAGCCCTTGGTGCCCGTGAAGCTGTTCCTAGTTCATGGTTTGTCCTTCCTTGTACCAGCTTGTACACCAGAAACACCTCATAAGACCTGTGGTTTTGGAGAGGAGTCATGATAATACTTTCTTGTCAAAGTCAAGTCAAGTCAAGTCAGTTTTATTTGTATAGTGCTTTTTACAATCTCTCACATCCCTAATGAACAAGCCCGCGGCGACAGTGGCAAGGAAAAACTCCCTTAGTGGACACGAGGAAGAAACCTTGAGAGGAACCAGGACCAGGAGGGAACCCATCCTCATTTGGGTGAAACCATAAAATACAAACCATATAAGAAAACTTTATTACAGTCCAACATGTAGTCCGGTTGGTTTTACCACAACTGTAAGTCCTAAATAACTGCAACAAGAGAGTCTATAT
>JAOUQZ010000004.1:19771463-19784505 GCA_028564935.1 Neosilurus hyrtlii
CGCGAATACAAGCGGCTGAAATGAGTTTCCTTCGCAGGGTGGCAGGTCTCTCCCTTAGAGATAGGGTGAGAAGTTCAATCATCCGGAAGGAGCTTGGAGTAGAACCGCTGCTCCTTCGCGTTGAGAGGAGCCATTAGAATGCCTCCCGAACGCTACCCTGGTGTGGTGTTTCGGGCATGTCTGACCGGGAAGAGACCCTGGGGCCGACCCAGAACACGCTGGAGGGACTACATCTCTCGGCTGGTCTGGGAACGCCTCGGCATCCCCCCGGAAGAGCTGGAGGAAGTGGCTGAGGAAAGGGACGTCTGGGAGTCATTGCTTAGGCTGCTACCCCCGCGACCCGACCCCGGAACCAGTGGAAGAAGATGAAGAAGATTTCTTGAATTAAGATTGTCAAATCTAGAAAGATTATAGTGTAAAGTGGAACACTTAAAATAAGAAATTAACTCTTAAAACAACCTTATCCCTTACCCTAAATTATTTAACACTTTTAAAATTTTTAAAGGGTTTTTTTAATCTTGGAAAGAACCAATCATTTGCAGTGTAAAGATTAGAAAGAACAAGGGTCCCAGGATGGATCCTTGTGGGACTCCTGACAATATCACTTCCTTTTTAGATATATTCTTTGGGCTAATTTGTTGTTTGTTGATGATCTGTTAAATATGACACAAACAATTTATTTGTTAGACCAACTATCCCATAGTGTGAGAGCAGTAATATGGAGTGATCAACCATGTCAAAGGCTTTTTGTAAATCCACGGGATTTACAAAAAGTGGAATTCCACAGGAATACATTTTGATGTCTATATTATTTTCAATTTGGTTAATCATGTCTAAAATCGCATGTTCAGTACAACACTTTTCGCGAAAGCCATGTTGTGAGTCATTCAATATATTGTATTTCTCATTCATTTTCTGAAGTGCTTAATCCTAATTAGGGTCGCGGGGAGGCTGGCGCCCATCACAGCCAACTCTGGGTGAGGGCAGAGTACACCCTGGACAGCTCGCCAGGCCATCGCAGGGCAGAAACATGCTGATGGCTATGCAGCAACTCTTTGCAAAAATCAGCAATGGTTCTTTTACATCCCTCTCACCACAGACAGTCAGAGACATGGCCTGCATTTAATAACCCAGTTAGCTGCACTGGGGGATACTGTATTTCTCAAGAAATGATTTCAGGTGATAATACATCATTTTTTCAAAAATTCGATTGAATACAGAGAGAAGCAATATAGGTCGGTAATTAGAAGGATTAGTATCATCATCAGCTTTAGGAATTTGAATGATTTTAGCATGCTTTAGTTTAGGGTTGATATTGAATTAAAATATTTATTCATTATATCAGCAATTTCAGAGGAATTGTGCAATACATGATTATTTCTAGAGCACTTTAGAGTTTATATGTTTATGCGCTATATTTTTACACCCCAACAATTTACTGATGCATTGCCATGTTTTTTTTATGTTAGTTAAGTTCTCTTTAAAGTATTTATGAAAGTAGACCTTTTTGCTTAACTGCGTGAGCATCGATATTTTGTTACAACAGTGTTCATAGGAAGCTCTATCTAGCTGTACTAGAGAGGGTTCTTCATTTGAATTGATCGCCCAATACCGTTAGTTATCCAAGGCTTTGAAAGCCTTTTTGTCTTCCGTTTTGAAATTGGTGTGGAGGAGCATGCTTATCAAGCAATTTATTCAATTTATTATAAAAAGTTGAGAAAGATTTATTCACTTCAGTATTTCTCGAGATCGCTTCATTTAAATTAGCTTGAGAAAGTTAGTGTAAACCATTTCTATCAGAAAATTTTGAGAAGTCTCGAATTAAATTCTTCTGATCTTGAAAATCGTAGAATTTTCTATAGGAGCCAAGGAAACAAAATTGTGAGGAATGATCACTTACATACAAGATAATGTTGCCACTAATTATTTTGTTCTTCAAGTTGCTAATGTTAAAATGTTATCAATAAGTGAATATAAGTTATTATATACTAGGGCTGGTTTCTCAGTTGTCGGGGTTAAGTAATGTCCGAAATGAAAAATAAAGATCTGATAATGAGGAAAATATCTGAGGTGTAAACAACCTTAACCTTGTTGTTAACCTTGTTTATTGGTAATAGTTTTTGGGTAGTAGTAATTGTTTTGGTCATAGTAGAAGTTTTGGTAATAGAAGTAGTAGTATTAGTATTAGTGGTATCAGTTTTGGTAATAAACTAATTGTAGCTTGCTCAGTAGGAATGTGTAAGAATTGTGGAGAAATTAAATTCTTTACCAAATTTGTTTTTAATATGTAAAGCTGCATTGCGACAGTGTTAAAGCACTACAGAAATATAACAGAATTAAATTGAATTGAGTAGAATTCAATTACAAGAATAGAATACTGCACTGATTAAATTAAAATGTTTACGTGTGGTTGACAAAGTGTTTTTGTTTCTAACGCCTATTTGTCTGTGAAGGTGGGCTTCATCGACTACATCGTTCACCCTCTCTGGGAGACGTGGGCCGACCTCGTCCACCCAGATGCCCAGGAAATCCTGGACACGTTGGAGGACAACCGTGAGTGGTACCAGAGCATGATCCGCCACAGTCCCTCACCCCCACCAGAGGAACAGGACTCACATGGTGCCATCGGAGCCTCCACAAGCGAAAAGTTTCAGTTCGAGCTGACGTTGGAGGAGGAGGGAGAGTCGGACTCTGAGAGTCCTCAGGAAACAGAGCACACTGAACGTGACAGCTCCATGACGCGGTGCCGCAGGACGTTGTCTCCTGACACAATGACCAAGGAGGCCTTGAGAGAACGTGACAAAAATAACTAAATGTGCATAGCTAGGTGCACGGCACTGCTGTTCTAATGACATGTCTCAGCGATAATTAGTCCCGAAATCTGTGACGAACTTAAGTGCGGTGGCTGTAGCAGGCTACTGAGTGATGCTCCCCGCATCAGCTAATGAGATAACGCCTCATTTCACCTGTTAGATACACATTTCCTGTTTTCCTACCAGATAAGCCTTTTAGCCCTAGCGTATTAAGATTTGTGTCTAGCACATAGGTGGCTAAAATGTTCATTCGGTGACTGAGGAAGGATGTAAAGATGGCTCGGCCTCTTCAGGGCCTATCAACAAAGCAAGGAGATCTTCTGAGAAAGAGAGACTTCCTTCAAATGATGTACATTTTGTCTATAGATAAAAATGTAATATTTATGGTGAGCTAACAGGGTCTAGATACTTTTTTTGCACCGTTCTATTAGTTTTGGACAAGTAGATATTTCCTTTAGCTTTTAAATAATTCATTTAGCATTCATTTTTAATATTTTTAGTCACATTGATCAGACAAATGAACATGTCATAATCATGCCAAATATTAGCTTGTGATACAATTATGACACTAATCACCTCAGGATAAAAAGAATTATTCCACTTTAATGTAGCAAGGAAGTCTTGTGTATTACCCAGTGTATCTTTCTTATAGACCACTAATCACTCACACATTTACAGTGGAGTTCACCCTCGCACCTCAGTATTCACCTTTACGTCTTCCCACGTCTTCATGTGTCAATACTAATCCATCAGAAAACATTCATCTTCATCTTCATCTTGTCAAATAGGATTAAGAGGCACTACTTTGCTTTAACTTAGCGTAAAAGAAATTAGAATAAGGAATTCTTAATTCATTTGCGATGCAACAAATCTGTCAATCCCAGTTATAGTGCATGATTTTCAGAACTGAATCATTTCAGTGGATTAAACCTGCTGATGTTACAGCAGTAAGGAATACACACTGCAAAATTTTCATTCTCTCATCTCATCATACTCCTTTGCCAAGCTGCTTTATCCCAACAGGGTCACAGGGAGGCTGGAGCCCATCTCAGCCAACACTTGGTGAAAGCAGGGTACATCCTGAACAGCTCGCCAGTACATCACAGGGACAACACACAAATATTCACACTTACCCCTAGGGACAATTTGGAAAAGTCAATATGCCTAACGTGCATATCTTTCGACCGTGGGAGGAAACCAGAGTACCAGGAGGAAACCCATGCAAGCACAAGGAGAACTTGCAAACTCCACTCAGAAACACCTGGGCCTAGGACTCGAACCCAGGACATTCTTGCTATGCGGTGGACATGCTAACCACTACACCACTGCACAATATTTATATATGGCAGATTTAAAGATGCAGAATGTGTATGTAAAATAGGAAATTCATGCATTTATGCACACTTTATACACGATGTGAAGGTAGCATAAGTTCTGCCCCCCTGAATACATACCTTGAGGGTTGCCAAAGATTAGCAGAACCCTTGCATGGATTATTAATATTATCCGACCAGACTTTATTCAAAATTTTGCAGTAAGTCATGCTTTTGCAAACTTCTTTTTCCAGAATCTGCCATGATGTCACAATTTCATTCATTTGCTGAACCGCGTAATCCTACTAGGGTCACAAAGAGGCTGCAGCCTATCTCAGCCGACTCCGGGCGAAGGCGGGTACATCCTTTGTCACAGTCTTGAAAACATTATACATTATACATTATACATTTAAATTCAGATTTATCCTTCCATATCCAGTTTTGTAAAATAAATTAAAAAAAAATTTTTAAGAGTTTTAAAAACTCAAATAAATGAGTTCTTTCTTATTAGCATCCAAAAATGCAATTTTATGCACTTGAAAAAAATGTCCAGATGCCTCTATAAAACAGGGTTTTATTATAATACAGGCAAACAGATCCAAATCACAGCTAGTATTAACGTAAGGCAGGTACAGATGGCACGCTGAGGCAAACCGAACATCACAGGTACAACCAACTCTCAGTCAAGGATCAGGCAGAATCAGGTTATTCACGGGAATTTCAAAATACACAGAAACAAAGGCTCAGAAAGTAAATGACTACTAGAACACTTTAACAATGCTTTGCACAACATAAGAGTCAGTATAGATTGCTTCACCTGTGCATGCATGCTGCTCGCTCAGCTTCCTGGGACGCATTGTTGGCATGTTGTAGCTTCTGCCTCGGAGACCTGAAAGTAGCTGCTGCACTGCAAATGGAGCTAAACGGGAGAAATTGGCTGAAAAAAACTCATGGTTTGCCACATTCACCGAGTCGAAAAATAACAATTATAAAGAAAAAAGACAGATATGGACTTTGCGTTTATTTCACGGCACTTTTTTCGAACTTTGAATGAGTTTCAAAAGGCTGTAATGGCTTTACTTATGTTAATGTGTAGTATTTACCAAAACAATTATTCAACTCAGGTAAAGTGAAATTCTGTGAATAATCCCGAGACCAAATTTTTAATTAGGATCACATGGGTATTTTTTGAATGAGAAATCCACCTTGCATAATTTGCATTTTACTTTTTGATTTGTTTATTCCTGTCAAAGATTTTGTCAGAGTTTGTCTGTCTTATAGCAACATTACTCAAAAAGTTCCTCACGGATTTTGATGAAATTTTCAGGATAGCTGGGTTTGGCAGTGATCCAGATTATAATAGGGATCCAGGAAATGTTAAAGGTTTTTAGTGTCCTGCAGGTCTGCACTCTCTGAGTGCTTTTCTAGTTATTATTGTTTTCACCAGCACTGGTTTCTTTATTTGTTTGTCTGACTTTTAGCAACGTTACTCAATAAGTTATGAACGGATGTTGAGAAAATTTTCAGGAAGAGTCAGAAATGGTACAAGGAACAATTGATTACATTTTGGCAGTGATCCAGATTATTGTCTGGCTGCAGGGAATTTTTAAAGATTTTTACCGGGGATGACATCAGTAGTCATCCGAGTTACTGTGTCCGGACTATACCTAAGTGTAACTTTCAGGCTTGCGTTTGATGATGTAATCGCATTCCTTTACTTTTCTGTACAAATTTTAGGCCAATTATCACAAAAATAATCCAATTATTAATACTTCCTCATCCGAGCGTAAGGCCTCTTATTCAAGGCAGGCCCTGTACACAATGCAGTCATATAAATGGCTGCACTTTTGCATTGTAGAGCTCAAATAATAAGCAAATGTTGCATTTATAAAAATGCTGCATTTCTTACAATACCATATGGGGTACTGATCGGCCTTGGCGGAGGTCTGCGCTCCCAGAGTGGTTTTCTAGTTAATATTATTATTTAAATATTTTAATTGCCCGATTAGTCATTGTCCACTCTGTTTCACTGTGTCCTTCATGTCCACCAATATTTGCTGTACTTCGACACTGGATCACATTAACATGAACATAAATGTCTTTGAAAAATGGAAAGTGTGAAAAGAAGCTTCTGCACTTTTATTCTTAGAAGACTAGGATATCCTTCTTAGGCTCATTTTATTCTCAGGAGATTGTCTCCTAATAAACACCACTGTATCTATGCTAGCAATGTTCTCCTGTGAGGCCAGAGCAGCAAGCAACCACCGACTTCTCATGGAAATAATAAATAAATTCAAACAAACATATTACATTTGTTTCAGGAAAAACATTATTTCTGTAATAAAATTAATGACTAGATGAAAGCTAAATGCTCAAATGTAGGTGCACAAATATACTGTAACATCAGTTTCTCTGTAGAAAATAAGCATGTATAGCTGGGTAGAATATTCTGGGTTACCCATTTCTTGAATCACCACATCCACTCATGTTTGGAAAGTATTAATTTTACCTAATGTCCAGTTTTAGCATCATGAGCTCAGATGTTATACTGACAGCTTGCAAAATGCCACAATTCGTCAGATCCCATCCTGTGATTTTGAGCTGAGAGTCCGGAGGTTTTTTCATCTCACCAGGAATTTGAACCAGATATTTTCTGTGGGAAATTTAAAGAGCCAGAGATAACCCACGATCTAGAAGATCTGACTGGAAGCCTTTCCCTGCTTCATTGCTGAAAAACTTTTTTCAGTGTTTTCATTTAGGGTTCAATCCATATCATTCTGGAATAAACTATAGACTATAGCCAATACTTATAATATAATATAATATAATTAATATAATATAATATAATATAAATAATTTCTATACATTATAATAGAATTTAAGCTTTTGGGTTTTTTTGGTCTCTCCTGTATTTCATCACAAAAAAACCCACAACACTCCCACTTTTCTGTCCTTTAACTCTCCCCGTTCACTAGTGAGGATCCTGTCTGTGTTTACCTTTCGTTATCAGTTCATTCTGGATGAATATAAAAGTTCCCTGGTAAAACCACCCCAGCTCATGGGCTTAGTGTCTCTTATTCACCTGTTCTACATCTTGTTTTGGTTCTGTATGTTTACAATAACAATAATGCGTACAGGAGGAAACTAATGGTTTCAGAAAGACGTTGTGGATCTGATTCCATTTTATTTCAAGGAGACACCACTGGACTTCATCTGCATTTAATATACCTGTAACTGAATGGGAAACTTCAATATATTAAACAGTGGAAACACAGTTAATTCAGATATGAGTAGACTGAGTGCAGCCCATTCAATGACACAAAACTCCTGTAAAATGTACACAAATTTCACACACATTGCACAATGGAAGAGCGCTCCAGTGTCATCATGAGGCAGTTTACTGAGGTCTGTTACCCTTTTTTTGTGTGTGTGTGTGTTGGTTTTTTTTCTTATTGTGCTGGTTTGTTCTTTAGTCTGAAGAAGAATGTTATTTCATGTAAAAAGTGTTTTGCCACTCCTGTACCTGTTTCTGTATCTTCATGTGCCACATTCAAAGCCAAAATCTCCAGACTACTTCAGGTTGTTCTCTAGAACCAACATCAATAAATTAACTTAAGCTGTCTACATGTGCGTGTTGTATAAGTAATGAAGGAACAGATTTAGTAGGACCATAGATATTATACTAAATTATTTTTTTAAAAATCCAAGTAATTAACCACATCAATGAAAATAGACCACCATGAAACTATTGAGGATGTCTTTATTTTGGTTTGGGACAATTCTTAGCATGACCGTGTCACTGATGTGGTTGTGCCAATCTGCAAGTGTACCAAGTGCAGTAACATTGGTGTGTTTTTGAACGTCTTGTGCTATTGCTGTGTTGGGGAGCCATCCACCAGCCAATATTGGTTCTTTTCAAAATGGTTTTCTGTGGAAATACATCATCACAGCCAGCAACGTCCCAACCAGGCACAATACACTAATCTGATGGTTCTGATTCCCACTGGGAAGGTCACTGTTAATGTGACTACAGTGGCTTACAAAAGTATTTTGTTGTCATACAGCCTGGAATTAAAATGGATATTTGTGGGGACACAACATGCCCACCACCTTAAACGTGAAAACTATTTCTTACTGTGAAGCAAACCAGAAAAAAATTACCATACATAACGATTTACACACACCCCAAAGTCAGTACTTTATAGAGCCACCTTTTGCAATAACTACAGCTGCACGTCTTTTAGGGTATGTCTGTGTCTATGTCTATTCTTCAGAGCAAAACTGCTGATGCTTCAAGAATTTCTGTTCCTGGAGAATTCACCTGTATTTAGCACCATCCCTCATTCTTTTACTTCTGACCAGTTTAACAGTCCCTGCTGATGAAAAACATTGCACCAGCTTTGTCCCAAACCAGTTTGAATACTCACTGGCCTTTATGGTGTCACTTACTGGTTGATGCCTCTTGATTAGTAGTGTTGCAGTCTCTGGGGCCTTTTAGAACAAGTGTAAATATACGAAGATCATGTGATAATTAGATTGCAAACAGGTGGACCTTATGTAACTAATTATATGACTTCTGAAGATGACTGGTAGCACCAGATCTAGGTATATTTATGGGGATATTTAGGGGATTCATAGAAAAGGGAGTGAACTTATATGCACACACCACTTTTCTTTTTTTTCTTCTTCTTTCTTTTCTTCTTTTTTTTAGACTTTTTTATTTCACTTCACCACATTGGTGAAATAAAATTTTAAAAATCCATTTTAATTCCAGGTTATGGCAATACAATAGGAAAAATGCCAAGTGGGTGAATACTTAAGCTATCCACTGTAGGTCACCAGTGAATACATTATCTGATGAGTCAAATTTAACCTGTACCAGAGTGATGGGTGTGTGAGGGTCAGAAGAGAAACACATAAAGCAATGATGCAAAATCATGCATAGAGGGCACCATGCAGCGTTATGATCTGGGGTTGCTCCAGTAAGTATGGTCAAGGTTCAGCAACAATAATGTGGCAATAAAAGTAACTCAGCTGATGACCTGAATGTACCGAATGTCCAGGTTATTACATCACTGAAGGTTTTTCCTCCCTGATGGCACAGATATAAAATTGGGGTTCAAACCAGTTAACAATTTATTTTTTAACATTTCACAAAAGGTGCAATAACATAATTTGTAAACTCTCCAAAACATAAAAAAGTTACAGGTAACACTTATAATCAATGCCTCAGAAACATTATCAGAAGATGTCACAGTGACATTAATTTGTAAGGACTTGGTGCCAGTTTGCTGTGGTTTCTTTTTCAGTACCTGCGTTATTCACTAAAAAGGAAACCCTAGTACAGATGTGTACAGACCTTGTCCTACTCTAGATGGCACGGTACTGGGGGCCTGGATGTCTGTAACATTTTGGCAATGTCAAAACAACGTTGTGCTTTCATAATGAAGATTAATTTAAAGCAATAATTATGTTGCACTGATTACATCATGACCCCAAACAAGCATCTCAATATGTCTACAACAGTATGATGTTGACTTGGCAACCCTACCACTGCTCAGTGAAGCAGGCACCTAAAGGTCTGAGCATGCAAACTAAATATTTAAGTTCTACATTTACATTTACAAGTTACATGCTGACTCAGTGGTTGACACTGTTGACTCACAGCAAGAAGGTTTTGGGTTTCTACTCTCAACCAAGGACCTGTTCGTGTGGAGATTGCATGTCCTCCCTGTGTTGCACTGGGTTTGGGTTTCCTCTGGGTGCTCTGGTTTCTTCCACAGTCCAAAGACATGCACATGCTGGTGATATAGACTCTCTTGTTGCAGTTATCTAGGACTTACAGTTGTGGTAAAATCAACCGGACTACATTTTGGACTGTAATGAAATTTTCTTATATGGTTTGTATTTTATGGTTTCACCCAAATGAGGATGGGTTCCCTCCTGAGCCTGGTTCCTCTCAAGATTTCTTCCTCGTGTCAACTGAGGGTGTTTTTCCTTGCCACTGACGCCACGGGCTTGTTCATTAGGGATGTGTAGGGGGTTGTAGAGAAAATTTTTGGATTTCTCCCTAATTTAATTTTACTATGTAAAGCTGCTTTATGACAATGTCAACTGTAAAAAGCGCTATACAAATAAAACTGACTTGAATTAGGTCAACTGGCTACTCTAAATGATCCATTGGTGTGAATGTGAATGGTTGTTTGTATATGTGTTAGCCCTGCAATAGACTGGTGACATGTTTAAGGTGTAACCCTGTCTATAAAAAAGATCTGAAGTAAGTTGGTACTGGCTCTGGTGTTCCTAATGAATGAATGGTATAAATAATGGAATTTTTACATTTATGTTTAATGTTTTAATCAATCTGTTACATTTACATTAAAATTTCATTCATTCATTTGCTGAGCCACTTAATCTTACTATGGTCGCGGGAAAGGCCGAATCTATCTCAGCTATCAGTCTATCTTTGGGTAAAGGCGGGACACAATTTGAACCATCACAGGCCAACATGCAAACAACCATTCACACTCACATTCACACCTAGGGGCAATTTGGAACAGCTAATTAGCCTAATGTGCATGTCTTTGGACTGTGGAAGGAAACTGGACTATATTGAGGAAACCCACACAAGCACGGGAAGAATATACAAACTCCAAACAGAATTCCCTGAGCACGGGACTCAAACCCAGGACCTTCTTGATATAAGGCCAAAGTGCTGTGCCATCCATTTTATATTTACTAAAATAAAGTACACATGGAAGCAATTGTTTACATTTATAAATAATTGGTCATTAATTGGTCAATAATATGAAGAAACAAAACTTTTTTTAGTATAAATTTATCTCTAAATGTATGAAAGATCTGCTAAATTATGTAAAATAACATTTATAAAATGTTTAACTATTTTTAAATCTCATGTTTTCTGTTATGAGTCACTGTTTTCAGGAAACTTGATAGATGAAGATAGACGAGAAAAATGTGTTTATTTTTATTGCTGTAACTCCTCCGCTACTGCAGTGTGCTGTGTCAGTGTGGAGAAAAAGACTAAAATAGTAAAACACACACACACACACACACACACACACAAATGGTCTCCCTAACATCAGGGGACAATTCATAGTTCATTTATTTCCTGAGACTTACCATAACCCTAACCACTACTTGCCTAACCATAACCTTAACCTTATGACATGTTTTAACTTTAAAATATTATGATTTACCTAATGGGGACTTGCATTTTTTCCCCCTTAAGGAAGACAAATCCCATAATGTGACTTTGTAAACAAATATAGGTCCCCAGAATGTGAATACACATACACACAATTCAATTAAATTCAGCTTTATTTGTTTAGCACATTTTACAATTGACATTGTTGCAAAGTAGCTTATTACAGTAAAAGTAATTTAAAAATTATTTTAAACATTTTTCTACAACACCCTACACATCTCTAATGAGCAAACCCCCAGCGACAGCATCAGGGAAAACCTCCCTCAGTTCACACGAGGAAGGAACCTTGAGAGGAACCAGGATCGAAAGGAAAACCCGTCCTCATTTGAGTGAAACTATGTTGTTAGGTATTTTCATAACAGTGTAATGATAAAAGAGGAGTTTAATAAGGCTCAGTGCAAGCAGGGACCCCGGCATGACTAACTATGGCAGCATAACGAAAAAGAGAGAACACACACACACAAACACACAAACAAATACACACAAACACACATACACACACACACACACAAACACACACTCAAACACACACACACTTAAACACACTCACACACACATACACACACACAAACACACACTCACACACAAACACACACTCAAACACACACACACACTTAAACACACTCACACACACATACACACACACAAACACATACACACACACAAACACACACACACACACTCAAACACACACACAAACACACACACACACAAACACACACACACAAACACACACACTCACACACAAACACACACATACACACACACAAACACACAAACACACACACACACACAAACACACACAAACACACACATACACACACACAAACACAAACACACACATACACACACACTCAAACACACACACACACTCAAACACACACACACACACACAAACACACACACTCAAACACACACACTCAAACACACACACACACAAACACACAAACACACACACACTCAAACACACACACACAAACAAATACACACATACACACACAAACACACACACACACACTCAAACACACATACACTCAAACACACACACACACACACACTCAAACACAAACACACACATACACACACACAAACACAAACACACACACACACTCAAACACACACACACACACACACTCAAACACACACACACTCAAACACACACACACAAACACAAACACACACTCAAACACACACACACAAACACACACACACACACTCAAACACACACACAAACACACACACACACTCAAACACACACACAAACACACACACACACACTCAAACACACACACACTCAAACACACACACACATACAAACACACACATACACACACACAAACACACACACATACTCAAACACACACACGCACAAACACACACACACACAAACACACACACACAAACACACACACACACACAAACACACACACACACACAAACACACACATACAAACACACTCACACACTCAAACACACACACACAAACACACACACACACACACACTTAAACACACACACACAAACACACACACAAACACACACACAAACACACACACACACAAACACACACACACACAAACACACACACACAAACACACACACACACTCAAACACACACACACACACAAACACACACACACACAAACACACACACACACACACACACACACACACACACACACACACAC
>JAOUQZ010000004.1:19803745-19816693 GCA_028564935.1 Neosilurus hyrtlii
CCTCCCTCGTTACACAAATACACATCACCTGATATGCATTAAATCCAATAAACATTCAAGTTTATACAGCTTGGAGTCGGAAATTATGGATAAAATGATGATATGGTCAAAATAATCACTTGCTTAGTAATTGTGCACAGTGTAATAAAAAAACAATCACTTTAACAAAAACGAAAATATTTATTAAAGTTTACTGCAAATAATGTACAGCATTTCCTCATTTCTATTCTCAAAAAGACAAACCATGCTGAAAAAAAGTGAAACCAAGAAGAACAACAATAATAATAATGCGATTTTTTTAATCATTCAGGTGAAACAGATTCCTTCCTATAGAAGAATTTAACCAAAACTTGATTAACATCCAACAATTTAAATATCAGATCTTTTTTCTATTTGGTATTTTATGAAATTTAGAAAAGAGATTTTTCGATCAGAAGGACTGTGACTGGATGGTTTTTTTTTTTTCCCCCAAAATGAAAATGATCCATTTGAATTAGAATCAGTAAAAGAGGTTCTGTACAGTCTGGTAGAGAAGATTCAGGTGAAAGAAGCTGCTGGGTTTGTGTTCAGTGCTGGTTTTTAACACCCTGCGGTTTTCCAGGCTTCTTGTCTTGTGGTTGTCCGCGGCCACCACCTTGCATGCCTCGTCCCCGACCACCAAACACACCTGAGAAAAGGGATTTTTATTCAGCACACTGCTGTTACCAGGATTTACTCTGATGAACACTGGTGTGTAAATAAAGAATGAAACTCTGGGACATGTGGCAAGAGGGGAAATATCAACCTTCCACTTCCGTCACAGAGCATTTACCACCATCATCATTCATTCATTCACCAAGCCACTTAATCCTACTTGGGTCACTGGGAGGCTGGAGCCTATCTCAGCCGACTCTGGGGAAAAGTAGGGTACACCCTGAACTGGGCAACACACTCACATACAACCATTCACACTCACACCGAGCGGTAAGTACGAAAAGCCGGTCAGTCTAATGTGCATGTCTTTGGTCTGTTGGAGGAAACTCGAGTACCTGGAGGAAACCCACTCAAACACAGGCAGGACATGCAGACTCCACACAGAAACGCCCTCGCCGAGCCCGGGACTAAATATTAAACTATTAGATCACAGATATCTTCACCATATCATCTTCTTTATCATTTTCTTTATTAGGCCATCATCCACTACACGACCTCATGAAGGAGCTGTTACTATAGAAACTAGTGAGGTACTCAGTGCAGGGTGCCTCCGCTACACCGCATGGATGATGAAGGAAAAAGGCCATATATGGAGTCAATCATAAATAAATAAATACATAAATAAATACATAAATTACAGGTTTTAATGGCCGGCGTGTCCATTTTACAGTTTGTTCTATTACGTGGAATAATTAGCGATAAAACTCTCATTGGAAGGATTTTACGAGGTAGCTGGGAATTTGCTCAGTGTGGAAAGTACCTGTCTCATTAAAAAGCCCATATTTTTTTCTCATTAGTGTTTCACAGTAACATCATGTCTATCGGCATCAGTTTTTTGTTTTTTGTTATATTTTTTAATTATAAGCGCTCAATCTCCAAAACTTTGTGACCTTCCCCTTTGACCTTGACATTCCAAAATCAAATCAAACCACCTAAGGTACCACGGAGTTCGGTGAAAATACCCGCACGGGTGTGGTCGGGATTCTGTTGTCAGACGAACGGCGATGATTATAATACCGCTGCATGTAATAACGTATTAAACAAGTGCGATTATAAATCCACCACCTGCATTACAGTCAGCACGACTCAGACAAAATTAATCACCACTTCCTGCTCAGGTTTAGGTATTTAACAGAACTATCATTTAAAGGTACAGGACATCATGAAACGTAATCACGTCTTGCTGCGTCTTACCTCGGCCTGCCCCGCCTCCTCTGCCCTTTCCTTGCTGTTTATTCTGCTGCATGCCACCCCGGCCGCGGCCCTTGGACACGACTTCCTCTTTCACCATGTCAATGATCTCGTCAGGGATCCGCAGGTATTTGATGGTGCTTCCTCGGATGTAGCATTCTGGCATCCTCCAGAACTTATCTCCGTCCTACACAAACACACCCGAGTCTTAAAGCAATAAAAACGCCTCTTATACGCACGACTGGATCAGAACACTGAGAGGAGCATTTACCCGCGAGGTGCAGATGACTTCTCTTAAATTGATGTTCATCCAGTTGTCACAGCTGACCAGGTGACCATTGTATGTCTCGCCATTCTTCAGCTCCACCAGCTAGAAACAGTTACGGTCGTTAGTCACACATTATCTTACTGCCTCTCCTAATTTCCGACGAGCGCGCGGTTCACCCCGGAGATCAGTCGTTTACTACCAGTTACCGCAGGGTCCATGGATTTTACTGCATGATGAGTGGATCCTGCTCTCTCTATTCTGCCCATCAGTGCAAAGACATCATCACTGCCTGGACCACAGGACTGCTGGTCACCAGATGTGATTAAATGACTCATCACTAAGGTCGTTACGGAATGGTACGTGTGTCATGTAGAGCTAAGGCTGGGCCATGTGACAAATGAAAATGTTTATCATGTGTCACGACTCTCTACAGAAACAGGTTCCATCATTTGAACAGTTTATTTGGGATCTAGTGGCGCGACTGCACTCATATCTCTAACTGTGCTGTCAGTCTCTCCGCCGCTCACCACTCCAACCATCATTAACCCGAGCGAGCGCCACACTGCTGAGTCCCAACGCGATCACAGTAATATTATGATGCGGCTCTTCAGCCCATAGAGAAACAAACTGGTTTTTAGCAGGTTTGCAAGTTGAACCGATTCTGAACCGGCACCGGACCAGAGCAGAACCACTGCCTAGTTTGTTGACCAATAAGCTTTCAGAAATGAAGATAAACACTGGAATTTCTAGAACAGATGCAGACACGTGATTATCATGGCTGACCTTACCATGGGGTGGTTCTGTGCTGTTTTCAGTAAAGACAGTGGAAGCTGCAAGAGAAAAGAAAAAAACAGATTCAGAAGAAAATCCCTCTGTTATCCGTCTTTACGAACAGCAGTGCAGATCATCGCCTGAGACTGACAGGGTTCAGAGGTCAGGATAATTAACCGCCTTTTAAACTCTCCTTGTGTGAGAAGGTGATCTGGCAGAGTGGAAGTGCTGGAATAAAGAGAACGTACTGCTGCACCTCAAACCATCTCAGGGGGTTTGGGGATCTGATTAACATTCACAGGGTGCACATAAGCATTACCATCCACCACTGACAGACAGACAGACAGATAGATACAACTTGGCTTGTTAGAAAATAGCATCAACATTTACAGAATATTAATATAAAATGTGTAATATAAAGACTTTGAGCTCACAGGTCTGCACATCTCTAACTGAGCCCAGTGATGAAGCCAATCCCATGAACCAAAGAAAACAGCACTTCGCTTACATGGAAGAATTTAAACTTCAAAACAACTAAGGTACAACAGGCGAATGTAATATGCAAAAGTTGTCGTCCACTTATAAAAATCCGGACAGGAAGCAGCGTGATGACAGTAAAGCTACTGCAAAGAAGCCAAGTGAGCATGAATCAACTCCCAGTGCATGTATTTATATCTTCACCCAGCCTCTGACTCACCCACAATTCCACCTCTCTGAAAATCTGACAATTTAATGCACACCAGTCAGACTGCTGTATAAAGGTGCACAAAGTTGTGCTAAAGGTATGCAAGCATGCCACGCCCTCCCCAAGAACTGTCAGATTTTAAAAGAGGTCGAATTGTGGGTCAGTCAGAGGGCGGCATCAGCCAGCGACAAATTTAACACAAATTTTTTAACGACAAACTTAGCCGACAATTTAAATATTCCTCCATCATAGGTAAAAAGGTCAACAGTGAAGGTAAGATCACCACGGATCCACGACCAGGTCGACCCGGACCGTCAGAAAGATGCCTTCGCTCTGTGAAGAGAGCAGTGGAGAAAAATCCCCACAGACATTGCAGAAGATCAAACGAGTTCAAAGACTGTTACGCGCTATCGTCATCAAATGGGCTATTAAGGCTGAGCAAGACGCAAACCTCTTCTTCCATCAGCAAATGTTCACTCTGAACTCTTGGGTGTCTTTTTACTTCTGTCTGCTCTCTGTACAGTTATGCTCCATTATATTATACATGTACAACATTATATAGAATCAAATTATTATTTTCACACATGAAACTTCATTCACTTCAGTTTTTATTCAACATGATTTAAAGATGATCTTCCTTATGGTGGCCGTCATCGTCCATACACTCTCGGAGGTGATTTCTGAAGGCTGTCGTGGCTCGACGGCTCGTGTCGGGTGGATGGGCGGTGATCTCCTGCTGAATAGAGATCTTAAGGGCTTGAAGAGTTTGGGGTGGATGAGTGTACACTCGTGATATAAGGTAGCACCACAGAAAAAAATCACAAGGGGCGGCAGGGTCAGAGGAACGGGCCGCTACCCGACATCACCACGCCATGAGATCACCTGATCCAGAACTTCCCTCAGCACTTCCAATGATCTTCCGACTGTGTGTGCGCCGTCGCTTTGTCTTACTGAAACTACACACCCACTTCAACATCAAGGGATTCAAGTTGGGGTTGGGCCACCGACAAAAGCCCTCAGCACCGCCTCTCCTCCATCACTGAGCTTCACGTGTGGAAACAATCATTTAATTCTCTTTTATTATGAAAAGTTTTAAATTACCTTCAAAATGAAGGAGGGTTTTTTGGATCACCCTGTATAATGAATCCTGAAGTTTGATTTTTAAAAACAAACCGAATCACAATGTCTGTGAAATAAATCTTAATTTGATATTTTGGTAAAATCGTTCAGCCCTGTGGAGCGAGTTGGACATCCGGGTTAAAAAGATGTAGAAGGCAGCAGCTATTTTAAGCTCGGTGAAAACAAGCCATACAGTTCGGATAAAGTGTTTATGAATTTATTATAATGCAACAACTCAAACACGTGACATTGTTTTCAATTTCATTTGTCATAACCTATGACGACACAGACAGGCTTGGCGTGTCAGCTAAGCAGCATTATGAGAAGTTGATAGCAAGTGGACTGACTGTACAAGCTACCAGCTGTTAAATGGGTGAATGACCCCTACCAGATGTGCAGTGGCTGAGGTTAGCATTGGTCAAAATGTCGGAGATCTATTCTATAGCTAAACTGTGCTCTCCTCATGCCCACACGTTGCTGTGTAGTGGGCTGTATGTCGAGTGTAAAGAAAAAGTCAGTTGAAGTTTCATATGTTGCGGTTAAGTGTTTAAAGTCGCAGTAAGCGGCTGGGCGTTACAGATGTGCACTAAAGCCGGATGGATAAATGAATCCAGGGAAGTTATGGAACCGGAATCACGTTACACTAAAGCTTGTGGACCAATTGTTTTGTCAGTGGTGAGTTTAGACTTTTCACAGGCCTTAAGTCTGAAATAGTCGAAATAATGGATGCACCATTTATGTGTTTTTAAGATGTGTGTTGGATTATTATTTACATTTGACCCCCAACATTAATCTTGAGTTAAATTAGAAAACTGAAATTCATGAACTGATAAAAGATGTAAAAGTTAGTGAGTGACGGCACAGTTTATGATGTTGGCTTTGATAATAAAGTAAATGAGGAGTAGAGAAGGGAAGATCTGAGCAGATGATGGTAAACACCTGGGTATCCACGTCCTGAGTGTTAGTCACAGAGCGGAAGAGTTTTAACTTCCAGAGATCATTTCTGTCTCTATCTTTCAGAATTCTCCATCTGGTTGCTTGCAGGGAACTCAGTCAGTGCACTTGTTATCCATTTCTCCTCAGAACGAGCCTGGCTGACTGTCTGTGTCGTCACGTGACCAATGACCCGGAGGTGCTTGTTAACACGACGCTAAGCCGTTGCTAAGCGGAAGTGACCTGAACCCGCTCCAAATCATATCATATGTATTTCAGTTCAGCTGTTTGTTACAGAACAAACAGAACTCTATCCATTTACATTCACTTAATTTTATCACATGTTCTTATCCAGAGCGACTTAGTTATCATTTTACACAACTGAGGGTTAAGGGCCTCGCTCAAGGGCCCCACAGTGGTGATGGTGGGGATTGAACCGCTGACCTTCGTATCTGCACTAATTTACTACTGTCCTACTGTATTATATCCAGTGTTACACACAGTTCATTCCAAACCCTCTGCTTTACACACACACACACACACCCACCCCGCTTCCCTGAGTGCTAACAGGAGCTCACATTACTGTCTGCTGCATGAAAGTGTGGAGCTAAACAGCATCTTAGTGCATAACGTGCCCCCGTCTTCCACCCCATTACTACAGAGGCTTAAACTTATTTGTTCACCACATTCCCTTGTTCTGCTCCTCGGGCTTTACACCTTCCGACTGTAACCACGCAGCGAATCGCGTGTAAACAATCCACCAGCGTGTTACTGTGAATTTCCCGAAAAAAATACAACTAAATTAATTCACTCACCATCGCGCTTTACAGACAGAACCAGCTGCGAAACCTTTCAGTTATAAATAAATATTTGCAGTAAATGCTAACCAAATCCTCGCCTTGACTCAAATTTAAGCCAGTTCTGCGCCGCAGCTTCACTTCCGGGTTATTATCACACACCCCGGAAATTAAAGAAATAAAAGTCCTGGAAAGTCGGTGACGTAAAAGAAAGAATTATTTTATGTAACTATTATTTTCCACGTTATTGCGCAAAATTAGGGGTTTTTTTTAGTGATGAATCAAAACTCACAGATTCTACTTCACCCCCGGTGTTATTGTTATATAACATAGGATTTTATTAAATACACAAAAAGAGTTTGTACAAAGAATTAAACTGCAGGGTTTTATTATGGTCCTGGAACAGTCTGACTTGGAACTTTTTTACACGTTGCTCTTTTCTTCAGCATCTTTCTTTCCTTCTTCTGGACGGCTTCCTGAATCCTTCGCTTGAATTTCTTTTTTTCTCTTTTGTTTTTCAGCTCGTTCTTCTTCTTCTCTTCCAAATCAGGATCCTGTGAAGATCCTGCGGTTAAGAATCTGTTCTGCCATTCCTACACGATCATGCATCAAAACGAGAATCGTTCATCCGTTTAAGAGACACTTACTTTCCCTTCGAGAATCATTTGCTTCTTTTTGTTGATTTCCTTTTTCTCATCAAAATCTGTTGCTTCCAGCTTCTACAGAAAACACAAAACATACAACTTCTTATACTGCCGAATGACTTAGTCTCCCAAAACAAATAATAAAAATCAATCATCAGTCTTACAATCTCACACTGTCGTCTCGTCACGTTGACTTGGGTAAGAATCTTCAAAATCTCTTTCTCCTGAAGTGGATACTCCTTTAACTTGGCCTCTAAACACATAAAATGTTCCCTTTATAATGAGTGCATGGACATGAAAAAGCCTAAACCTCTTGAGACGCCACTGTCCTCATATGGGGACATCATATTTTCTCTCATCTACCTTGTATTTCCTTCTAAGATCCTCATATGAAGGCAATTGGGTGTAACTTTTTTTGCAAAACGCCTTCCTGTTTAAAGATTTTAATCAAGTTCAATATTTATGAGGTGTTAAGAAACAGAAGTTTGTGTCTTATAACACTATAATTATTATACCGTATTTTACTATACTGTGATTTTGGGCATAACCCAGTGAGTGTTAAACCACCAGTAATTCAGAATTCTGACTGCAAAAGGGTCGGTTTTAATAAACAACAAATACAGTGGCTTGCAAAAGTAATCATCCCCTTGACATTTTTCCTATTCTGTTGCCTTGCAACCTGTAATCCAAATGAATTTTAAAATTATCAGCAAAAATACCAAAGGGGTGAATACTTTTGCAAGCCACTGTATATTGGCTTGGGTTGTGAACTTACGGATCTGCTCCTCAATTGCATTGACCAAGTGAATGTCATACTGCGTGACCAGTGTAATGGAAACACCATTTCGTCCTGAAATACAGAACCAGGAAATGAACCGCGTGTTAATACAGAGTTGAAGTAAAGCTGAGTATTGAGTGTGTGAGGAAAGAGGATACCTGCTCGTGCAGTTCTGCCGACTCTGTGAATGTAGATTTTGGGCAGTCCTGGGGTATTATGATTGATCACAACCTGCACTGTAGGTATATCCAGGCCCCTTTGGAGGTATGAGGAGTAAAAGATAAATTAAGTGGGAAACATATCAGGAATGTAAATTATAACATTATTTACATATCTCAGAGGCTAAAGTGTATTAAAAGAACCTAAAAAGAAAAAAGTTGTTATCTACAGCAGACAGCACTGATCATACCGGGCAGCTACATCTGTAGCTATCAGGATCTTGAAGATATTGGACTTGAACTTGGCAAGATTTGCAAACCGCTGTTTCTACATTACAGAAAAAGGTATTATAAAAAATATGCAGGGAGAAGGAGGCTAAAAACTCGAAATGCAGTATACACACACACACACACACACACACACACACACACACACACACACACACACAAACCTGTTTCATCATGGAATGCAAAGCGATGGCAGGAAATTTGAACTCACGAAGCATCATTGTGAGGATTTGGCAGTTTCTAAGCAGAAGCACAAAATCATCACTCTGTTAAAGGTGCATTAAATAAAATCTATGAAACAAAGATTATCAGACTTCTAATCAAGTAGAGTCCTCACTGTACCCTCATACACAAATTCTTGCTTGTAAAAACATAACATGGTTCGTCAAGAGTCGCGATAGGCTCCAGTCTCCCCGCGATGCTAACAGGGTTAAGCAGTTTGTCAAAAGAATGAACGAACTAACTTCATGAATCATTATTAAAAAGAGAGTCTTAAAAAAAGCTCCTTTTCTTTTAGTTGGTCTCGTTAGGGGTCGCCACAGCAGATCCTTCATCTCATTCTGTCCTCTCCACCCCTCTCTGTCGCAAAAATCACCTGCATGTCCTCCCTCCCCACATCCATAAATCTCCTTTTTATCACAGTGTCATCCACATCACAGACCATAGAGACCCTCGTATGACCTCAGAGCTCTTTTGGCTTTTAGAATAAAAAACTAATTAAAATACCTGTATGTGATGTTCTTAATTCTGATTGGTCAGAAGGTGCTGATTAATTTATATAACAGCTCTACAAAGCAAATCACAAGATTATATTACACTATTACTCCAGAAGTTCTAATCTGTTCAGCATTTCTACAGTAAATATTTATTCTGGGATTCATCACAGCATAAACTGACTACCAGTCAACTAGTTACTGGTTTGCTTTAGGTTTTGGACAAAACGTGTGAGAAGTATGTTTGTAAAGAGTCTCTGTAACATGACTAACCCTGGGTTTACACTGGGGCTCGATGTCCACGATTTGAGAGAATCGTGAGAAGCATGGGGGGTCATGGGACTGAATCGTGATCTTGAGGGAACTTGGTGGATTCATGACGATCGCGCTGATTATTACTGTATTGTGATTTGATGCCAGTCGTGATAAAAAGTGGGAAGCACAGTACAGCTGCATCATCGTAGGGGATCGTGATGAACTTGGCAACACGATTCCTTGAATCTTCTTTTCCTGGATGCACCCCGCCTCCCTTTTATACCCAAATCGTGGCACGTTGCACATTTTTTATTTTATTTTTTTTAAATCACGGAGATCACAGACATCACGTCCCAGGGTGAACCCTTGGTACCTGCATAATTATTCAAGAGCGTGAAAAAAAGCAACTGATGAATAAAATACTGAATATAGCCTGTCACTGGCTACAGCAGAACAAAGTGAAGGTTCTGGAGGGACCATATGGGTCTCCTGACGTCAACATCATTGAGCCACTTCGGAAAGATCTCAAACATGCAGTTCATGCAAGAGCCCGATGAATTTATAGGAACTGGAGGCTTTTAGTCAAGAAGAATGGGCAGCTTCACCATCTGAGAAAATGAAGAGCCTCATCCACAGAACCGCAAAACACTTCACACGGTCATTGATGTTAAAAAGGCAATACACCGTATTAAGAACCAGGGAATGTAAACTGTGGTTAGTTTCTGTTGACATTATGATTTAAAAAGAGCAAACACAATTGTTCAATAATAAATGGCTTCGCACAACCACTAACCCTAAGCAAAAGAAAGGTTTTTGTATTTTCTTTCATATTCTCTGAAAAATGGGCTAAAAAAAAAAAAAAAAACAAAAAAAAAAAAAAAATCAGTGCAAAACAAAGCTTACCAGTGTGATACAGATCATCGGCTGCTCTCGGCAAATCAGGGAAAGCCGAGCAAAGTAAAAGAAAATCCAAGACAAACTTTGCCGAAGAAAGTCAGATAAGCTGATTTAAAAAATTTAAATATACGAAAATCACAAAACAAACTTTAAAGTGATAAACTACATCCGAGGATATGACCAAGTGTGAGCTGAATCGGCGACCACTAAAAAGGTAAACCTTTCGTATATACTGTGTATAAATTACTTAAATCCTTACTTGCAGGTGTTGGTGAAAATCATGATCGACCAGTCTTCGTGTTCGTCTTGGAATTTTTGGATAAGATTCACCAGATAGGCGTCTTTAACCTTCTCAGGTGTCAGGATGTATCTCTGATCAAGTTCTTCCACTGTTCGCACTCTGTGGAGAGGAAGGAGGAAATTACAGCGCGTTACTGACATTAGCCGTCCGTTCTCCGAGCAGCTGGATCATACTATAGTACCTTAGTACCCAATATATGAAGTCTTTGTCCTTAATAAAGTGCCTCTATCTGGGTGTTCAAATACCGTTGCATATCATGACAAGTAACAGTTCTCCATTTGCGACGGTAAGACGAGCTGTTTAAACTAACACGCTGGTTCCACAGTGGAAAAGAAAACCTGTTTTCAATAAATGCATTGATATGATGCTTCCTTACTCTGACTTGTGCTCCCAGAAGAAAGGCTTGTTCAGAGCAATATTCTTGAGCTCCTGCAGCGTGTCGGTCAGCGTCGCACTGAAAAGCAGCGTCTGCCGTTTTGCCGGTACGACCCCGAGAATAACTTCCAGGTCCTTAGTGAAGTCTGTACAGCCCTGCTCGAGCAGACGATCTGCCTCATCCAGGATCTAGTACGAAAACCAAATTTATATCAGTCCTTACAGACTAATTAAAGTGTCCAGTGTGCGCTACAGCTGTTTTCTTACTAAGAATCGGAGTCTCTTCATATCAAATGTGTCTGAACTCCGAATGTGATCCGCCAATCTCCCAGGCGTGGCGACAACAACGTGAGGCTTTCTGGAAAGCTCTAAACCCTGAGTCACCATGTCTTTAAAAACAGAAGCACAGGGAAAAAATTATAGTAAAATAAATAAATAAATAAAACGGAAGCACAGAGCTTATTCTAGCAACTCTTCCACAGAAACAATGTAAGAAACAGAAAGCAGTCGTGTCCAGTTATAGATTGTGTCTGATTATATGAACATGTACACATCTGTCCTACTGTTTATTATTGTCCAAATGTGGTTTTGAGGTTTAAACACTAACATTTCCCATCAATGTCATTAGGAGGCGGTTTTGTTATTTCAAATGGCAGTGAATATTTTTACTCTATATAAAATGTGTTAAAGTTTACTTTCCAATCTTACCCATTCCTCCAACAATGATACAGTCTCTCAGTCCTAGAGGCTTCCCCAAAGCCCTAAACTGTTCAGCTATTTGATAGGCGAGTTCCCTAAAGAGTCAGAAAAGAAATAAATAGAAAGTATGGTGAGCGCATGTCATGCTTATATTACTTTATGCTACTTAACTTCTTGTGTGACTTTTACACCAAGATATAATTTAAAATCCTACACAAATAAATAGAATCAACCTTGTAGGCGTCAACACCAAGCAGAAGATTCCATAAGGGTCTTCGGATAACTTCTGCAGCACTGGAAGCACAAATGCAGCTGTTTTTCCACTTCCAGTTTTCGCACAGCCCATACAGTCTCGACCTTCATTTACAGCACAAAGACAGCAAATTAGCACATACAGTGGCCTCATATAACTCTGACGTGTATCAGGTTCTGGTGCAGTATCAACATTTGGTTTCGCGTGCTTGTGACAGATCACTGGTTAAAGACGTCTGGGATACCTTATGGATGTAGAAGCACGCGGTCGGGGACCGTTGCAGGTAAATTCTTATTCATAATTGCTGGTTTTTGTCACCTTTACAAAACCTGTGGCGCCATACAAAAATTCAATCCCTGTAAAATATCGTCCATCCCAATTCAGTCCACTTTTATTGATTTATCTCTGGACCCTAAAATGTCCCCAACAACAGACAGTCATTTCCTGATGACTCAAAAACAAAATCATATTGCAAATGTTCTTTTAAGAAATAACTATTTCCTTTTTTTAATCTAGGTAGAATTTAATTTAAAATTTAGTGAAATTGACTTTTAAAAGATTTGTTCAAAACTGCAGCTAATTTAAAAAATTTATATAAAATGAACATTTTTACAATAGCTACCCTTCTCTATTATTTGTGTATAAAATACATTTAGCTCTTCATCATTATTATTATCATCATCATTATCACTATTATTATTATTATTATCATCCTCGTCATCATCATTATTATCATAATTATTATCATCGTCATTATTATTATCGTCATTATTATTATTATTATTATCATCACCATTATCATAATTATCATCATCATCATTATTATTATCGTTATTATTATTATTATAATCATTATTATCATTAATATTATTATTATTATTATTGTTGTCATTATTATTATTATTGTTGTCGTTATTATTATTATTATCATCATTATTATTATTATTATTATTCCTATCAGCTTTATAATTATTATTATCGTTATTATTATTATTATTATACATTATTATTATTATTATTATACACAAAAAGGAAACTTTCACCCTAACTGATTGTTTCACATTGCTGCACACAGACACTTTGCTGCACAAGGACACTTTACTTCACCACTCTACGGACTTCAGACACTT
>JAOUQZ010000004.1:19816793-19827258 GCA_028564935.1 Neosilurus hyrtlii
TTAATTTACTATGTAAAGCTGCTTTGTGACAATGTCAATTGTAAAAAGCGCTATACAAATAAAACTGACTTGACTTTCACCGGAACTTCACTAACACAATGTAAAAGACTAACTTTAATAGTAGCATGAATTCACAGGATCCTTTTACCTTCCAGGACGGCAGGCAGGCAGTTCTGTTGCACTGGGGTGGGTCGGATGAGGCCCATTTGTTTACACTGATTAATGAGCCACTCGGACAAGCCGAGAGACGCAAACGTGTCCATTCTGAACTAAAATCAAAACATCACCACATTCCAAACAAATGCAGTGATAACAAACACGAGCCCGTCGATAGTGTCGATATTTCTCTACTTTATATTCACGCTGCGGTTCACACGCCCTCGTGGAACTTTCCAGTCGCTCTGATTCTACGTCATAAATCCGCGCCTCCACCCGGACAACATAAAAGTTAATGTTAATAACTGAACGATTGTATATTCATTTCACTATATCCGTGTCATCAACTGCAACTTTATCCCTTATTTACTACGATATTCCAATAAATCCACTTTTATCTGGTTTAGTAGTATTTAGCTTTTAAACGTAGGATTTGCTGGGACTTTATACTGACCAATCAGCGTTAGAGAAATACAATCACGCGCACTATTATTAACCAATCGTAAAGGGGAAGGCGGGACTTGTCATGATAGCGGAGGTGTTTTGAGATTGTGAAACTAAACACGGAAATGTGGAGCATAATTACAAGATGTGTTTTCATCCAGATGTTTATTTAAAAAGATTTACATTTATTTATCGTTTGATTGTAATTGTAAAATGAGATATTTTACGGTATATCCGGTTCTGCGCAGAATCAAGGCGACGTGAACACGCCCCAAACTTCAAAGCATTACGTAGCCATGGTGCTGGGGGGGAGGAAGAGGGGGAGAGAGGGAGGTTCTGCTGTGTGTGATGTTTATTTATGAACTCTGTAGAATATTTGTACATTTTGATGGTCACGTGACGCTCAGGTTCGCAGCCGCGGTGGAGATCTGAGGGACCCGGAGGTGTGAACACGTGACTGCTGGTTGATGAAGGCTGGTGTCCTGCTGTGACTCGCGGCTCGAGAGTAACGAGCGGTTCCGTGTCTGTAGGATGTTTTCCGAGCGCGGAGGTTCCGGACATGGCGGAGCTGGACGGTGGGGAAGTGTGTTCACAGAGCAGGTAAAGATCCGAGTCCACCAGAACATCCTGATCCCGTCCGAGTCCACCAGAACATCCTGATCCCGTCCGAGTCCACCAGAACATCCTGATCCCGTCCGAGAAGAACACACGTGACTCGTTTCATTCCCGAACACAGACCGCGGTGCCGCCTGGGGGTTTCTCACCTGATGTTATTCGAACTGGTTGAAATTAGGAAGTAAAAGCGCCCCGTGTTTAAATAAATATTTATATAAATGTTTCCTTTCATAAAAGTTCAAAACGAGTCCTGTGGTGACCCGCCGGTCAGAACTTTATTCCTGGGGGATTTTGACACACCGACATTTGTTTATTTAATATTTTATAATAATAATAATCAGTGTCTGTGCAGCTGGACGCCTTTGAGTCATGGAACCATTTCCATCATTTTTGGAGTCTCACATTCATAAAACAGCTGCTCTGTCGTGGCCCGGTGGTGGACTGATCCCAAGGTCGGGGGTTCAAGCCCCACTATCAGCAGGTTGTCACTGCTGTCCCCCCAGTGCAGCTAACTGGGTTATCAAAGGCCGGCCGTGTCTCTCACTGTCTGTGATGAGAGGAACATAAAAGAACCATCACTGATTTTCATCAAGAGGAGCTGCGATGGCCTGGCGAGCTGTCCGGGGTGTACTCTGCCCTCGGCCAGAGTCGGCTGAGATGGGCGCCAGCCTCCCCGCGACCCTAATTAGGATCTAGCGCTTCAGAAAATGAATGAATGAAGGTGTTCTGTCGTCCAAATATAACCGTTAGCTCCCACCAATTGAAATCTTTTCTTCTAAAAATTCATTTGAGGGATGAATGTTCATAGTTTTAAAATGACCCTTTTTACATTTTGGGGAGTTTAAGTATTTAGTTGGAATAATGGATATTTCAAATTTGTTTGAATCTTTAAAACTTATTGACACGTTTTCCGTTTACAAGGTCCAGATCTTCAATTTGTGTAAATATGGAGTTGGTATGTTTAAAATATTATTCTTCACCGTATCACTTTTGGGATCTTCCGTGAGACTTTCTTATTGATCTCATTGGAGCAACTCGTACTATATTTAACATTAAAATCATTCAGTTCGAGTTTGTTTCCACTTCCATCCATTATATGTATAACAGACCAAATCTTTTGTGTCATCCAGATTTTAGGAAGGTTGAGATGTCGACAGAGACCCCCTGGGCGACTCGAATTATGTGGGAGAGCATGTGAGCATGAACACTAAGCAAGACAAGCAGTTACTTATGATGTCATAATGAGAAAACACTCATCACGCATTTAACTTGTTTGCCGAACCGCTGAATCCTTTTAGGGTCGCGTGGAGGCCTGGAGCCCATCTCACCCAACTGTGGCTGAAGGTAGCTAGGCTTCTTCTAGTCAAGTCACTTTTATTTGTATGGCGCTTTTTACAATTGACATTGTCACAAAGCAGCTTTACATAGTAAAATTAAATTAAGGAGGAATCTAAACATTTTCTCTACAACCCCCTAGCATGCTGATTCTCGTAGCCAGTGTGGCTAACAGTTCTAAAGATCCTCTAGCCATAGGAAAGACCTCTTGGCCACATTTTTCACAAATGTAAAGAATTTTTTGAGCATGTACATGATGGTACATTTATTAATGCAGTTACCGTTATTTGGTTTGGGATAGCCGGTAGCTACATAATGCATAAGAGATTAAACATTATGGTGCAATGCCACGTCACAGTGGGGCCGGGAGATCAAATACCAGTCAGGAAATCCTGATGACGTCAACACACGTGTACTCTTACACCATCGGCGATAACCCTGTGTCAGTTATGAGAGTAGATTTTGGGTATTTTTATGTATTAAAAATAATTCATAAAAAGCTCAAAATGAGTGAGTTGTATGCATCGACAAAGTGGTGAAATGAACTTAAAACCAAATCGCCAAATCAATGTATTAATCAATAGGACTGTGGTGAACGGCTAGCGGAAGCCTAGGGTGGGGTACACCCTGAACAGCTTGCCAGGCCACTGCATAGCCAACACACACACAAAACCATCCATACTCTACCTAGGGGCAATTTGGAACAGCCATTTAGCTTTCATTAGCAAATATGCTTTTTTTTTGTATAAACTGTGGGAGGAAACTGGAAGTACCCAGAGGATAAGATAGGATTACCACATAAGCACAGAGAGAACAAGCAAACTGCACATATAAACGCCCGAGCCCAGGACGCGAGCCCAGGGCCTTCTTGCTGTAAGGCGGTAGGTGCTAACTGCTTTGCCCGTTAAGAAAAAAAACACTATGGGTAATTTCTATGAAATAATTTTAAAAACGCTTTAAATGTAATAACTGTGAGATCACAATGTTAAACTCTCTGTTTCTCTGTCACATGACCTATATTACCCTCATTAATGAAGTACTACAGCCGTCATTTCGAGGTGTGAGTGACATAATTATAAGAACCAGTTGTGTGGGGGGTATGGGGTTTGTTTTTAATTTTTTAATTTTAGCGTGCTCTTGGATCACATCATATTTTTCATTGTTTAATTCGCTCAGTGAGTGCAGGAATCCACCAGTACGGATTTCTAAAAAATTTGTTCACTGTGGGCATCTGTGTTATCGTGGTGTTGTGGATAATAACACTTTCACTGCACAGCAAGAGGGTTCTGGGTTCAAGTCCTGGGATTGCTGAGGGCGTTTCTGTGTGCATTTGCATGTTCTCCTCTGTGGGTTTCCTCCAGGTACTCTGGTTTCCTCCCACACTCCAAAGACATGCCCATTAGACATGCTGTTCCAAATTGCCCCTGGGTGTGAGTGTGAATAGTCGTGTGTGTGTGTGTGTGTGTGTGTGTGTGTGTGTGTGTGTGTGTGTGTGTGTGAGTGTGAATAGTGGTGTGTGTGTGTGTGTGTGTGTGTGTGTGTGTGTGTGTGTGTGTGTGTGTGTGTGTGGGCCCTGCGATGTTCTGGCGAGCTGTGGAGGATGCACCTTGCCTTCACTCAGAGTCGGCTGAGATAAGCACGAGGTAGTGACCATGTTTTCATGCTGTATTTAGAATTATGGATTTATTCTGAAACTTTAAACAGTTTACATGTTGAATACTGTGGGATTATTTCCCATTTTGGATCCCATATGTTATACCCTCGTATCCCAAACTGATTCTTCATAGCTGTTGAGATTGTATATCTATTCATTTGTCCATCTACCACCACAGTCTTAATGTCCGTGTGTCACTCTGGAGTGCCAACCAGAAATTAAAATGTTCCAAACGTGATATCTTTTGCTTCACACACACCGTCCAGCAAGAAAAAAAAAGAGTTATACACTTTAATATGTTGTTGTTCCGTCTTTAGCCTTGATTACACTGCGTAGTTGCCATGGCATTGTTTCGATAAACTTAAGTAGCATCACAGCATTTATTGCCAGAGGGCTTATTTATTTATTTTTGTTTGTTTGTTTGTTTGTCTGTCTGTCTGTCTGTCTATCTATCTATCTATTCATTCATTCATTCATTCATTCATTCATTCATTCATTTATTTATTTATTTAATGAGGGGAAAACTGAACCACTCCATAAAGTCTTCTCCAGCGGGTCCCAAACACTGTCAATAAGGTTAAGGTAGGACACTGGGGTGCCGATACATATATGAAAACGATTCCTCATGCTCCCTGAACCACTCACTATTAGGGCCATGAGGGAGGAAAAAGTCCTTTGAGGGGTGTTGGGTAAAACTGCACACACTGCTTTTTTTATAAACAGGCTCACGTGTAACAGCAAGACTGAGTCAGTGAAGATGAATGCAGTGTAACTAACCCACGGTACATCGCAGTACCGACACACCCGGAAGAAACCCACCCAAACCCAGGGAGAACATGCAAACTCCACACAGAAACGCCCTCACATCGCGGAACGTTGGTGGAACGTTGGCTGAGATGGGCACCGGCCTCCCCCGCGTCCCTAACCAGGATTTAGTGTTTCAGAAAATGAATGAATAATTTTTAAAAATGTATTTATTTTGGTCTGGTCAGTGTACTTAAAGTATCACTAAAGATCTAATATATTTTTATTTAAAATCCCCAAATCAATGACCGAGATATTTTTACCAGAAAAGAAAGACCCTGAATTACCCTCACAGAGCAAAAATTGTGATCAGAGTTTTCCTCTGATTGACCCACAGAACATGACTTAAACTTTTAAAACAGGAACAGATTCATTTTTTACAGAAAAGAAAAACTTGACAACATCTGGTTTTAAACCCCGGGGAGGAGTGGCTCAGTGATTTAGGCTCTGGGTTACTGACCTGAAGGTCAGAGGTTCAAGTCCCAGCATCACCAATACAGCACGGCCCTCAACCCCCAATTGCTCAGGTGTATAAAAATGTAAGTTGCTCTGGATGTTGGCGTCTGTCGAGTTCCATGAATGTAACTAGTGCCTAAATCTGGCTGTGAGGTAGACGTGCCAACCACTGTGCCGCCCATGCGTATACATCATGTTCTATTTTATTTTTAATGCACACTCACACACTGTTTATTTATTTTTAGATTAATTTAATAAACCGGGAAAGTTTATTAACTGTCTGTTCACCTGTGATGTGCTCAGGTTTGGATCCCAGCCTCAAGTGGTACCTGTATGATCTTGTGTGTTTTTATTGAAGGTCCGGGTTGTGGTGCACAACAACCTCAATAAACCCTGTTTTTATTTGGTCTTTTCACTCTTAGTCTTCTGATTCCTTGGTCCTGTTTACTTCCTGATGCTACCCATAAACCCATAAAGATTTAGTGTAGAACGTGCTGTATACGTCTGATGAATAATTAAAAATAAAGTGCGGTTGCAGGTGTCACGTTGGTCGATGCTTAGAAACTAGAGAACCTGTTGCTGGGGAGTTGAAACAAAACACAGACAGCAGTGTTCACTCCCCTGAAGAGGCTGGTGGTGTGCGTGCTCTTGACTTTGATGAATTAGCTTCCCAAAGGCTGTGAGTCAAGTGTGTGTGTGTGTGTGTGTGTGTGTGTGTGTGTATGTGTGTGTGTGTGTGTGTGTGTGTGTGTGTGTGTGTGTGTGTGTGTGGTTAAAGATGAAAGACGTAAACTGATTCTCTCTTTTTTTTTTTGTAGCATGGCTAACAATAAGAACAGCGCCCTTCGCTACACATTCTCGGCTCCAGGTCACAGTAGCTCACTTCTGAAGGGACTTTCTGCTCTGCGAGACCGAGGCCATTTACTGGACGTAGAACTCGCCGTCAACGACGAATACTTCCGGGTGCACAAAGCCGTGCTGGCATCCTGCAGTGACTACTTTAGGTGAGGATCCTCTCGAAATAGAAATTTAAAATCCTAAGCCGGTGGTTGTCGTCTGAGTCACAGTAACTTGATCCACATTCCTGAGACGGAAACCAATCAATCAATCAATAATTTAAGTAAGGAAGCACGAAGCCATGCCGTCGTTCTGTTGTGAGAAGCTGAGGAGAGACGATCCAATCAGAATAAATGTTGATTAATGAGTTTTCAAGTGTGTGAACCTGGGTACTGGAACAGTGTGTGGAAAGTTGCAAAAAAACAGTTGCATTGAAACAGTGGTTGCATCGTTTAACTTTACTGAATACACTCACTCGCTCGCTCTCACTCAATTACTGAACCGCTTAATCCTAAGTAGGGTTGCAGGGAGGCTTGTGCCCATCTCAGCCGACTCTGGGCGAGGGTGGGGTGCACCATGAACAGCTCGCCAGGCCATCGCTGGGCAACACACACAACCACTCACACACTCACACCTAGGGGTGATTTGGAACAGCCAGTCAGCCTACTGTGCATGTTTTTGGACTGTGGGAGGAAACCGGAGTACCCGGAGGAAACCCACACACATGGGGAGAACACAGAGAGAGCCCCTCACAGAAACACCCATGCCAAGCACAGGACTCGAACCCAGGACCTTCTTCTCAAGCTCTTCCTCGGCTGATGGTTAGATTTATTTGGAAATCTACTGAGTAGAGATTGCAGTTCTGTGTTTCTTTATAATAATGATGTCACATGATTCATATGTTTCTAATTATTTTATTGTTTTTAGGGCCATGTTTACTGGTGGGATGAAGGAGTCAAACCAGGACACAGTTGAACTTAAAGGCTTGTCGGCGCGTGGGCTGAAGCACATCATCGATTTCGCTTATAGCTCTGAGGTCACACTTGACCTGGACTGCATCCAAGATGTGCTCGGGGCGGCCGTCTTCCTTCAGATGGTGCCTGTTGTGGAGCTCTGCGAAGAGTTTCTGAAATCCGCCATGAGTGTCGAGACTTGTCTGAACATCGGCCAGATGGCTGCCACCTTCAATCTGTCCTCGCTGAAGGAATCGGTGGACGCGTTCACCTTCCGCCACTTCCTACAGATTTCCGAAGAGGAGGATTTCCTGCACATCCCCCGAGAGCGACTGGTGTTTTTCCTCCAGAGTAACAAGCTGAAGGGATGTAGTGAGATCGATTTGTTCCACGCAGCCATTCGATGGCTCCGGCACGATGACTCGCGCCGTCCTGCAGCGAACGAGGTGCTGCGGTATGTGCGCTTCCCGCTTATGCGATCCTCCGAGTTGGTGGACCGTGTACAGACTGTGGACATCATGGTGGAGGATGTATTGTGCAGGCAGTATCTACTTGAGGCCTTTAATTATCAAATACTTCCTTTCCGTCAGCACGAGATGCAGTCCCCTCGCACCATCATTCGCTCAGACGTCATCTCGCTCATTGCATTTGGTGGAACTCCATACACCGACAATGACCGTACAGTGAGCACAAAGGTGTACTGCTTGGCTGATAGTACGGTGAGGCAGTTTAAGGAGCTGACTGACATGGAGACCGGATGCAGCCACGCCTGTGTTTCTGTTCTTGACAATTTTGTTTACGTGGTGGGCGGCCAGCACTTGCAGTACCGCAGCGGTGAAGGCGCCGTGGACGTCTGTTTCCGGTACGACCCCCATCTTAACCAGTGGCTGCGCATCAGGCCGATGCAGGAGAGTCGCATTCAGTTTCAACTCAATGTACTTCAAGGACGGCTGTATGCCACTGGGGGGCGCAACAGATCTGGCAGCCTTTCATCTGTCGAATGTTACTGCCCCAAGAAAAACGAATGGATTTACGTGGATTCACTAAAGAGGAGGATATGGGGTCATGCAGGGGCAACATGTGGGGATAAACTTTATATCTCGGGCGGATATGGGGTTTCTGTTGAAGATAAGAAATCTCTTCACTGCTACGATCCGGCCACGGACCAATGGGACGTCAAATGCTCGATGAATGAGCCACGTGTGCTGCACGCCATGATCAGTGTAAACGAGCGTGTTTATGCTCTTGGAGGAAGGATGGACCAAGTGGATCGTTGCTTCGATGTTCTAGCAGTCGAATTTTACCTTCCCGAGACGGATCAGTGGACGACGGTTAGTCCGATGCGAGCAGGCCAATCTGAGGCAGGCTGCTGCTCATTGGACAGAAAGATTTACATTGTCGGAGGATACAACTGGCATCTGAATAACGTCACAAGCATCGTCCAGGTATACAACACGGAGATGGACGAGTGGGAGAGGGATCTGCACTTCCCAGAATCCTTTGCTGGAATTGCTTGTACTCCTATAATACTGCCGCAAACTGCCACGCAGAGGTGACGTCCTTATATGGGATAAATGTGAGGCGATATTGCGTCAGGGTTTTTTGTTTGTTTTTACATTTAATCCACTGTTTCTTCCAATAGTTGCATTTTGGTTGATGTTCATCAGACGAAGTTTGTTCCCTGAAATAAACCTGGTGAGAGCGAGAGAGAGAGAGAGAGAGAGAATCTGAACATGATAGGTTTGTTTCTGCGGATGTAAACACTGATCACATGAGATGTGCACAATGCAGGTTTGAATCCAGGTTGATGTTGCAGCCGTCTATCACCGAGAGTTCATGGGAGCTAATTAGCCAATCCCGGGAGGGAAGGATGGCATACTCTCGCCTCCCTGTCACTTAAAGTGATCACCCACCAATCATGGTGTCTGAACTGATTCATACAAAAGGGATGGGCCGCACTTTTTCTTTTGCATTCGGGGTCACGGAGGGGGCACTGGGTGGCCGTGTGTGATGGGGAGGTCTTGCTTGACGGAATTGGCTATGACTAAATTAAGAGAAGAAAAATAGAGGAAATCCCAAAAAGGCCAAAATGGTTCGATTCATTTTTGGTTCATGATTCTTTTGTTCAGTGATTCATGAAAACTCTTTTAAGGAGAAAGTTCCATTGAATTATTCGTGTTAAGTTCAGTTGTGCAGCTCTTGAATAAAGGTTTCAAGGTTTCTTTAGAAGTTTGACTCAACTTTCTTTTATAGGATTCAAGATTTTATAGTTGTATCAAAAAGCAAAAAAAAAATATTGCATTGAAATTGCAGATCGAATCGGCGGCTTGGAGTTGTGAAATCGTATCAGGCGTCCCTGGTGATTCCCATCCCAACAAAAAAGACCAATTTAAAAATAAGAACCTTTTTAGAACATGCGACCATCACATGAAGTATGTCACTGTTTAGTGCACTTTTAATACCCGGGTGTCCACACATCCATACCGGTTCCCTCCATGTTCTCTGGTTTCTTCCCATCTATTAAAAACATGCTAGTAGTCGGGGGCTTCCCAAATGATACAACAATAAGATCACATGTTCGAATCCAGGATGATGCACGTAGCTTCGTTAAGAGTTGAGATTCTGATCTTACCACGGTTTGGTATAAGCTTTAATCCCATGGTGCACCACTATCATCTGAGAGTTTGTGAATTTCAGTTAGAACACTGTAGATGGGAGGTCAGAGGACTCCCAGCCATGAACCACTTAATCCTAATTAGGGTCGCGGGGAGGCTGCCGCCCATCTCAGCTGACTCTGGGCGAGTGCAGAGTACACCCTGAACAGCCAGACCGTCGCAGGGCAGAAACACGCTGACGGCTATGCGGCCTACTGACGGAAATCAGCGACGGTTGTTTTACGTTCCTCTCACCACAGACAGTGAGAGACACGGCCGGCCTTTGATAACCCAGTTATCTGCACTGGAGGGGACAGCAGTGAACCCCTGACCTTGGGATCAGTAATCCAGCACCCTACCACTGCTCCTAGCTGCGAGTCCATAAGTGCTAATCTGCTGAGCTCTCACAGGAGGGTGGGATGGCATTCGCTCGCCTCTGCCAGCGTGACCTCCAGCCAGTCATGGGCATCGATGAGCCTATGAAGAGGCACATGGCAGGTTCCCTGTAAGTGTGTTAGGTCACCCCTACTTGAGAATAGCCCCCCCCTCCCCCCCCC
>JAOUQZ010000004.1:19827358-19838226 GCA_028564935.1 Neosilurus hyrtlii
CACTCCAGCTCACGGGTTTAGTGTCTCTTATTCACCTGCTCTACATCTTGTTCTGGTTCTGTATGTTTACAGTAACAGTAACGTGACGGCGTGACCGGAGGAACGATCTTGTGTGTGTGATAAATTGGCGGCGCAACAGCGATTGGTAGAAAGTGTAAAAATCTGAGATCGAGTGATAAGAAACAGAAGAAGGGAAACGATTTCAAGAAAAATAAAAAGATGGTGATGTTAATAATATGATGGCGGCGGTGCAGGTCATTAACACTCGCATACAGGAGGAAACATTTTTAGAAACGGTTTTAGAAAGACACCGTGGATCTGATTCCATTTTATTTCTAAGAGACTCCACTGTACTTCATCTTTATTTAATCCACCTGGAACTGAATCTGAAACTAAAAAAATTATCTGATTTGGAAGTTTTCAGGAAATCATTCACACCTCTATGGATGGGGACAAACTTGACCCGTCCCTTTGTGTTAAATGTGTATTTAATTTACATCAAAAAATCTAAGTCTTCATTCAGTTATATTTGATGATATCAATTTTAATAAGCACAATCTAGAACTCCTAACGCTTGATCTTTTTAATTCGTGCTCTGAGAATCCGATGCCCAGGTGCCAGGACGTTTATTACCGATTTCTCCTTCATGGTCTTTTGTAACCTCTAGAGAAGTCAATAAGCACAGCTTCATTTCTTAATGCACTTTTATACCTGATGAACAGCGCCGCGAAATCCAAGTGCCATCTGCATTTAATACTTTCACTGTGATGTTCAAGCTTAATGGAGAGGCGTAATGGACTAACAGTCTCGTTGTATTGTGTTCGCGCCGAGTGTCCCGACCCCCGGCAAGAAAAAACTGAGAAATCCTGTTTAAAGTGTGTGAGGACTGAATAAGACTCTTCCTTCTCTGTCTATTTGAATGTATAACGATCACCACAGTCTTACGAACTGAAACCCCAACGCTGGATGGTGTAGTGAAGTATTTTGTAGTTTTTGTTTGGTCTGTATTTGTATGGAACGATGCACATGCTGAAATTGAAAGTCACAGTTTATCACAGTTTGCTGTCCATAATTTTTTTGATAATGTCCACAGTGTTGTTAAAGGCACGTCGTGATGTTCGAGATATGAGCAGCAGTACACACTGCACTGAAGATTGAAGGTAATCTTGGCTGAATGATTGAGGTATAAATGTATGAATGTAGAATTTTATTCGACTGAGCTTTCTTTTGTTTTCTCTCTGAGGGTATCTGACTGCATATTATTCTGACTTTGTCAGAGTGAAGAGCACCGTACCAGAACGAAGCACCAAGGTTTCATGTGTTAAAGGAATTCAGTCGTCGTAACCTTCCACAAGCAATGAACACATCAAACCGCACCTCAGTCCACCATAGCGCACACTTACCAAAACCGAAGTACCTACACGAAATATAAAACACACTGTGACATACGTGAGGTCACTCCCCCTTACATACATGGAAACGGACTGTTTCCATTCGGCCTTACTGGGAAACACTCGTTCAGATAAATTAAAAGTCGATGAGGACACGTTAGGCTCCTTGTCTTAGAAAATCACTCAATCTATCAAATTTTTTTGACACAAATTTTTCTACAACGCTCCCGATGTTCTTAATCTTCAATTTGTGTTTATTCATATTTCAACCCTGTTTTTTTCCTCATATGACCCGGTGTGTGCTCCTTCACTTCCTGCCACTGCTGACAGTCCAGTTCTTTTTAAATCTCAGATCATCAGATCTTTTCATTTCATTTCAGACACCAGTAAAGCACCAAAGTATGATTTCTAATCCAAACACCTACTCCGTTCTTCAGGAAGCTGCTTCCCCGTGTACCTCCTCCCCCTGAAACCCTGGTTTTGACTAAGGGCTGGATGGCCTGTTTGGTTCCTCCTCTCATTTATGGTCTTTCAACTCTCTGTGCAGCTTCCTGAAGAAATGTGGAGGTTTTTGGATTGAGAATCGTACTTCATAATTTATAAGGATAATGTCTGGGATTTAATGGATTTGTTGAAAGAAATAAAATATCATTTGAAGTCAAGTTTAGGCCAATTAACTGTTTTTCTTTTGCTCGATGAAGTAAATGTGTTTGAAACCATCGTTACGTAAATGTGCACCTGTCTGTTTATGTGCAATATGATGTTTTATAAATGATCTGTGTACTTATCACAGTAAATCATGACAATCACAGAATACCTTTAGTCCTTTAGTCCTTTAGTCCCTTAGTGCTGCCCATGTGTGGAGCAGCAGAGCAGTGTACAAACTCATACAGAGGAAAACCGAGATATTTTCTTAATATGAATATCAAACATCATCCGCTATCACAGTTTGTCATGATGTGTGTAATAAGATGCTGTTTCACCCACCATAGGATGTTACATGAGGGGGGTCTAACTCGCCAAAATATGACGGCGGTGTGGGGAAACAGGACGGATTTGAAGGATTTTTCAGCGTGGTTTAATAGAGAGTGGTGGGTCAGTACTTAAAGTTCTGGGCTGCTGATCAGAAGGTCAGGGGTTCATGTCCTAGTACTAGCAATTTGGCACTTTGGGCCCTTGAGCAAGGCCCTTAACCCACAATTGCACAGTTGTACAATGAAGATAAAAACGTACATTGCTCTGGATTATGGTGTCCAGCAAATGCCATAAATGTAAATGTTAAATCTGATGGCGATGTGGCAAAACAACAGTGATCAGTAGGTGTGAAATTGGTGTGAAGAGAATGTTATGAGTTTGTATCCAAAGGTTGCAGTGATTCAGAACCACCATTAAATTTCAGACATTTTGAAAATCTTGCGATTTTTGGCGTCGGTGCTCGTTAACAGCGAACGAAGCGCCCTGTGTGAGGCTGCCTTACTCCAGTGCTCTTCTTTTGGTTTTTTGAACAGTTTTGGTTTTGTTTAATCTATTACAGTTAATTTGTTTAGTTGTTGTTGATTTAAGTGTTGATTTAATAACTTTAGATTTATTGTTATTAATGATGGTGTTATTATGCAGTGACTTTGGCTCGTTTCTTATTTCTGGCTTCTATTTACATTTTTCGAGTCTAGAAATGGTATCAGCAGTGAGACGGATCAGAACAGCTCCGCTCAGCTGCTTCTCTTTATCAAGCTTTTCATGAGATGTTCACCGTTTCTATAGAAACCCAAAATTACAGTCTTACACAGTTTACAGTGAAATGGTTTTTGCATGAAGGTGAATCAAGGGGCACGCATGCAGTGGTTAGCACATCTGCCACACAGCAAGATGGTCCTGGGTTCGAGTTCTGGGCTCTGTGAGGGCGTTTCGGTGTGGACTTTGCATGTTCTCCGTGTGCTTGCATGGGTTCTCCCCAGGTACTCCGGTTTCCTCCCACAGTCCTGAAACATGCACAGTAGGATGATTGGCTGTTTCAATTCGCCCCTAGGTCTGAATGTGAGTGTGAATAGTTGTGTGTGTTGCCCTGCAATAGACTGGTGGGCTGTTTGGGGTGTACACTGCCCTCACCCAGACAAAGCTGAGAAAGGGTCCAACCTCCATGCGACCATAGTGAGATTAAGTGGTTCAGAAAATGAATTAATCGCGTATAGAACTGAGACTTTAGTGCATCACGAATCAGGAAGTTAATCGTACATAGATATATAAATGTATATTCTGTCCATCGTATTCAACGTAGATCTGAAGGGAGCTGAGACGAGAGATTTTCCTAACGCCCAGAAGGCCAGCCATGTCTGCAGACAAGCTTGCTGGAACCTGCTTAGCCTTGATACTGCAACTGATTCGACACCATTTAGTTTGGTGCATCACTATTATGCAGGACAGTGCTGCCAGATGTTCCCAGTTGTTTACGTCAATCTGCATTGCTTTTAGGTCTCTCTTGATGCAGTCCTTATAGCTATTTTGGTAAGCGAGAATCTTCTAAATGATGAACATGCCCAACTAGCATGGACTTCTACTCTTGGCATGTTTGCTTTGGTAAGGACTTTTTATCTTTCCATGAGATGTACATGGTATATCGAAGGCAGCGACACTACAAACACTATTCCACTATTTGATGCATAAATGTTGGTGTTGAAGAGCCGTGTTAGACGACGCCAGTGTTAAATACCGAGGTTAGCGCATGTTCTTGTTTTCTTCTGGGCTGATTGAGATGGCTGTAAACACAAGGTTTTTTCAACTATTCTCTTTTTCTTTTTCTTTTTTTGGGGGGGGGTATTATTGCGTCACAGTGTGCTGTTCCTTCTGATTAGCTGGCCTTCACCCACTGCCCTCCCATGGACAGTGGTATCTCCACCTATCCCTTTCTTCACACTTAACATGGAGCTTTCAGGTGAGAAATCAGAGCAGAGGAGGCACAGAAACTGGAAAGACCATAAATGAGAGGATTCACTTCACTTCAGTTTTATTTGTATAGATCAGTACAGAGTAAAAGTAATTTTAAAAGGAATTGAAACTTTAAAACATTTTTCTACAATCCCTACACATCCCCACTGAAGAAGCCTGCGGTGACGGTGGCGAGGAAAAACTCCCTCAGTTGACACGAGGAAGAAACCTCGAGAGGAACCAGGATCAAAAGGGAAACCCATCCTCATTTGGGAGAAACCATAAGATACAGATCATATAACAGAAACTTCACCCTGGTAGAGGTAATGGTTTAATTTTTTTCTAGAGTAGGGTATCCTAAAATTAACAAATAAAGTAAAAACGCACCAAGATGTTTATCAGATGTCCACTAGGGGGAGACATTTCATAATAACTGTGCCAAGTTATAGTAATCTATTTGTACCATGAACTCTATGAATGCCCTGAAATGTATTTTAAATCTCACCACACGTTCGCTAGAGGGGACAAGTCAGGACTGCAGGCAGGCCATTTCAGCACCCACAATCTCTTCTACAGCCATGAATTTGTAATGGGTGCAGAAAGTGGTTTTGCATCAACTTGTTGAAATGTGCATGAACATCTCTGGTAAAGATCCATAATCTCCATAATCTCAGCATATGTTTCTGCATTAATGCTGCTACCACAGAAGTGTAAGTTAACTTTCCCAAGGGTACTGACACAACCTCATTCCATGACACATCCTGACTTTTAGTCTTGTTGCTAGTAACAGTCTAGATGGTCCTTTCCTTTTTTGGTCAAGAGCACATGGTGTCCATTTCTTCCAAAAATGAAAAAATACCTGGAATACTAATTAAAAGACCACAATACTTCCACTGTGTTATGGTCCCAGATGTCTTCAAGCCCAAAGTAGTTGACGGTGCTTCTGGACACAATTAACTTTGTATTGAATGCTTAATTTAAATAATCCCAAAGTAATCCCAAGCCCACTTGTGTATATCAGCTATAGACAAATGATGTTTATGTTGCAGTGCCATCTAAGGGATTGCAGTCATACATTTAGAAATGTTTTTTAATTTGCATTTTCTTTACCATCCCAGCATGATATGGTGTTATGGTGTGATTAGAAATGAATGTTAAACATATCAGGAACCGTAAGAATTTTTATACATTATCCTAAGGTCTTGAGGAGGTTGGAGCCCATCTTCAGCAACTCTGGGCGAGGGCGGGGTACACCCTGAACAGCTCACCAGTCCATCGCGGGGCACCACACACACAACCACTCCTTCTCACACTCACACCTAGGGCCAATTTGGAACAGCCAGTTAGCCTAATGTGCTTGTCTTTGGACTGTGGAAGGAAATCCACACAGAAATGCCCTCGCCAAGCCCCTGACTCGAACCCAGGGTCTTCTCGCTGTGTGGCGATGGTCCGCCCACCATGCCACTGTTCTACCACTTAATATACCACGTTCCAGGTGGACTAAATAAAGATGAAGTACAGTGGAGTCTCTGGGAAATAAAATGGAATCGGATCCACGATGTGTTTCTGAAACCGTTAGTTTCCTCCTGTACGCGAGTGTTAATGACCTGCACCGCCGCCACGATATTAATAACATCACCATCTTTATTATTTCTCCTGAAATCGATTCCCTTCTTCTGTTTCTTATCACTCGATCTCAGACTTTTACACTTTCTACCAATCGCTGTTGTGCTGCCAATTTATCACACACACACAAGATCGTTCCTCCGGTCACGCCGTCTCGTTATTGTTATTGTAAACATACAGAACCAGAACAAGACGTAGAGCAGGTGAATAAGAGACACTAAACCCGTGAGCTGGAGTGGATTCAAAAGGAAACCTTTATATTCATCCAGAATGAACTGATAATAGAAGATAAATTCAAATATTATTATAATTTATTATTATAAATTAAGATAAATCCGATTTCAGAATCAGAATCAATACTTTATTGATCTGGAGAAATGGATGGGAACTTTAAAGTGTTTACAGAATCCCATCAGAGGGTTCTGGGGGGTTAAACTGGTTTAAACTGGTTGCACGGATCCCCCGCGTCTCCGAGCCGGAGGGACTTGAGACCCCGCAGCTCCGCACCGTCCCGCCCTGCCTGCGTTTCTAGCGCGTTTAATGAGCGACGGACTTCAAAGCCCAGAATCCTTTGCGCGGTGACGAGGCGACGGCGCCGCGCACGTCTGGCGCAAAAGGTCTGTTTTGGAGAAGAACGGAAGATGGCGACCTCAAACAATCCGCGAAAATTCAGCGAGAAGATCGCGTTGCACAACCAGAAACAGGCGGAGGAGACCGCGGCGTTCGAGGAAGTCATGAAGGACCTGAGCATCACTCGAGCGGCGCGGGTAGGTGTCCGGCTCTCCCCGCGGCGGCTCGTGATTTCGGGGGTTTTTCACGCGCATCGCCCGCTGAGACTCGGAGTAGCTGCTGCGTTAGCGGCTCCGCCACATCACGGGCTGGAGCGGAACACACGACCGACCCGCTGCAGCTCCCCCGCGGTTTATTCCGCTCTATAACAACCGTAATAACTCCGAGCGCGAGCGCTGCTCCGGGAATCACGCGCTCCGAGCGGCGACATGCGCGCGCGCGCTCGCGGGGGTCTGTGCGGATGCGGATCAGACCGTCAGCGCGAAAAAATGGGCTACAGATGTGCTGCACATCTGCACGGCCAGTGCCGTCACGCACAGCCGCTTGTTGTTGATCTGGAATAGTTTGAGATGAGCAGCAGCATCAGATTCTCGCTTATTCACACCGACACGCGGCTCCGGTGGATCCGAGGCAGGTTTAGATGATTGTTAGCATCATGGATCTTATTCTGCTTTCTCATTCTTAAACTTTGCCAAAAAAAAAAAAAAAAACCAACAGTCCAGACTGGCTGTATTTCATGCACACCATAGTGATTGTAACGAAAAGCCAAAAATCAAGAACCATGAACGAGCAAAACTCCACTGATCTGCTTTCGCATCTGATTCTTTTGACTCCTTGATCATGATGATGTTTGAGTTCCAGTTTTGTTTCATTCATGCATTCATGCTGTCATTCACTCTGGCACTCATTCATGCGCTTTTATTTTGCACAGCTGCAGTTACAGAAGACCCAGTATTTGCAACTGGGCCAGAACCGTGCTCAGTGCTATGGAGGTTCACTGCCCAATGTCAATCAGATCGGAAATAGCAACACTGACCTGCCTTTTCAGGTGAGCTATTAGAAATTGTAACAGATGCAAAAATTCTTCTTTTTTTTGTCCTTTTTGTTGCTGTAAAGGTCCGCTCTCTGTACGACTACGAGTACGGGACGAATATTCCACAGTATGGGAACCTGGTCGATAAATAATATCACAGTATCATGGTACGAGCCAATAATCTTTAAAAACATTCGAGTCAGTCGTGAAAGCAAACACTTACTACATCTTCATACAAAAATCTCTGCGCCGCATCTCTGTGTTCTCTACAACTGAAACCAGATCTCCCAAATTACTCTTCGTTCTGCATGGTACGATTTCCAGACATGAGTTTAAGTGTCTGTGTCTGTAGTGCAGAGTGATCTCCGCTGAAATAACAGACGAGTGTCGTCACAGGGTCAAACATCCTCACACTAACAGCTTAACTATCATTTAAGCACTGGGTGCGTTTGATCATTAGTAGGTCATGTGACAGTGTTTTTATATAACGGCTTTACTGTCACTATGAACTCGCTAACTTGTCCAAAATTCCCTGAAACATCACTTCATTTTTAAATTGCCTATTTTTGAAGGTTGTCAAGTGGTGTATATTTTATTAGTAGACACTACACATTCTTCCTTACTACACCAAGGGCTCTGTTCTATAGTACTTAACAGACATTAGGAGATACTACACAGAAACAGAGCGATCTGATTGGTCTGCTATCAGGGGCTTAAAAAACATTATTCTGAGTGGATAATGCTTGAATCAAAAACGGTGGACACCCACACTTTCTCAAGAATCAAAACAATCAACATTCACAGTTTGTCACTTGGGGTAAGCATCATCATCATCATCATCATCACGCTTTAAAATGGAAAATATGAGTGTACATAATTATATATAATAATAGTGTATATAATATATATATAATAATGATTTATATAAATATATGTAATAATATTGTATATAAGTATATGTAATCATAATTTATATAAATATATGTAATAATAATTTATATAAATATATGTAATAATAGTGTATATAAATATATATGTAATAATAATTTATATAAATATATGTAATAATAGTGTATATAAGTATATGTAATCATAATTTATATAAATATGTGTAATAATAATTTATATAAATGTGTAATAATCGTGTATATAAATATATATAATAATAGTTTATATAAATATATGTAATAATAGTTTATATAAATATATGTAATAATTGTATATATAATTATATGTAATAATAATTTATATAAATATTTGTAATAATAGTTTATATAATTATATGTGATAATAATTAATACAAGTATGTGTGATAATAGTATATAACTATACTTATATAAACTATTATTACATATACACTACATATATTTATATATTTTATGTAATAATAGTGTAGTATATGTTATAATAATGCAAATACTTATATACACTAATATTACATATATATATATATTTACATATACTTAAATAAACTATATGTAATAATTTTTATATGTAATAAGTTAATATGTAATAAGTGTATATAAGTATACAGTCAAAAAAGTATTTATTCAGCCACCAACTGTGCAGGTTCTCCCACTTAAAAGATGAGAGACGTCTCCAATTTTCATCACAGGTTCACTTCAACTATGAGACACAGAACGAGGGGGGAAGAATCCAGGAAATCACATTGTAGGATTTTTAATGAATGAATTGGTTAATTACTCGGTAAAATAAGTATTTGGTCTCCTACAAACAAGCAACATTTCTGTCTCTCACAGACCTGTAAGTTCTTCTTTAAGAGGCTCCTCTGTCCTCCACTCGTTACCTGTATTAATGGCACCTGTTTGAACTCGTTATCAGTATAAAAGTCACCTGTCCACAACCTCAAACAGTCAGACTCCAAACTCCACTATGGCCAAAACCAAAGAGCTGCCAAAGGAACCAGAAACAAAACTGTAGCCCTGCACCAGTCTGGGACTGAATCTGCAACAGGTAACAGCTTGGTGTGAAGAAATCAACCGTGGGAGCAATTATTAGAAAATGGAAGACATACAACACCACCTCTGATAATCTCCCTCAATCTGGGGCTCCACGCAAGATCTCACCCCGTGAGGTCAAAATGATCACGAGAACAGTGAGCAAAAATCCCAGAACCACACGGGGGACCTAGTGAATGATCTGCAGAGAGCTGGGACCAAAGTACCAAAGGCTACCATCAGTAACACACTACTTGGGTGCTCTTGTAATATAAGGTATATATCACACACTCTGTTATGATCAGACTCCCAGAGACAAGGCTTTGGTTGGTTAAACATAAAAGTTTATTAAGTGAACAAACAAACAGGGCTTGGGAAGCCACGAGAAACAAAAAGGCAGAAAAACAAATCAAGCCACAAGGGGATAACCAAAACTAACGCGGAATGGGATCTAGGACCTGGAAACAGGGAAAGTTACAGGAGACGTTTAAATGGACATCTAGACTGGGAGCGTGGTGTGTGCGCATCTGGGTGAGAGTTCGGAGTGGGTGTGACACTCACGTTCTTCTATCTGATGGCTAAAAGAGTTTTAGGTGATGAAAACTTTGGTGTAAGAATCCACCAAGGCAGCAATAACTTACAGGTAGGACGGTCAGTGAGTGTTTTGAGATAAGGAAAAGGCAAGCATTGATTCATAGTATTTTCTTTGGATTGGACACCATTTTCTTTTCTGAATCACTCTTTTTTAAGGTAATGAGGGGGCTGTATCCTATCTCAGCCAACTCCAGATGAAGGCAAGATACACCCTGAACAGCTCACCAGATCATTACAGGGCCAACACACACACAACTATTTACACTTACACTCAAACAAAAGGGCAATCAAGTATATCCTTATATGCATATCATTGGACTGTGGAGGAAAATTAGAACATCCTTGCTTAGCATGGGGTTAAACCCTGGACCTTCTTACAGGCAGGTGTGCTAACCACTACGCCACCGTGTGGCCCTGTGTTGCAACATAAGATACATTTATCCTTTATGCAATGGCGGAGGTGGTCCACTGCTGCCACCCATGAGATCAGTTGGATGACTGTAATCCTAATGTGCGTCCAGAAACTCTGATTGATTCCTCCTTCCGCCTGTGACTCAGAAGTGAGCTGTTGGCTGAACACAAACAGCAGGCAGGTGCCTTTTACATCTAAATCTCTTTCATGGGTGATGAGGATGGAGAACTACATCACCCATCAGTTCCAGTAAGTCACACGCATTTTCGGAGCCAGAGCTTGGTCCGCATTGGTAACAACATGTCAAATTCGTTTCCGGTGGGGGTTGGACTCTGCCAAGGCTGCCCTTTGTCACCGGTTCT
>JAOUQZ010000004.1:19838326-19850826 GCA_028564935.1 Neosilurus hyrtlii
GTGATAGTTTGGTTTCAAGGGTCATTGCTTTATATTTGTAATGTTTCTGTCCCCTCTTTTTCTATTTTTTTTTTTTTTCTTCCCCTCTCTTTAATACCCTCTCTTTAATACCCCTTGAACCCCTTGAACCTTTCCACATTTTGTCGTGTTACAACAAACGTAATTGTATTTATAAATGTAAAAATGAAAATCTGAAAAGTGTGGCATGCAAAGTATTGAAGTATTTAAATAATTCAAAGTATTGTTCCAGTGTAGCACTGGCTGTATGCTTAGGGTCGTTGTCCTGCTGGAAGGTGAACCTCTACCTCAGTCTCAAGTCTTTTGCAGACTCTAAAGGGTTTTCTTCCAGGAAACTCTGACCAGCTTCCCTGAATCCTGCTGAAGAAAAGCATCCCCACAGCATGATGCTGCCACCTCTATGTTTCACAGTGTGGACAGAGCACCTTATTCCACATGTTTGCTGTGTTCCCCTCATGACTTCTTATGACTTTCTTTCAACAATGGCTTTCTTCTTGCCACTCTTCTATAAAGGGCAGATTTGTGGAGTGCACAACTAATTGTTGTCCTATGTACAAATTCTCCCCCCCTGAGCTATGGATCTCTGAAGCTTCTGAAGCAGAGTTACAATGGGCTCCTTGGCTGCGTCTCTGATCAGTGCCCGGCCTGTCAGTTTAGGTGGACTGCCATGTCTTGGTAGGTTGCAGTTGTGCCATACTCTTTCCATTTTCAGATGCTGGAGTGAACAGTGCTCTGTGGGATGTTAAAAGCCTAGGACTTTGTTTTATAATCTAACCCTGCTTTATACTTCTCCACAACTTTATCCCTGACCTGTCTGCTGTGCTCGTTGGGCTTCATGATGCTGTTTGTTCACTAATGTTCATTAAGAAACCCTTGAGTCCTTCACAGAGCAGCTGTATTTATACTGAGATTACACACAGCTGGACTCTATTTACTAATTAGGTGACTTCTGAGGGTGATTGGTTGCACTGGATTTTATTTCGGGGGTTCAGGGTAAAGGTGGCTGAATATAAATGCACAGCACTCTTTTCAGATTTTTATTTATAATAAATTTTTAAGTCATGTATTATTTTCTTTCCAATTCACAATGATGCTCCACGTTGTGTTGGTCTTTCACATAAAACCCCAATAAAATACATTCACGGCTGTGGTGGTAACATGACAAAATGGGGGAAATGTGCAAGCCACTCTCTGCCACTCTTTGCTAGTGTATCAATCAGTCATTTATACACAAGATATAAAAAATATTTATATGGTTTATATTTTTATTTTTAAAGCGCAGAGATGTCCGATGATGTGCTTTATCACGGCATCTTTTCAAACTAATTTTAAGTTTAAATAAAGTGCTTTTTTACCTTTAAAAGGTCGAAGGTCGTATTGCGTAGCTTTCATCATCATTTTGTTGAATTACTAGGATTTCAGAATCTGTAATCGTGGCAAATGGTGAAAGTTTGTCCGCTGTGTAGTTTCAAATGTTATCCACTCAGGCTAATCTCTATTATCCTCCTGACTGTGAACAGATGAGATCACGCCATTCCCATGCAGTAAATCCAAATGCCATATACCAGGAGGATAAGAACATTAAGTCCATCCCACCTTGGGCAGTCAGTGGAACTGCACATCATTATTTTTTAGTTGTGTGGGAGTTTCATCAGCACCCCTGACATTGCTTTTCATTGATGAAACATTAGCAAGACTATGGATGAAACTTTGTGACGGTGTCATTGCTTGTAAGCTTTCATAATGCTGGTCCATCCTCAGCTAACAGGCCGCACAGGGTTTTTACTTTAATTTGGCTTTCCATTGGTGAAAATTATTATTAGTGTTTGGTTTGATTGTATCTTTAAATGTGTTGACAGTAAAGCTTTCTTAAAACATATCTGGTTTCGTTTCAGACTACAGTTTTGGATACTAGTCGAACGACTCGGCACCACGGCTTGGTGGACCGTGTGTATCGGGACAGGAATCGGATCACGTCCCCTCATCGCAGGCCTCTCTCGGTAGATAAACATGGGCGCCAGATATCCTTTTGTTATTGTCTGGTTAATGATGAGAAATTCTTGGATTTTCTTTCTTTAATTTTCATAGTATTCGATTTTGGAATGACTGAGAAAATTTCTTATGTTTTAAGAAAACAAAAGTTCATTCATTTGCCGAACTGCAAAGGGAGGAGCATCCAATTAGCCTAATGTGCATGTCTTTGGACTAGGGGAGGAAACCGGGGAACCCAAAGGAATCCCACACAAGCATGGGGAGGTAGAACATGTAAACTCCACACCTCGCTGGGCCCAGGACTCGAACCCAGGACCCTCTTGCTGTGAGCCAGATGTGCTACTCTTGCATATACTGTAGGTTCTGCACTACCATTCAGCCCGGAAGCGCATTGATCCTAAAACATGGGGGAAATATCTGTGTACTCCTAAGTCTTCAGGACCAAATCAGTTACAGTACTAAATGTCTGTCACTGGAGATGAACATGATGGTGAGATTCCTGTATTTGATCTGTTTAATGGAAACAGGCCGTACAGGAGCGCTGTGTTGAGAGAGTCTGTCAGTGATTCAATTCAATACCACCAGAGATTAAAGTTTACACTCTGCTCTGCTGCTGATGAGAAATGCAGTGTCTTCATCCAGACTAATAGAGACATGAATACACAAACAAAATTCTACTCGAAAAGTGAAGTGCTGGGTTTTCTTTCTCTTGCATTGGTCTTGAATGTTAATTATAGTTTCAGGTTCTTAGATGATTAGATCATTAATCATTGTGAAATTACTACTTTTTAAGCAATAAATAAGTTTACATGTAAGTACAGGCTGACACAAAATTCAACATAAGTTAATACATGAATGCCTTTCCTCTTTTTCCTCTTAATAATTCAGTCTTCAGGGAAATTTTCAGTTTTTATACATGATCATGTCAGTGTTGCTCCAATCAGTTTTAATGGCCTCCTGCAGATGATGGACAGGTTGTCAAGAAGATTTAAGTGTTAAGTGTATTAACAAGAAGTGCATCCTCAATGCAGCTCTTTTTTGCTCTAGTAAGACTAATCATGACATTAATGCAGCCAAAGGTAATTACACAATCATAGTCATCGTGCATATCACTACTAGAGACTCATTAGATACAATGACGAAAATATAAAATAAACTACAGGAATGCTCATAGAGTTCAAGGGACCCCCATCAGGCACAAATGGATGATGGAGACAAGTTTATTGATTAACCTGAAAAATCTGGCTAAGACTGCAGGTTTGATTATTATAAATAGTTATACTGAAATGTCTCCTCCTTGTGGGTGCCTGATAAACATCCGTTCACACATTATTTGTACTTATTGACATTGACCATAATGCATTTTTTTCCATTTACATGTCTCCTTCAAAATGTATTTGTTAGTTACTTATACCACACCCTACTCTAGAAAAAAGTTCATGAAGCTCTGTGTATATTGTTCTGAGTAATGTTTCACATGAACAGACAGCCGGACAAGCCAACAAGTAAACCAAAACAGATGAAAACAACCAGTTTGAAAGACTATTTTTTGCTGTTCTGTTGCAGTTTAATATATTTCTTATCGACATTGAGAGACACTATATTTGTTTATTTATTTGTTTGTTGTGTGTCATTAATTTGTCCTTTGGTGGGTAGCACAGTGGTGCCGTGCTTAGCTTTGTCTTCTCACACCATGAAAGATTTGGGTTTGGACCTCACAGCCAACTGGTCCTTTCTGTTTGTTGTTAACATGTTCTCCCCATTCTTACAATTCTCCCCATTCTTACATTTCTCCCCATTCATACACTTTCTTAGCATGTACAGTTCAATCCAACAGTCCAATGACATGCAGAACAGGTCGGCTGGCTACTGTAAATTGCCCCTAGGTGTGAATATGTGTGAAAATGTTTGCTTTTCTTTCATTAACCCTGTGATGGATTAACAACCTCTTCAGGGTGTATCACAATTCTCGCCCAAATTCAGCTGGGACCAGATCCAATTTTGCCCACAAGCCTGAAAGTGGATGGATGATGGATGGATAGATGAATTAATGGATAACTTGGTGGATGGATGAATTAATTGATCTATGGATGAATGATTGATGGATGGATTGATGAATGATCGATGGATGGATGAATAAATTGGTTGAAAGAGGGATGAACTGATTGATGATTGGATGAATCGATGGAGGAATTTATTGGATGAATTAATGGATGGATGGATGGATGTCTCTTGGTTTTGATTCAGGGTATTTAGCTAGCACTTCTGTCTGGGTGGGGTCTTTGGTCTTTGGTCTTTGGCCTTCTTTCCTTTCTCACATTCCTTCAGTTAGTGTGATGGTGGCCAATCAGGGACATGTCTTCATGTAAACAATATAAAAGATTTACTGCTCTCCACCAGACATCTGTGTTTGAGTAATCAAGTGATAGATTTACATTCACGGCATTTGGACGAAATCCAAACCCTCATCCATCACATTCATTATTTTTTATACAACCAAGCAACTGAAGGGTAAGGGCCTTGCTCAAGGGGCCAACAGTGGCGCCTTGGTGGTACTGGGGCTTGAACCCGCAACTTCAGATCAGTAGCTCAGAGCCTTTAGCACCGATCCACCCCTGCCCTGATAGCCTGCACCTTACTCGGTGTCATGCTGACTTGCTTAAGTACCTTCCAGAACTGTTTAGCTGATGTGGAGAAACATGTTCTTTAACACAGAGACTTACATTGATAGCTGTCCTTATGGCTCAGTGTATCTGTCACCTCCCCCGGACACCAGCTGGAGGAGGTAAGCCAACGTCAGCCAGTGAGATTTCTAAAGTTTATTCCGTATGCGGCACGTAACTATTTTTTATTCATACAGGACCAATTCCGACTCCGCACTGCATCAGAGTGCCATGAATCCTGCCCAGCAAGACACTTTTGTTGGAGGATCCCAAGAACTTCAGCCAAAAGGAGGTAAGTGCCACAACGCTTAAAAGTCCTCCTTTCGCCAGGTGAAGGAAACTCAGTTCTGTCTCGGTTTCTGTTCTAGTCGTCTTGCTCACACCTCCAGATACAGAGGAACCTGAAACAGAAATGGAAAAAGATGAGCAGAAAGCAGCACTTCATCCCAAATCTCACGACGTTCCAGGGATTAAGTGAGTACGATCATCTGTATCAGTAATTTTATGGTTATTGCAAAGGATTATCTGTGGAAGTTTCCTCCCCTGTGCCATGTGTTGTGTGTTTACATGTTGTGATTTTCAATTCATTCATGTTTTAAGCTCTTAACAAATCAACAGGAGACACGTGTGCATATTTGTGCTATTTTTGTAGCATATTCCCTTCCCCTGATCAAGAAATGAACGCCACATTGATGCCAGCCACGCACAGCACAGGTGGCTCCTTACCCGACCTCACCAATATCCAGTTTCCCCCTCCCCTTCCCACTCCACTGGACCCTGATGACCCCGTGACCTTCCCGGCCCCCAGCACCTCCAGCAGCACAGGCAATCTGAGCACCAACCTCACCCACCTGGGCATCAGCGCTGCCAGCCACGTGGCTGTCTCCACCCCTGCACCCTCTGGTGCTGCCCTTACACTCAACATCGATGCCCAGCAGCAGCAGTCGTGCCCACAGCAGCTCTCGCCCACTCTCTCTCCCACACTCTCCCCTCAGATGCCCATCTCTCAGGTAAATTTCACAATAGATTTGGTTCTGGTTTTGATACGGCGGTTATTATACACGCTCTGGTTTCTGAAAAGGTCACGATATACTATTGATATTGTGACTTTTATCCCTGATATCCTCGTGTACTCTTATTCATTTTTCAAACAATTACAAGCTGCCTGGAAGCAGCTGAAATAGTGTACATTTATTTTCTTATTTTACTTTTGAAGCAATATAATGGATTTTTTTTTCATATAAATTAATTGTAATTAAATAAAGCATCATTAATCAGTTTTTATATGAATCACTTCTGATTTTGTGGCCATCAGTTAAGGAAGCGATGAGTGAAGCGCTCGTTGCCAGTTCTGGTTGCCTAGGTAACCCTCTCGCATGTTTTTCACTTGAAAATGTTTCCAAGTGAATCAGGGAGCAGTAGCTCGGTAGTTCATTAATAAATAACTTATATTGTTATAGCATATATTATCATCAATTGTTTTTTATAATTATTGTTATTATTGTTGTTGTTATTATTATTAATATTATTATTGTTGTTGTTGTTGTGCAGTGAGTAAAGAACAGAGACTCTTGTGCATCATGAACCAGGAAGAGTTAAACGTATATAAATCTGAACTCACAGGAAATGCTGACCGTTTCAGAAACATGGACCCAGACGTGGCGTCTCCGGTTATTATCCTTATAAAATTTCTGTGTGTAGTCGTAAAGCACACGGCAGTAATGAGCTGCTCTTTCATGTTGATGTGGGCGGAGTCATTAAACTCGTGTTTGTTGTTTCTCAATGGAAAATGTTTTGGGGAACTGAATTGGCAGCATCTGTCTGTCAACTCTGATTGGTTATCGCTTGAATCACGTTTCGTGAATGTTCAGCTCAGTTGAACTCTGTACCAGCTCACTTCATGTCTTAGCAGGGTTGGGCACAACTTTAAGCATCACAGGTGGACAAATCAGAAACTAGACCCTCAAAGTAAACGAATTACATCACCAGCCTGTCTGATCCCAATAGTTCTGAATGAGGAACTGAAAACCCTGATGTGTAATTTATTTGATTCGGGTTCGTGGACAAGCAATCTGTCTACCCCTACAAAACAAAGACGTGGCTTCTCAGAGCTTTGACTCATTTTTTAGTCTTCAGAAGCCAGTTCCAAATGAAATCAGTGCTAATCTGACTTTGATCTCCTTACTTGATTTGAAACTCCGGATATGTAACATTAAACATGTTTGTGCCTAACATGAAAACGTACTGATCTACAGAATTGTAATGTTCCGTAGCCAATCGCGATGGACAGCATGACTCTGGAGCAGCAGCTGTCCCAGTACTCGCTGCTCAGCCTGCTGAGCGATCTGCAGAAACAGCAGCAGACGCTGCCGCAGAACATCCGCCTTATCCAGCTGCCACCGATCACCGTCAGCTCCGCCTCCAGCCAGCCCCAGACCTCCTTGTCCAACCAATCACCAACAGCCACAAGCGCACCAGTCAGCTCGGTGAGTGCCTCTAAACCTCGTGATTGTTCCTTGAGCATGAACATATGCAGTAATGGGAGGTTCTGATGGTTTATCAGTGCATTTAATGTTAGATGAGAGCACCAGTAGAGATAAAAGCACACTTCAGGCTTTCTGCTGGTGTCAATCAGGAGCATCCTTTTTTTCTGAGGTGCTTACACATGTGAGTTCTTAGTAGACATGTCATGTCATTCTGAAAGGCCTCTTGCTTTCAGCAGTATCGCAATCAGACTGGCTCTCCAGCCAACCAGTCTCCAACCTCGCCCGTCTCCAACCAGGGCTTCTCGCCTGGAGGCTCGCCTCAAGTAAGGGCGGAATCCCCTCTCGCCATGTCTGCTTGTCGTGCTTTTGGCCGCTCATCAGTGTCGCAGCTCTCTGTTGTCCCTCCTACACCTCTCTCTGCCTGCATTTCCGCCCCATTCCCATTGCTCAGATGATGCCGTGATGTTTATCCGTGCTGTTTGTGCACCTTTTACCGTCACTGTAATAGATGGGTGTCTGACTGGATGAATTCACTGCATGTCAGGATATATTTTCCTATTGGATATGGGAGCAGCTTGTCTGGGATATTAAGATGTTTCAGCTGTGTTGCTGTTTATAGATGCGTTAAATGTAATAGCAGATTCAGCATTATATTCCCAAGGGCTAAGTACTGGCTATTGGTTTCTATATATAGTGCTGGCAAAGGTTCGTACCCGGGCTGTTCATTCCGTGTAGCTCACCGCTCTGTATGTATTTATATATTTATTTCCCCCCCAGTGCCGTGTTTCTCAGCTCGGTCTTGGAGTGACCCAGCCTGCATTTTTAGGTGCTTGTTGGGAGTGAAGCTCTGATCATCTGATGAAGATCTGACCTTCTCATATAAATAGTTCTGTTGGTTCCTCGTGGGAACCAAAGTTTTAGTGTCCACCCAAAATCAATTCTTCAGTTTCTCATTTAGCTTCTTGATGACCTTATATGGTAGCTTGTTGCTTATTTTGGTGACTTATTGTATCAGAAGGGAAGTTTCGTGCCCGGCTTTTAACTACGTGTTTCCATATTGAATGAACAGATTCGATCCTGAAGCCTGTCAGAGAAGTTTCCTTTAATGCGCTGCTTGCTGTAAGATCTTTTATCTTACCTTCGATACCTGGACCAGTGTTTCTGTGTGTTGTTGTTGTTGTCGTTGTTGTTGTTGTTGTTGTTGTTGCTGCGTTGGCCCGATGATGAGGTGTTCAGCTTGTTGTGGATGGGGGTATAGATGTATGAAACTCAGCAGCTGTATTATTGCAGTAAAAAGTTCTTGTTTCTTAAATATTTAGGATGGCGTTGTGGTTGTTAAGGGAGCTGATCGGCAGGTAAAGATAAAGTTGAATAGTCTGGTAACATCAACATACTTGTCTTTATGTTGGTAAACTATGTTTTCTGAAATAAAATGCTCTGACTGTGAGCAGGTGAATTCTAAGCTATGCGAGACCAGGTACGAGTAATGCAGGGGGTGAGACCCACTGAATTCTGGGATGTTATCTTTATATGTACCTTAGTAAAGCTGACCGTCAGAAAGGTGACATGGTTTTAACTATTAGTAAAATGAGTTTGGATGGCTGTTGTCAGTTTAACTGTAGTTAGACGTGAGCACTAAGCTAGAGGAATATGTGATTCGTAGGGTTTGTGTCACTGTCGCTGGCATGTTTGAGGCAGAATTTGTAGCTTTGGTGTATCTGAAGGTGGAACATTATTTGTTTTGTTCTGATAAAGAATAGTAACAGTAGTTCAGTAGTTGCCCCTTTCCCCAAAGAACATAGTAGCACAACGACTAATTTTACTCTCTATCTAGTTGAATAAGTTATAATGGTAATGTTTGGGAATGAGGAACTTTGTAAAGAGGAAATGAGGTAATGAGGTAAACTGAATCAGAACAATCTCAGTGGCAGGTTTTAACACCTTCACGTCTTTTTGTGCTTTTGTGTTTGTGTGTTCTGCTTTTTAGGCATCTTCCCTTTCTGTTCCATTCTTCATTTTCTTGTGCTATCTTTATAAGCCATAATGTCTGATCAGCATCTGCCTTGTCTATAATTATTGCCATTAATTAAACCAGTTACTCACAGCCCAGACTGCAGTGGTGCTTGAATTTGTAGTTTGTTTTGAATGTTCTATATTTCTGCATTGATATGATCTCAGACATCATCTGACTTTTTCTTCTGAGGAAAATTATCCAATATTACACACCTGGGAATGGTACAAGTTTTTCAGTCTTTATGTTTAGCAGTTGATTTGAAGGTGAAATGAAAGTAAGGTGTTTTAAATCAGAGGAACGAAAGCCATGTGTTGAGTGGGCACTTTTTTATTTAAAGAACAGGGGTCTATCAAATTAATTAAAAACTCTAAAGCGTTTGGACTCCATCAGTTTATAGTCAGACAGATGGAAAATATTCAGGGTCATTTTTACCCTCTTTAGGAGAGCGCAACCAACAAATCACTCCAAGAGCAACACATGCCTGTAAAGTCTCAGAGGAACCCAGGATAACTTCTGCACAGCTAAGCAAGCTGCCTGCTAACGGTGATGTGGATAAACCAGAACGCTATTGGAATAAGTGTGAATGGATGAACCCAGAAAGGTTCACTGAGATATTCAAGTCCAAAAAAGAAGATTCTGTTTGAAATAAGAGCTGTTGGGAGGAACGAAACGTTGCATCCTAGCATAAAATCCTTATCCCATTTATGAAGCATGGTTGTGGTAGTATCATGGTTAGGGCCTGTTTTGCTGCTTCTGGTCCAGGAAAACTTTGGCACTTTAAGGGGTTTTTTTTGTGAGTGTTGTGTGAAAACATGCAGTCTGCACGTTAAGATTAGCCATTTAATTTTGCTGTACTTGTACAATGACAATAAATAAATTAGTAAATCTAACTCTAACTTGTGTGTTGATGGAGCAATGAATTCTGATTTATATTAACAAATTTTAGAAAAAAAATTAAGTAAGTCGTCTCCATGAACTGAATCCCAAGAGAAAGAGGGTCATGCAGCAACAACCATAAGAACCCCACTGAATGAATGGGTAAAGAAAAAACAATAAATATTTCGGAAAGGCCAAGTCAAAGTCCTGACCTTTCCACTGAATTCAGTTGAGGCTGTTCTGTATGGAGAAAAGGGCTAAAGTTCTACCGAGCCGAGGTGCAGGCATGATCAGCAATTACTAGAAATGTTTTATTGCAGATCTTGCTGCGCAAAGGGGAGTCGAGCTCACACACACGTGATTTTTGGATCATTTTCCTCAATAAATAATAAATAAATGAGAAGGTATAACACTCTGTTGGACCTGAATCACACGGGCATTTTAAAGTTACTTGATGTGTTGAAGAAACCGCACACGGCGTTTTATCTGTTGACATTTTACATTTGTTTTGCTCTGAGTGTGATGTATGTTTTATTGATGTAACGCTTTAGTTCTTCTACATCTTGGAAGGTTTTTCTCCATCCACAAATCAGCTACATTTTCAAATCCAAACATGACACTGGTATTGAAATTACGGCGCCAATGTGGGCAGAAGTTAAGGTTATAAACGTAATAACGTAAATAAAGCAGTAGTAGTGCTTAAATTTGTTAATTAAAAAAATATGTGCCATGTATACTCGAGCTCTTGTTTTAAAAACCTGTTTTTTGTTTAACTTTTTTGCCCACATCAAAACAATAATTACAATACCTGCTGCTGGAAATGGAAGAACATGTTTGGGGTTTTTTTGTTTGTTTGTTTGTTTGTTTTGCTGCACTTTTCTAACTGTGGAGAGTAAAGAATTCGCCAAGATCACGTTGAAGATAAATCACTGCTTTCTCTCCGATGCCCTCGGCTGTGTTGCGTGGATGTCTGTCAGCGTCCTGCACATATGTCCTGCAGTGTACATGAACGCTGTCTCTTCACCAGACGCCGGCCCAGACTGATGATAATGAAGTTGTCTGTTGCTGTATTTCTAGCACATTCCAGTGGTGGGGAGTATTTTTGGAGATTCATTCTACGAGCACCAGATGGCATCCAGAAAGACCAACGCTCTCTCCCACCAGGTGCCGTCTATTCACTGCCTTCATTAAATTCTCCCTGAAGTGTCTTGTCACTGTTTTGCAGAGATTCAGCTCTCTTCCCCTGACAGGACACGGATTTAATAGAACTGTACAGAAACTCATTTTCTTCGTTTGTTTCACTGTCAATTTGTTACTTTGCAGCTCGAGCAGTTCAACATGAATATGATCGAGAGCCCGAGCAGTTCAAACAGCTTGTACAATCCGTGCTCCACGCTTAACTACACGCAGGCAGCCATGATGGGTTTAACTGGGAGCCACGGCAGTTTGCAGGACACCCAGCAACTAGGCTACAGTAACCATGGCAACATTCCCAACATCATCCTAACAGGTATATATACAGATTTGTTGGTTTGTATGTCGTTTCCATTTTATTTTTGTAGATCTGGATCTGGATTGCTACTGATGAGGTCATTCCTTTTTTTTATTCCATCGATGTTAATAATAATTGAGTTTTGAATTTTTTTTTATTGCCGCGGGTCTTAACTTGCCCAGAGCGCAATGAATTTCAAAACCAGAACTTTTTTGCACCCTTTCGTCGTCCTCTCATGGCAGCTATTCTAACTACACCATGTACATCTGCGCGTACGTACTCGCCTGTCCGAAGTGTTGCCACGCCCAGCCGCGGTTTCTAATCTACACGGTGTGTGCACATACAAACGTCTGGTGCGCGAGAATATCGGAACTGATCAACATGACTAAGTGACTATCGGCGTTTGGGAGAGACCTGGTTAATACAGGGTTTGGTTTTTATTTATTTAGATTTTTGAAATTTGAGACTTTAGATCTGATTCGACATGCAGACGTTCTCCATCCTGAGCTGATGGCAGCATCAAAATCTACCTGGGGGTCGAGATTTTGGATGGATGTAAAACGTTGGGACAGTTTGTGTTACTGGTCTGTTTAAAGCAGAACATACAGAGTATGAAAAGTACCACGTGTCCACCATCCGCTCGGGACAGAATCCTGTATTTTTACATCAATTATTACATCTTTATATCAAACCACTGCTTCAGGATTCTTTAAGAATACAAGAAAGAACAAAATAATAATATTTATATTCACCCTTTCTTATATTCTTGTTCTGTTAAAGAAAAAATAAAATACCTGTTCCAAAAATGAGGGTTTTTCCCGTCTCTTGTCTGGTCTGGTTGTGATCACAGCAAATACACTGGTGGGAAATAAGTATTCAGGACCTCGTATTTTATATAATTATATAATTGTTTTCTGTGTGTCTTACTGATTTTTTTTTCCAATTCCCATATTTTCTTA
>JAOUQZ010000004.1:19871415-19883915 GCA_028564935.1 Neosilurus hyrtlii
ATATATATATATATATATATATATATATATATAATATATATTACTGCTTGGTAAGAGATGTGTGCTGTGTGAGATATGTATAATTACATCATATTCAGTAAGTGGCACATCCGCCAAGCAAGATCACAGCAAGATGGTCCTGGGGTCAAGCCCCGGGCTTGGTTCGGGTGATTCTGTGTGGAGTTTGCATGTTAACCCCGTGCTTCTATGGGTTTCCTCTGGGTACTCTGGTTTCCTCCCACAGTCCAAGGACATGCACATTAGATTAATTGGTTGTTCCAAATTACCTGCAGTTATGAGTGTTGGTTGATGGTTTGGCGATTTGACCTATGGTTTGGTGAGTTGTTCAGAGTGTCACCCCACCTTTGCCCAGTGTCGGCCCACGACCCTAATAGCATGAAGTGTCTTAGTGAGTTAATGAGTGAGTGAGCCAGTGAGTAAGAGTAAATTAAAGAGTAAATGAGTAAGTGAATTAGTGAGTCGGTGAGTGAGTGAGTAAAGTGAATGAATGAGTGAGCGACTGACTGAAAGAGTGTGTGAGGGAGTGAATTTAGTGAGTAAGTGAGTGAGTGAGAAAAGTGAATAAATGAGTGAGTGTGTGAGTGAATGAATGAGTGTATGAGTGAGTGTGTGAGTGAGTAAGTGAATAAATGAGTGAATGAATGGGTGAGTGAGTGTTAGTTAATGAATGAGTAAATAATGAGTGAGTGAGTGAGTGACTGAATGAGTGAATGAATTAATGAGTGAGTAAGCAAATGAGTATGTGTGAGTGACTAAATGAATGAGTGAATGAATGATTGAGTGAGTGAGTGTGTGTGTATGAGTAAATAAATGAATGAATGAAGGAATGAATAAATGAGTAAGTGAATGAGTGAGTAAATAAATGAATGAATGAGTAAGTGAATGAGTAAGTGAATGAACGAATGAATAAGTGTGTAAGTGAATGAGTGAGTGAATAAATGAATGTGTGAGTAAATGAAGGAGTGAATAAATGAATGAATAAGTGTGTATAAATGTGTGAGTGAATGAATGAGTGAATGTGTAAATGAATGAGTGAATGAATGAGTGAGCAAGTAAGTGTGTGAGTGGGTAAATAAGTGAATGAATGAATGGATGAGTAAGTGTGTGATTGAGTGAATTAGTGAGTGAGTGAATAAATAAATGAGTAAGTGAATGAATGAATGAAGGAGTAAATAAATGAATGGGTGAATGAATGAATGAATTAGTGAGTGAGTAAATGAGCAAAGGTTCCATCTATCTTTAGTTTTAATTATGCTTGAAGCCTACAGGAGAAGTGTTTATCTTTCAGATAAAGTTCCAAGTAGAACATCTTGAGAAGATAAAGTCCATCTGAAGAACCTTCATGGACCCTTTTTTAAACAATTTTACAATGAAATGTTCTCATGATAATTTATGACTTTTTGAGGCCTTTGCTGTTTACTCACCGCTGTATTTAAACAGATGGAATTCTCCACACAGCCTCCATTTGAGATTTCACACTCATTTATATCTTGGCAAACCTATAAGGAATGAAGAGACCGAAAATTGATGAAGGATGAAAATCTTTAGTGAGAATTAAATATTTGGCATTGAAATCATGCATGTTGGAAAGAAATGGTAACCTGTTTGTTGGCGATGGCATAGTCACGTCCGACTCCCTGAACCTGAGGACCTGCATAACCGGCAGGACACTGACCACAACGGAAACCAGGAGACAGGTTGATGCACCGCACACCCATATGACATGGTTTCACAGTGCACTACAACCACAAGAACAACGGCTTTACAAAGAACCACATCCTGGAGAACAGGTTTTCTCTTCAGGTTCCTTTTCCTTCTTTATATACAATAAAAGTAGACTTCACTATAAATCTTTTTCCTGCCAACTCTGCTGAGACACATGGAGCCAGTCAGGTCAAATCTTTTCATATGTCTGCTCATGATGCATCGCAGGACAGTATGACACATTAATCTACTCACTATCTACCCACTTACACATATGAGAGCTCACAGACGCATATGATGGGTTCATGCCTCAGTTTTGATTGACAGACGAGAGCGAAGATGCTCAACAACAATTTTAAACAATTTAAACTATTTAAAAACGTTTACTCTCCCACAAACAGAAAAACTATTTCTAAAGGTTTAGAGATATAAAGCATTCCTGATGGCTTCCTGTGTTGAGCCCCACCTCGTCAAAGTCTGTGCAGTGGGTTCCATTTCCCTCCATCCCCTGAGGACATGGTCCACATCTGATACCATTAACTGTCTCTGTGCAAGTCACTCCTGGATGACAGGGATTGGGATTACAGAATGGTCTTCGAACTGTAGTGTCTGTTTGCATACCTACAAAATAAATAAAGAAATACAATATAATAATACTCCCTGCGCTGGCCTGGGGATCATTCTGGGGTGTACTCTGCCTTCGCCCAGTCGGCTGAGATGGTGCCGGCCTCCCCGCGACCATAATTAGGATTAAGCGGTTCCGAAAATAAAATGAATGAATGGATTAATGAATAAATGATTATTAGTAGTATTGAATGAATATGATAATAAAAATAATAATAATAAAAATAATTCATCATAATCATGATAATAACAGTGGAGCACCACTGATAAGAGAAAAAATGTCTAACCATTGAGTTGCTTTTGGAATGTCAAGTAAAACCCATAGCGTACGTCCGTCTGTCCCTTCGGCATACATGTACACGTGGGAGCCCTGTGTTGTTCTTTGAAAGTGTCATTATTATCAGGCAGTACTGATACTAAAAATAACTCAAGTAGTTCAAAATAGTTTGTTTCTAAAATTATTATGATGCTCTTTTCAATAATCTCCCTTGATTTTGCACATTTTGGTAAAGAAAATGTCCACAAAATGCACATGCGTGGTCTGCAGTGTTGCGTGTGTAGATGATGTCAGATGTAGCAACACGTCTAACGTTAGTATGTATACCTCACACAAGATTAAAACAGAGGAAGGAAAATATTTATTTACTTTTACAGCATTTCGCAGACACTTTTATCCAGAGCTACTTATATTTATTACTTGCTTTTTGTACAGCTGAGCAATTAAGGATTAGGGGCCTTGTTCAAGGGCCCATCAGTGGCAGCGTGGTGATTGTGGGGATTAGACCCCCAACTTTTGGAACACTAACCCAGAGCTTTAGTCACTAAGCCACCACTCCCCAGTCTAAAAACTCCACTGCTCTGTTTAAAAACAGGGACGAGACGCTAAATAAAAATATACAGAAATAAAATGTGAAGATTTTTAATAATTAAAGCACTACTTAGATTTTATATCTCGAAAAAGGAATATAGAGAACAAGAGGCGTATAATAGTTGGGTCATGTGATGTGACGTCATGATTAATGAGGTGAGATAAATAAAGAACTAGTGATATTGTTGTTATTGAAATGTTCTCTAAAGCTGCGGTTTCTAAACGACGTACTTTACATGATGAGACTAAGATTGCGTGTTTGGTTCCCTCATTTTTATTCCCTTCTATAAACAAGTTATTAAAATGAATTCATCAATAATAGGTAGTACAAGTGGACGGGGTTTGAGGGTTCCCACCAAATACTTTTCATCTATAGGAAATCATATGGGACCATATGGGACCAGACACAAATAGATTGTTATAACTTGGCATCGTTTTAATGAAATGTCTCCCCCTAGAGGACATTTAATGAAGCTTTTTTTCCCTTATTAAAGAAAATACATTTTTTCACGATTTTGTAAACTTTTTCAACACGATTCACTGCATGGATCACCTCCAAAATGTATTTTTTTAATACATAACTTTTTAGTTATATTGCACACAAACAAACAAACAAATCAACACAGGTGAAAACATAGCATCCTGGTGGAGGTAATAATGAGTATAATGTGATGTCACAGTTTAAAATGTTTCCTCAGTTTGCTTGTACAGAGTAATTATCACTCACCACAGGCTTCACATTCCATAACAGTGTTCTTCAGAAACACAATTTCCTCGATCTACATGAGAAGATAAGAGAAAAACTCAACAATGTATTACTCACATAAAGTAAACTCTCTCTCTCTCTCTCTCTCTCTCTCTCTCTCTTTAAAGTTAATCCATAATTAATTCACTGAATCATTCTCAGTGTTTATAATATAATGGTCAATGTCTCACTAGATCCAGATTCTAACTTAGAAAGGGTGGGAGCAAGGCAGGCCTAGATTTGGAATAGAGCACCAGGACCTCAGGGTCCCATGCACCCATATTAACACATAGAGGAACATTAGGAGAACATCTGGAACTCGAAACAGACACTAACCTCAGCCTAGGCTAGAATTTTGAGGGGGCAGTGCCATCTGCTGCATTATCATCCATCCATCCTTTTGCTGAGCCACTTAATCCTACTTGAGTTTCAGGGAGGCTGGAGCCCATCTCAGCCGAGTCTGGGCGAAAGTGGGGTACACTCTGGACAGCTCACCAGTCCGTCACAGGGAAACATACACAACCATTTACACTCACGCAAAGGGGCAATTTAGAACAGTCAATTAGCCTTGCATGTCTTTGGACTGTGGGAAGAAACCGGAGTACCCAAAGGAAACCTTTGGAAGCACAGAGAGAACATGCAAAGTCCACACAGACACGCCCTTGCTGGAAACGAACTTGAACCCAGGACCTTCTTGCTGTGAGGTGGACATGCTAACCACTACACCACCATGTCACCCAAAACTGTTACATTAACATCAGTAATATTCATTCAGTAATATGGAATCGTTGTTTGATTTCATTCAGTACCCCCTGGAATCCACCCAAAATGCACGAGTGGCATCACTTATCAATTCATTTGCACATCATCACCGACCTTATTACACATGTACCCTCAACTCACTCCCCGAAATAAATTCCTGTCTATGCTGCTGAAGGCAGAACGGCATTTTCATTCATTCATTCTTAATGTTACTAACATCACAGGGAGGGAGGAGCCTACTCCGCACAGAAACACCCTCACCAAGCCCAGGACATGAACCCAGGACCTTCTTGATGTGCTAACGTGCTAACCGCTACACCAGCGTGCCGCGCATGGCGTCTTCAGTTATTATTTATTTTAGTTGGTTTATAAAATGGGAATCATTTTACCTGTTGCTTAAGCAGTTCTTTAATTTCAGCCAGTGCTTGGTTGGTGCCCATGATCTGGTTTATTATCTCTTCATCTGTGAAAAAATGTTTTTAAAATATGTTAAAAACTGCCAAAATTAAAACAGGGACTGTACCATAAATCAACATATCATGCACAACTGATGAAGAAAACAGAGTCATGAGGTATGATACAGTATGGTTACTCTTGTTGTAATGAGTTTTCCACCAGGCCTTTGTGAGTCTCTTGAGCTCTCTGACAGATGACGGTTTGTTTTTAACCGAGAACAGCCAGATCTTGCTGGAATACACACATTATAACTGCCTTAAATGTGTTTTAATGAATGAAATGTTTTTTCTTAAATACAAAACTGTAACAGTGAAAGACAGTGACGAGGACGAGAGTGCTGGAGTGAATTCTAAAGATGGGGTTCCATAGCATGGCTCGTCTATCCGGCAGAAAGAGGATCGTAAAGCGTCACCTTCACCTCTGCTTCTGTGGTCACTCAGAAGGAAGCTGAGTTCAGAACAGAACGTTGGCATATTTCTTTTCCCCTGAGACCAAGGTACCGCTCCTCTGCTGGGGTGGAAATGTGGTGTTTCCATTTACTACATCTGAGTTTTTTAAAATCCATTCCTGTCGATAGTTCAGCAGAAGAACTGACTGCTGATGTAAGAGAGTTTAACTGGCTGATATTAATGCTGGTATTTTGGTTTTTGTGGATATTGACCATAGAAGGAAAATAATACTGATATAATACGATTGAAAAAAAAAAAACTTTGTGCCACCCAGGTTTCTGACTGAAAATGGAAAACTTTTGGTTTATAATTAATTTTTTAAAAAATGTAATAATATTTTTAAAAGCTTTATGGTGGTGTAGGGGTTAACATATCTGCCTCACAGCAAAAACGTCCTGGGTGTGAGTGTTGGTCCTGCCATGGACAGGCAAGTTGTTTAGGGTGTACCGTGCCTTTGACCGGAGTCGGCTGAGATAGGCTCCAGCCTCCCCACAACCCAAGTAGAATTAAGCAGTTCACAAAATAAATTTATTAAAAAAAAAAAAAGTCATATAAAATGTGGGTGTATATTTTGGGGTATTTTTGGGGGGTAGTAACAACAAAAAAAACCTTCATCTGTATCAGGAAGGAATTAAACCAAAACTCAGGTTTTTATGAACCTTTTGGTGTCCAAACATGAATCGGACAGTGTGATAGTTCATAGAATTAAAATACGAAAGAGAGTAATATCAGTGAGAGAGGCAATCAGTGTTGGAGACACTTATAAATAAATGTAAAATTTGAGAATGATGCAAATGTTTAAGTACATTTTATCTTCTATTATATTTGTTTACATGTTATATTTTATCATATCATTTTCATACATTTTCATATAATAATACAATTTATTATTTTTATTTTTTAATCAAAATATCTAATATATATATATATATATATATATATGGGACTGAAGCGTTAATGCGGTGATTCTGTTCCTTTATTATCTATCTGTCTGTTGTTCATTTGGATTATTGTTCCCTTTATTTAAGAGGAATAGCTGAATTGAAGACACTCACCCTTTGATGCTCTTTGGCTAGAGACGTCACATCCAACTATAGTAAAAAATCCAGATAATAAAAGCAGAGGGAATATAGCTATGAACATCTTTGTATTTTTCTGCAGCAGGTTTAAGCTGTGTGGGTGTTTTCCTGCTTGTGACTTGCTTCTCGTCCCCTCCTCTGCTTTTATATTTCTCTGGGCCTCTGACATCACTGAACTTATATATTTTTTATAGTAAATAGTGTTTATGCAGGGAATCAATACATTCATTTAACATGAAAAGTTTTGTTTTTGTGTGTGTGTTTGTGTGTGTGTGTGTGTGTGTGTGTGTCATGTTTCCTTTTGTCAAATCATGTTCTTCTTTCTGACAAATTTAAAATATGAGAGAGGAACTTTCCAGATTGTTATTTTATAAGCAATTCTCATATTCACTGAAAATATATAATTAAGAATAAAGACGTAGTTCAGCATAAGGATCACAGACGGAGGTTAATAATGTTGTAGTGTGTTGCTGTGTTCCTTGGTGGTCAGTGATTGCATCCACAGATGTTGGTTTGGTTCCAGTTCCTCGGCTCTCAGGGTCGTATGTTGTACCCTGATACATTCTACCAGCATGAAATACATTTAGTTCAAATCCCTTTTCCCAGAGTGACGACTATAGGAATGGAAAAACAAATAAAGGACTTCTTGGATTGATGATGACACTTTGGGGATGCCTTTGCATGTAATTGACCCTTAGTTGTTGTTTCCAAGGTGTAGTGTTTATCACATCATCCTCACAGCAAGTGTCCTGATTTCGAGTCCCGGGCTTAAATATTTCTGTGTGGAGTTTGCATGTTCTCCCAGTGCTTGTGTAGGTTTCCTCAGGGTACTCTGGTTACCTCCCACAGTCCAAAGACATGCACATTAGGTGAACTGGCTGTTCCAAAGTGGATGTGAATGTGAAAGGTTATGTGTGTGTTGGCGAGCTGTTCAGGGTGTACCCTGCCCTCGCCCTGTGATAGACTTCAGCCCCCTACAACTGTAGAAGGTTTAGGCAATTCAGTTAAAGAATGAATGATTATTTATTGGTTTTCTCTTTGTTTTTATGAACAGCTACATTTACAGTGTAATGTAAAAATGTATGAACTCTATATATTATATGGTGATATACTGTATTATAAAGGCATGTGACTGGGACTGTGTCCCATAATTTCTGGCAACTTTAAAATGTGGTTCCAACATGATAATTTTGAACTTTACTGGTAACAGGATCAGTTATTTCAGGCTTATAAATTTAGTTCATAATAACACTGCATGTAAAGAAACAGTCTAATATCATCATGCATACAGTACGTTCAAACAGTTTCAGATATAATGGTCTGTATCCCCAAGTGGTTAGCACATCCGCCTAACAGCAAGGTCCTGGGTTCACTTCCCAGGAGTATCTGTTTGGAGTTTGTATGTTTTCCCTGTGCTTGCATGGGTTTCTTCCGGGTATTCCGGTTTCCTCCCACAGTCCAAAGACATGCACAGTAGGCTGATTGGCTGTTCCAAATTGCACCTTGGTGTGAGTGTGGATGATTGTGTGTATTTGTTGCCCTGCGATAATCTGGCAAGCTGTTCAGGGTGTACCCCGCCCTCACCCAGTGATGGTTGTGATAGGCTCCATCCTCCTCATGACCCTGATAGGAGTAAGAGGTACAGCAAATGATTGAGTGACTGAGCCTGTACCTGGTATCATACAATGCCAGCCCAGATTAAAAAGTAGAGTATTTTTTCTTTTATAAATATCCTGAAAGACCCACTTCTTTCTCAGTAGCATGTAATAACACAGAGAGACACATGGTTTGGAAAATATATTTAATTCTGAAAATGTTGTACTGTCAAATGCGTTATGTTATAAAGATGATTCATCTGTAGTGTGTACTCTGCTTCAAACGGCGTCTCTGTAATTGAAAATATTTTGAAATGTATCAAATGTATTTACTTTTACAATTTTAAAGATTACAATAAAATATATTATTAAGCTGACTCATAGACATATCTGACTATTTGTACGCTTTAAACTTTCTTTTTCTACTAGCAGATTATTTCATTAATTTAAAAAAATCAGTTTTCACAAAAAAGCAAATTTCCTAGATAATGCACAGGAATGGTGCGATCTGATTGGTCCACTATCTAGGGCTTAATAGACATTATCGTGAGTGGATAATGTTCGAATCAGTATGAAGGACAAACACTTGTGGCTTTGTCACGTTCACTTGGAGCAGAATTATTTTATTATATTTTATCTTATTTTAGTTTGTTTTTCTTTTTTTTCCCTTAATACATTTTAAAACTCCCCACCTGCACCCAGAGTTGGCTGAGGGTTGAGATGGGTCCAGCATCCCTGTGACCCTAATAATTGGTGTGTATATATATATATATAATAGAAAAAACATTTAAAGTTTAAAAATAGTAAGATATATCTTGAAATAAGCTTAATAATAAATATATGTTCATTTACTTGAGTGGCATTTTTGCACTGCATTTAAAATCCATTGTTTCAAATAGGAAGTACAAGTTCATTACTTTTATTGGGCTTAATAATCGAAAATCTCGTTTCATGTCTATAACATAGTTCACCAATGACAGGAGATTAGAGCTCCACTGACCGACTACATAACATGTAGCATATGTACATAATAAATAGAGATAAACGCTGTATAATAACAGGAAGGATGAGAATTATTGGTGAACTATTTACAGAGTGCATTGTATCTGTCACTTAATGCTCAGGCAACATTAAATTACTATCCATCCAATAAAGACTAAAAACCCAGGTATCAAAAATGGCCTGTGGGCAGACACTATGTGTTTTTTGTGTTGTCTTCTAACCAAGATCTGGGGGTCTACTCCGCTTTCTTGGCTTTCCTCTTGCGAGTGCCTTCACTCAGCTCCTCCTTGGTTTTGGCTGGAGATGCAGGGGCAGAAGCAGCAGCTGGGGCAGTATGGTGGTGATTATGAGCATCTTCAACAGCAAGAGGAGATCCGAACAGCAGGTGGGACACCCAGGACTCGACGAGAGCAAAGGGTGATCCATGAGAGTGGCGAGCCGTCAAAACCACCTACAAAACAAAGGTAGTGTTGTTTGTGAGTCATCATCAGAGTGATATTTATTACATTTTTATTTATTATATTATATATTTATTATATTTCTATTCATTATATTATATATGCAGTGAAGATCTTACTTTAGAAGTGGCCATGAAAAGAGTGAAGATGCAGATGAGGGTGCTCTTGGACACGGGAAGCCAGTGCACCTCCTGGAGTGTAAACAGAATGGCTCCATACAGACTGGCTTTAGTTGGGCTACAAATAAATACAGGGAGGGTTTATTAAGATTACTGTTTTATCAAGCTTATGCAACACTGAATTATTCTTAGGATGCGATATGTCATATGCAGGTTGAGGAGTACAACACATGCTGCATTCATGCCTTCGTTTATTTCTTCTGAGCCGTCCCAGTCCTGTCTCCACCCCTCTGCTATCTCTGGTACGTTTCCCAGCTGTCTCCATGTGTTTGGTGTTAAACGTAATAAGTTTGTCTATTTAAACTTTGCTGTTTCTGTCTTGGTGGATCGATGGTGTAGTGGTTAGCAATGTCTCAATTTGGGTGATTTGATATGGAATGACCCGTTAGCACGTCCAACTCACAGCAGGTAAATCTTGGGTTCGAGTCCCGGGTTCAGTGAAGGTGTTTCTGTGTGGAGTTTGCATGTTCTCCCTGTGCTTGCGTGGGTTTCCTCCGGATACTCTGGTTTCTTCCACAGTTCAAAGACATGCACATTAGGCTAAGTGGCTGTTTCAAATTGCCCCTAGGTGTGAGTCTGAGAGTGAATGGTTGTGTTTGTGTTGGCCCTGCTGTTCAGGGTGTACCTTCGCCCAGAGTCGGCTGAGATAGGCTTCAGCCTCCACCCAACCCTAGTAGGATTTAGTGGATTGGAAAATGAATGACAGAAGGAACAGTACGTGGCATAAAGTTAATAACTATATGACTTGAAAGGTATTAGGCTTTATTTCAGAGCACTGATGAAACCTTGATTCTGACTGATGTTGTTTCATTTTCTGTAACAGCAGCACTGACTGAAGTCCCATGTAAAAATCTTGGTTAATACTCCTGCATGCATTTTATTAAATCATACTTTCTATAGTAATTCACAGGGATTTGTATCGTAGATCAGGAGATAATAGTTTTTTATTCTTCTTCAAATAAAGGACAGTCATACCAAGCATTTCACTACATATTGTACTGTGTATGATTTTGTACGTGACAAATTGTACTGAGACATTATTGTTATGTTTATAGAGGAATATCAGGAAGAATTTCCAAGACAGGAATCTTTAGGGTTTCTTATTACATATTATTAACATTATAAGCTGCATTTTTTGTTACTTTAGGAGAGAACTGATGCTGGTGATATAACGTCTGTTTATAGCCGCCATTTTTTAAGAGATATCAATAACTCATCAATATTCGAAAACAAATGCTGTAGTATAAGAGGAATAAAACCCTGTGGGAAAACTGGAACTGCAAACATCCTATAAAAACATGTTTTATTTTTCATTTAAATCTCCCCATTCACTAGTTAAGATCCGTTCTGTGTTCATTCTGGATGAATAGAAAGGTTTCCTGGTGAAACCACCCCAGCTCACGGGCTTAGTATCTCTTATCCACCTGCTCTACATCTTGTTTTGGTTCTGTATGTTTACAATAACAATAATGAGACGGCGTGACCAGAGGATGCACAATACCTTGGAAGCGCAAAATCAATTCATAAAAAGCGGAAACGTCAAAGATCAAGATTTAAAAAAGAGAGAAGGCAAATTATTTTAAGAAAAATAAAACTAGCATAGCACTTTCTAAATCATGGCGGCCGGTGCAGGGGTCATTAACACTCGCGTACAGGAGGAAGCAAATGGTTTAAAAAAGACATTGTGGATCCAATTCTGTTTTATTTCCAAGAGACTCCATCTGTACTTCATCTTTATTTCATCTAACTGGAACTGAATATGTGACTGAAGAAGAAACACTCACAATGACATGTTGAGAATTTCATTGGTCTCTGGCCTCCACACTCCACGCAACAGTTGCTCAAAATTTGACATGAGAGCTACTCCAGATCCTACAAGGTCATAAACAGAGTAATAAGTGTGCAGTCAGAAGATGTCGAGGCTGAGATCAGACCCTGAAAGATACTAGTGATACTATTTCTAACAACTCATCGTCATGATGGTGTTAATACACAAGGACATGACTTTACATCAGTATCATAACCCTTCATATAAGTTACACTTTCAGTGTGATGAAATGAGTAATCTTTGTTGGCTGCTTTATTGGCCTGAGGATAATTGTTTTATCACAGTCCCATAGCTCTGGGTAGCACTTTTTTCTAACCTTTAGCTGTTTACAGAAAGGGGTGATACACTGGTGCAGTGGTTAACACTTCCACCTCCAAGCAAGAGGGTCCAAGGTTTGAGTCCCAGGCTCAGGTGTTTCTGTGAGGAGTTGCAGGTACTCCCCTTTAAAGCTGACTCACATGTAAGCGATATAGCTGAGAAATAGTGCAGCGTTGTTTTCGGTTGGTTTCAGCCAAAAATACCGTCATTATTCTTGAAATTAGTCTCCTCGAAAACATTCCAATATCTTCGATTATCATATTGATTATCACAATCATCATTGGCACTAAATTTTGCCCAGGTCCAAAATTTTTCACCAAGACGGCAAATATGGATCATTTACCTTGAATTCAACCGATTATTTCCGAAAATACACAAATTCCAATTCAAATTTATTCAATTTCCTTTGAAA
>JAOUQZ010000004.1:19885755-19893255 GCA_028564935.1 Neosilurus hyrtlii
TGAGATAGATAGTGAGTGAGTGAGTGAGTGAGTGAGTGAGTGAGTGAGTGAGAGAGTGAGATAGTGAGTGAGTGAGAGAGTGAGTGAGTGAGTGGGTGAGTGAGTGAGTGAGTGAGTGAGTGAGTGAGTGAGTGAGTGAGTGAGTGAGAGAGTGAGTGAGTGGGTGGGTGAGTGAGTGAGTGAGAGAGTGAGTGATTGACAGAGTGAGTGAGTGAGTGAGTGAGTGAGAGAGTGAGATAGTGAAAGAGTGAGAGAGTGAGAGAGTGAGTGAGTGAGTGAAAGAGTGAGTGAGTGAGTGAGTGAGTGATTGAGTGAGATAGTGAGTGAGATAGTGAGTGAGTGAGTGAGATAGTGAGTGAGAGAGTGAGATAGTAAGTGAGAGTGAGATAGTGAGTGAGTGAGTGAGATAGTGAGTGAGAGAGTGAGATAGTGAGTGAGAGTGAGATAGTGAGTGAGTGAGTGAGATAGTGAGTGAGTGAGTGAGTGAGTGAGAGAGTGAGATAGTGAGTGAGTGAGATAGTGAGTGAGTGAGTGAGTGAGTGGGTGAGTGGGTGAGTGAGAGAGTGAGATAGTGAGTGAGTGAGAGAGTGAGATAGTGAGAGAGTGAGTGAGTGAGTGAGTGAGAGAGTGAGATAGTGAGAGTGAGAGAGTGAATGAGTGAGTGAAAGAGTGAGTGAGTGAGTGAGTGAGTGAGATAGTGAGTGAGTGAGATAGTGAGTGAGAGAGTGAGATAGTAAGTGAGAGTGAGATAGTGAGTGAGATAGTGAGTGAGAGAGTGAGATAGTGAGTGAGAGTGAGATAGTGAGTGAGTGAGTGAGTGAGTGAGTGAGTGAGATAGTGAGTGAGTGAGTGAGTGAGATAGTGAGTGAGTGAGTGAGATAGTGAGTGAGTGAGTGAGTGAGTGAGAGAGTGAGTGAGTGAGTAAGATAGTGAGTGAGAGAGTGAGATAGTGGGTGAGTGAGTGAGTGAGTGAGTGAGATAGTGAGTGAGTGAGTGAGTGAGTGAGTGAGATGGTGAGTGAGAGAGTGAGATAGTGAGTGAGTGAGTGATTGCATAAGTAATAAAAATAAAATGCAGGATGGAAAGCATTTGATTTCACTTCAAGCACTATTCTGAAATATATCTCACTATTCAAATCCATCTATTATCCAAAGCACTTATCCATCAGACTCATAGTGGATGCACACATTTATAGCTATGAGCAATTTCGACTAGCCAGTTGACCTTAAGTGCATGTCTTCAAAGTGTCGGAGAAAACCAGAGTACCCAGAGGAAACCCCTGCTAGAACTGGGACAAGAGGCTGAGAACCCCAAACATTCTCGCTGTGAGGGGACAGTGCTGGCCTCTGAGCCAGGGTGCCCTTCAATATTCAGAGTTTTACAGCCACATGGACTGAAGTTAAAGCAAACTACCTACAGATCAAATACAGCCACTCAGATGTGTTTATTTAAAACTTCACGTACTCACCCTTGACGTAACCAGTGATGATCATGATGAAATAGCCATGATGATAGGCATGATGAGCATGGTGGACTCCAGCAGCGATCTTACGAGTACGGACAGCTTCCTTCATGCCTACTAACACGAGTTTAATGGGCAGGAATGCGACACATTTGTAGAACAGGTTAAGCGGGCAGTAAAAGATGAGATACCTGCAGTATTGTTAGTAGAAAAACAGAAAAATGTACCAGCATTTAATTACTTTCTGAGATTTCTGAGATAGTATAGTAACAATAGTATCAATGTGAAAGTTAGACATTTGATATTATCATCGCTGTAGCCTGACTGTGCAGAATGCGCTCTGAGCTGAGATGTATAGAGCCATAGTTGATATGGGACGAAATTGGGATTGGGGGGGTGGGGGGTGAGTTTGCACAACTGAAGAGCCTGGGTACAAGTTGTTCAATAGGAACACCGATTCATTCATTTGCCGAACCGCTTAATACAACTAGGGTCACAGGGAGGATGGAACCCCAAATAACTCTTGGTGACAGTGTGGTACACCCTGAACAGCTCATCAGTCCATCACAGGGCAACACACACACAACCATTCACACTCACACTAACACCAAGGGGCAATCTGGTACAGCTAGTTAGCATACTATACATGTCTTTGGACTGTGGGAGGAAACCGGTTTACCTGGAGGAAATCCATGCAAGCACAGGGAGAACATGCAAACTCCACACAGAAATGCCCTCGTAGAGCCTGGGGTTTGGACCTTCTTGCCAAAAGAAAATGATCTGTTGTTATCATGAGCACATATTATGGAGTTGCACATATAGAAATGTGCAAATCAAACTCTCTTATGATGGAAATGCTATAAGTTTTTTTAGCCCTTATCATACTGCAGGCGTCATAAAGCTATGTGGTTTAAAGCAGAATGCTAGTGGAATACGTAAAACTCTTGGAGTACTGTTGCATCTCTATATCGCCTTTCCTGTCCACTTGATGGATCACCTCCCTTGGTGAGCTGGTAGCTCGTGTTTTACTGATTAGGCACCACAGAGGTCTCTGCCTGGCATTATTTAAACAGCTGTCAGGCTTGTGATGTCATACAGCGGGGTTAGTAAGCTATAGCCCCACAATTAAAGGACAGCAGGGTGTGTGTTTTAAATGTATCCTAATAATAAAAAATCTTCATTATGGGGAAAACTATCAAGGCTGTAAAAGCTTGTCACCTGTGTAAATTTGATGCAAATCAGTACGGCTACTGCCTGCATGTGGGCTGCAGGGTATCTGCTTACCAAACCTATCCAAAGACTCTTACCATACAGCTGAGGCCAGGAGGATGTGGCTGTTATTATGGAAATAGTCGATGGGGCTGTGTCCGAGCATGATGTCTGCTAGAATGTAGCTCCCAAAGCAGTAGAGCATTGCACAGAGCCAGGAGGCAACAGGGCTTCTGCGGGACACCTCCACTGAGCCTGCAAAACACAGACTTTTAACCAATCAAAACGTTGGATTTAACTCTGGGTTAAATCATGAGCCACAGTCCAGCACACTGGATTTTTGCTTTTTAGTACTTGATCTACCAACCCAGTACTTTGCCTGATGTAACTGGATTGGACTTTGTGGAATCCAGCACAATACAACACAGGAACAGGGTATAAGTACAAATAATACTCTACAAAAATGTATATGCTGCCTTGCTGTTGGCTATTCAGAAAAGATTTAGAAATGATATCAGTAGAGTTAGAAACAGAAAGTCCTTTCTTTCCTACAACACTTCATGGACAAAAAGATCTTATGGAACAGGTGTAGCCATCAGGCATTTTAAAGGAGAAGTGATCCTATCAAATGGTGACTAAAAATAAATATCCATCCATGGCAACACATTGAAGGCAACTGGAAGGCCAGTGCCGAACTTTGACCCAGCCTGTTGTGGCATTTATGTATGAGCCACATCCAAATGTGTGAGTCATGTGAGTGCAACTCTAATAGAGAGCACTACATGCATTTTCCATCCTTTTTCTTCTTCAAGCAAATGAACTGCAAACATATGCAAATTAATTGCATTCACATTTACAGCATTTCACAGACGCTTTATCCAGAGCGACTTACAGAAGTGCTTTAAAGTCACTATCAGTGAATATATTCTTATACTGGTTCGCTAGGACACAGACTATGTATACCATCGTACAAAGTGGGTAGGCATTGTGTGTGTGTGTGTGTGTGTGTGTGTGTGTGTGTGTGTGTGTGTGACATAGTGCTAATCCAAGTACTTCCAAAAAAGGTAGGTTTTCAGCTGTCTGAGACGTCCAGTGACTCAGCTGTCCGGACATCTAGAGGAAATTCATTCCACCTCCTTGGGGCCAGAACAGAACAGAGAAGAGTTTAGATGCATTTTTTCTTTGCCCCTTGGTAGAAGGAGGAATCAGTCTAGCGGTGCTAGAGGATCTGAGAGAACGCGGTGCAGTGTGGGGTGTGATAAGTGCTTTGAGGTTGGAGGGTGCAGGTCCATTTTTGGCTTTGTAGGCTGGCATTAATGTGTTTTGAATCTAATACAAGCAGCTTCAGGAAGCCAATGGAGAGATCATAGCAGAGGAGCGGTGAGGGAGACCTTGGGAAGGTTGGAAACAAACTGTGAAGCTGAATTCTGGATCAGTTGCAGAGGTCGAATGGCACTCAAAGGTAGACCTGTCAGGTGTGAGTTGTAGTAGTCTAGCCCTGAGATTACAAGGGACTGAACAAGTATCTAAGTGGCCTCAGTGGAAAGAAATGGATGAATCCTTTGGATGTTAAATAGGAGAAATCGACATGATCGAGAGAGATTAGATTTGTCCAGGGAGTTGACAAGATCCTGATGTGGGGATGAGTCAGCTGGGATGAACAGCAGTTCAGTCTTGCTGGAATTAAGTTTCAGCTAGTGAGCTGCCATCCATGATGAAATACTTGCCAGACATGCAGAGATCCAGACAGAAACATCAGTGTCTGAGGAAGGAAAAGAGAGGAAAAGTTCAGTGTACTCTGCATAGCAGTGGTATTAGAACCCATGTGAGCAACCTAGAATAAAGGGAAAACAGAAGTGAACCAAGTACTGAGCCTTGCGGAATGCCCGTGGCGATGCTGCATGAGCAGATGTGGATCCCCTCCATGTAACCTGATATGAGCAACCTATTAGTTAGGAAACAAGCCACTGCCATGCTGAACCACAAATTCCAAGACTCCTGAGGGTGGTCAAAAGAGTCTTGTGGTTGACTGTTTAAAATGCTGCTGAAAGGCCAAGGAGGATGAGGACTGATGACATCTCGGCTGATCTTGCTACATGTAGCTTCTCTGTGATAGCCACAAGTGCAGTCTTTGTGGAATGTGCTGCTTTGAAGCCAGACTGATTAGGGTCTTGAGGGTTGTTCTGCAAGAAGTAGAAAGGTAATTGGTTATAAATAGTGTGTTCAAGAATTTTAAAAAGTAAAAAGAGAAGTGATACCAGTCTGTAGTTGCTGATGTGTGATGATCCAGAGGATTTATTCAGGATGGGTAGAACCCGGGCTCCTTTGAACACTGTTGTACATGACCAGATGATATGGAGTTATTAATGATAGTGGTGGTAAAGGGAAGAAAGTCTTGAGAGATGGTCAGGAGAATTGTGGAAGAGATTGGATCCAGTGGGCAGGTGGTAGGATTGTATGATAAGATGACTTGCAGGATCTGTTCAGTTGAAAGTTGGAAACCTGTGCCAGTGAAGGGGAACTGGAATCTATGTTGTGTAGGACAGGAGTTTGGGTTTGAGTGAATGTCTGACAGATTTGTTTAATTTTTCCATTAAAAAGAAGTCGGCATAGTCTTCAGTGGTCAGGAAAGATGGGGCAGGAGGAGTAAAGTTGAAAAGATCTTGTGGAGTTTGCACAGAACCTGTTCAACAATGTCCAGCTTTTTCTTGTAGAAGGCTGTCTTAGCAGAAGCAACATCAGATGAGAATGCAGATATAAGAGCATGGTAAAAAGCAAGATCTGTTTCGAATTGAGAAATTGCAATGTAATACTGTCAAATGAAGATTTCATCCAGTGATGTTAAATGTGTCAGGGAAGCTCATTAAGTTACTTCTCTAAGTGGTTTTGATGCTCAATTCATAAAAGCCTTGGAAATCTCCATCTATATGCACAGCACGTCATACAAATGGCTAAAGAAAATATGTTTTCATTTCCAAACATCAACATTAATGCAGGAAAATAAGGTCTAAAGATGTCAAAAGATGCTTCTACCAAACATGAATTCTCAAATCTTTTTGGTCCAAATTAAATTTTCAATAACGGGACATGGTTCACAGCAGTGCTGCCTGAAAGGCAAATCACAGGTTCCTGTTGATTCAACCTCATTCACATTCATGCAGACTTGAATGGTAAACACTCTAAAGAAATTGAAAATGTGGTGATTTGGTAAAGCTTTCTGTGAGGAGACGGTTATTTAATATGTACCAAAAAAAGTCCCCAGTGACTTCACTGTCTCCAGCACTTTAGGCAAAGCTGTTCTCTTACATTCTCCAGGAACATTTTCAGGATGGTGGTGGAATGGGGCATGGTAGCATAATGATTAGTTTAAATCAAATCAAATGTAACTGTAAACAAATAATAATTGTGTAGTTCTTTAATAAATATAAAATTATTGGTATAATTATCATTATTATTATTATTATTATTATTATTATTATTATTATTATTATAATTATAATTATAATTATCAGTATTATTATTATCATTATCATCATCATCATCATCATCATTATTATTATTATTATTATAATTATCATTGTGTCATGTCGTCATTTTCTGAAGCGCTTAATCCTAAATAGGGTCTGGCGCCCATCTCAGCCTACTCCGGGCGAGGGCGGGGTACACCCTGGACAGCTCACCAGGCCATCGCAGGGCAGAAACACGTTGACGGCTATGCAGCTACTCTTGACAAAAATCAGCAATGGTTCTTTTACATTCCTTCCACCACAGACAGTGAGAGACATGGCGAGCCTTTGATAACCCAGTTAGCTGCACTGGGAGACAGCAGTGACAACCCGTCGATAGTGGGGCTTGAACCCCGACCTTGGGATCCATAATCCAGCACCTTACCAGCAGGCCACCACTGTCCATCATTATTATTATTATTATCATCATCATCATCATCATCATCATCATCATCATCATCATCATTATTATTATTATTATTATTAATAATCATATAATGTTGACAATCTGCTGTGATATAAGAGAAAACATTTTCATGGGCCCACATCACAGCACCCTGGCAGGACTGTGAGCAGCAGAGTTTCTGGATCATTTCTGGGGCACCTTTTTACTGTCATCATGAGATTTGTTATTAAAAGAGCACCGCTGCAACAATATGTCATGAACAGTTGTGATGATACATAATTCAGGCGTTTTTCACTTCCACTGTGAGCAATCGGTTGCTATAGAAACGGTTTACTAATGGCTTTTATAAATATTTTATTTGTTACTACAGAATAATCTGATAGATGCTGATTCTGATTAAACACAGAAAGTTGTGGACTGTTGCTCTTGTCTATTTAGGGAAAGTCTATTTATCGCAGCTCTTTGGCATGTGTGCGCCATCTATCAGGTTTCGGGGGGGGGGTCATTATTCCTCTGAGCAAAAAAAGAAAAAAAAAGAAAAAAAAAGAAAAAAGAGTGGAAATGTGCAGAAAAGAAGGAGCAACATAAAGCCGCAATAATAACATAAGTGTGTTTGATCTACTGTTAGAAGACCTGCTATGGGAAATAAACCACACATGGCAGAATGGAAGCAACATTTTTAAAGCACACGTTAAAGAATAATCTGGAAAAACATTGCAGACGGACATGAGTTCCATCCCGTTTCATGCGTCTCAATAAATACCCGCAAAACATGAACCATGAATCTGTGCCACTTACCCGGCTCATACTTGAGGTAGAGTATGGACACGATGTAATAAGCCAAATCAAACACGGGAAACATGGCCATTTTTGAGAAATATTGGGCAAATTCGCCCAGATTGAGGGCGTCCAGTACC
>JAOUQZ010000004.1:19911327-19929280 GCA_028564935.1 Neosilurus hyrtlii
CACCAGCAGCGAAAAGTCATTAAGCTCATATGGGTCTTCATCAGTAGGAACGAGGGGCTTCCAAGATGATGAGAACTGGACCGCTGCACCAGGACCGACCACAGGACTCACAGAGCAGACGGATCCAGAGAATCAGGATCACCGACATCCACGGCATAGCATGTGTACCTCGGCAAAACACAGAGGAAAGGGGGGGGGGGGGGGGGGTTGTTAGGTGTCCTTATAGCAGTGTAACGGTAAAATCATCATTCTTTCTTTTAAAGCTTTCTTAATGTTTATCAGACTTACACATTCTCAGTTTATCACTCAACACATTCCATCATTTTATGCCCCAAACTGAAACAAACTGAGGTTTTGTATTTATTACTTTACATATTTACAAATAATGTTTCCTCCTAGGTCGTGTCTTCTGCAGTATAATCTAAATGTGTTTATAATTAAAGAAGCAAAGTTTTTAATCGCAGCTCTAAATAACATTTCCTGTATTCTTAAATGGATTACTGTGAATTTTTAAATACCAGACGCACTAAAAACATGTCAGTAGGTCCAAGATAGCCAGATTTATTTATCACTCTGAAAGCTTCCTTCTGAAGTTTGATAATAGAATTGATTTATGTTCTATATAAGGGGCGGTGGTGGTGGTTCAGTGGTTAAGGTGCTGGATTTGTGATCCGACTGTCAGGGGTTCAAACCCTATGCTGCTACTGTTGGGCCCTTGAGTAAGGCCCTTGACCCTCGATTGCTCATTTGTATGAAAGTGATAACTGTAAGTCGCTCCAGATAAGAGCGTCTACCAAATGCTGTGAATGTTTTTATGTAATTTCCCCAAACCTCAACACATTATGACATGTATGGTTTTATCACTGAGAAAAAGAATTCATGTGCATGAAACGTATTTCGTTTAAGCACGTCTCTTCTTCTGAGTATACTCACTGCCACTGAGAACGCAACGTAGTAATCTGTGAACACAAAGCTTTTGGATGGAATGTTGTGTAAATGTTTGCTACATGCTCTCTACTGCATGAATCTCTCGCATTACTAAAGATGTACTGTACACGTGTTTTAGGTTTTGCGTGACACAAGGATACACCATCTCCATCTACTCAACACTCTTGGCTTCAACGCAGTTTTGTTTATGCTGCCTACATGGATTTTAGTTGATCTGTCTGCGTTTCTGGTCGATGGAGACTTTGTAAGTAAATGACATTATCCATCCAGTTTGGACATTTGACCTTTTATTATAAGCCACACATGTAAGAATAGAAAGGTAAAGACTAACCCCAGGTACATCCCTAAGGGGTCCCGCTTACACCAAAACAGCTTGCCAACAATTAAATAATTTCTTTTAATAAAGAATGACCCCATATTTTTTATCTTGTTGTTTTGTAAATTACTAAAAGAAAAAAGTGCTCAGGAAAAATGCAGAAAATGCACAGCACCCCCTGCTGGACCTGCGGTAATATGACACTTCCAAAAAAATCCTCCTATCTCACAATGTAAAGAATTCTTTAAAAAAAAATCCTGGATCCAGAATTTTAACCAGATCATCAACAAAATATGAAGTCTTTCTTCTTCAAAGCCTGGTAGAAATTTCATAAAAATCTGCACATAAATATTTTAGTAATCCTGCCAACAATCACGCAAACAACCTGAAGATAAAACATAACGCGCTTGGTGGAGGTAATGAATTGGTTTCCGAGCGTTCAGAGGAAGGTAAAAGTGTGTGTTTGTGGTAAAGTAGACCCAACCCCTGACCAGCTACTTTTTATCTTTATTAATGTTTAAAGTAGTGCTATGATGTTTCTTACACTTTTTACCCAGAAATTTTGTGACGATGTTAAATAGCATATTGGACGATGAATATTCAATATTCTATTATTTGTTCGTAGTTTAACATATCATTAGCATGTATGCAGCCGTGTAATAACCAGGATAACGTGCAGAAAGCTGGAAGTTATCACAGAATGTACTCCTTAAGGTTGATGCAAGGCCTGTTCCCCCTGTCGGGTTTATTTTACTATAATAACTGGCTCGCTGTACATTATCCCTAACTAACTCAACATCTTCTTACCAATAAGAGCCAAACAGCTCTGTGGAATAAATATTATTATTCTATGTGTTTCGTAATAGCCTTGTAGGTTGGTCAGGAGGAAAAAGTGCAAAAAGCAAGCCTCCCAGGTCTCTGTGTAATCCTGCTTGTGTGAACAGGACCAACCAACAGCGTGCTGCTGCAGTGTTTTATCACCAGGAGGTTATGGTTTTATTTATTTATTTTTACCCCTCGGCCCAGTGATCGTGAGGGGTAGTGTTGTCACACCAATGTCTGTCTATAGCTGCTTTCTAACTTAAAACAATAATTCACCCATCATCATTTCTGGTGTGGATTTTGCGACTTTGGTAATTCTATAAGCCTGTTGATTTTCTTCGCAATCCGATATCCAAATGTGGCAATATGGTTTTGCGCCTGAGCTATTTTTTGTTCACCTCTGTTGATTTTGTTTGTGTACAGTTTACAGCTGGGGTTTCAAACTCATTTTCACTGAGGGCCACTTCACTGAATTTTTAGGACATTAAGGGCCAAGTAATCAGTAAACATCTATTCACAAAGGGCAAATATGAAATCTGTGGGATAAAATGATTTGTTTATGCATTGTTCCTATTTCTCCTTTATTCAAGTATCTTTTCTGACTACACTTAAGCTAGCTTGCAATTTTGCTGAGTCATGAATAACTAGCTGTTTACTTGACGTAGGTTGTTGCCATCTTGTGGATGGGTGATGAATTAGGTTTCATGGTAATGGTTGACGCAAAGATGGATGATAATCATATTCTTTAAAACCTCCAGGGGGCCACATAAAATGAGGTAGCGGGCCGGATTTGGCCTCGAGTTTGACACCTGTGGTGTACAGTAACTCCGTTATGTACAGATATTGATGATTTCTTTTCTAGAGTAGGTGTGGAACATGAATTAAAGTTGGAGGTGATCTGTGCATGGGATCATGCTGAAAAAATAAAATTCCCTTTTCTTTAACATGGGGCGAAATGTTCACAGACGCCCACACGGGAGAGACATTTCGCTATAACCAGGCCAAGTCATGAAAACCTGCAGCTTTAGCCCAAGTTTTCAGGATCATAAGTGCACTTGTCACCATCTTCCATTTGTGCCTAAAAGAGAGACCCTGCACTGTATGTTTACCCCTCTAGTTGTTGCTGTTGATATAATTATTATTATTATTATTATTATTATTATTACAGCTGTTCCGTGTTTCTCGGCTTTTACAGACAGAGATTTCCAACTGGACTGGAACGCTGGTGCTGCTCATCATCAGTGGCTTCTGCAACTTTGCACAGAACATGATTGCCTTTAGTGTGTTAAACCTCGTCAGTCCTCTGAGCTATGCGGTCGCTAATGCTACGAAGCGGATCATGGTAATCAGTGTATCATTACTGATGCTAAGAAACCCTGTTAACTTGTCCAACATCTTGGGGATGATGACTGCCATCCTGGGGGTCTTTCTGTACAACAAGGTAAGAAGCTTCCACCTGCGGTGATGTCACGTGCAGACCCTCTGCTGTCTAAACGAGCGTTAACGAAAGGGAAAACTGATCGTTTATCTGTGGTTTCAGTTTGAATTGTCACAAACTTGTACCGTGGTTTGTTAAAGCAAAGTAAATTGTTACCTGTTTAATCGTGTCTAATTTAACGGCTGTTGATCCCTCTGTACCTGCGATGGTCGGAGGCGGTATGTGTTCAGGTCGGCTGTTCGTCAGTATGTACCTACGTTCTTGTAAGCACAAATATCTCCACTCTGACTCAAGGATAAACTGATTAGATTTTGTAGGTCAAAGGTCAGGGTCACTGTGGCGTAACCGCAAGGTGGGAGTTGTAGTTTTTCCTAGGACTGCCTTGTGTTCCATCTTGGCCTTTACCCTGATTACTTTTACCGTCCCAGGTAATAATAAGCATCCCCACAATATCACACCACCACCACCACCACCACCACCACTATTCTCCACGGTGAGAGGATGGTGCTATCAGGCTGATTTCAGGTTTAACACTCTGTGGTTCTTTTTGACTTCATGTTGGATTTCTGTGTCCATTCCTGCATGATGCTGATCTTTGTTCAGTGTCTGTGCTGTGATGTCCTTTAACAGCTTTTCCCATCTGAGCTGCATGTCTGTCCAGCTCCTGCTTTGTTCCCCTTGGCTTTTCTTACCAGATCAGTGACCTGCTCTCAGTACGGCCGTGGTCATGCCGTACGTTTCACCTTTTTAAATAGTGGGTTTCGTGGTGCTGTGTGTGGTGGTCGAAGCTTGAAATGTTTTCACGATCGATCTTCATTCCCTCGTTCTGTTAATCGTTTTAAACTAGAAAAATGTTTCAATTCCTTTTTAAATCACTTTTACTATGTAAAGCTGCTTTGCGACAAGTCACTTTTAAAAATCGATACAAAAATCAAACTGAATTGGATTGAACTGAGTTAAACTGTTTGTTTAGGCGTGTTATCTAGCTGAATCCGGGGCGTTGTAGGAACAGGTGTGTTTGTTTTTGAGAACATGCGACACTTTATTTGCACTGAAGGTTAAGATCAAGTTTAGAGCCGGTGGGAATGTTTTGTGTAAGAAGGGGTATGAATGTATGACGTCATCGAAAACATGCAGCAGCATCTGAGAAAATGAGTCGTGAGGGGATATTTTCGTGTGTATTTCGTGTAATTTATGTATAAATAGTTTAGAGCTGATTGGTTTCTGGGGTTACGGGGAGGGTGAGTGAATACGTGTCCGTGCCTGAGTTGATGCTTTCGCAGAATTAAAAACACACATCTAACTCGGCTCGGCCGACAAGCGTTCGCAGAGCAAAACAACACCAACACGTGAACCTGGAACATGAACTCGTTAAACGGATAACAACACTAACAAGACTAGCGTTGGGTATCGGCAGTGTACATCTCTCACTCAAGTTATCAGTGTTCGGGTCGAGTGAGTTATCGAGTTATCAAGCCGATGCGAGTAATTTATTTATAATCTGGAGAGGTTGAACACTGACCTCTTCCCCTCGCTTTCTTCGCCGCCGCTCACTGATGCTGGTGTTTTAGGAACTTGCGGAAGCGGCTGTTTCATCCTGTAGGTTCCCTGGAACATGATGACTTGGATTTTTAGTAGATAAATAGTTGGCAATATGTGAAACTTTTATTTGCTGAAATGCTTAATCCAGTCAGGGCCGCAGGGAGGCTACAGCCTATCTTAAGCTGTCGTATCGAAGTGTTCCGAATGTTAAAGACTAAAATCGGTCTTTCTGACCAGTGTTGAGGTCACAGTTATACGGTTTTCTATGCCACGCTCTGGGGGACACGCCCCTTCAGGTTTGTCAGGATTTTCGTTTTGCAGGTGTTCTCACCCCGATAAATCTCTATATTAGAAATATTTTTGAAATGTCCTCAGGGACTAAAGGTCTATTAAGATGTTATTACAATGAACTGAGATTAAAGACATGTGAAGCTTAAAATAATTTTTAACGGGAGAATCTTTTATCTCCTGCTGTGTGACTTTTCAAAATCATTTTTTTCCTTCTCTTCTTTAACAGGCGAAATATGACGCGAACCAAGAGGCAAAGAAGAAATTGCTGCCAGTCTCTTCACAGGACATGATTGCATTCGACAAGCTCCAGTCTAACGGCTCCGTGTCCGTGAAACAAGGTTCCGAATTTCAGTACGGCCAGACCAACGTGCTCAGTGACCACTTTCAGTACAGCAGACAGGCGTACACAATGAACTACCCGTCCAACCAGTACGTGATCTGAGTGGAGAAACCGGTGAATGAATCTGTTTAACTGTATAAGGACACTGTACTTGGTGTGGAACTCGCTGTTTCTGTGCCAGATCCTCCTATTTATTTATTTTTCAGTAGTTTAAGAAAATTCTCAGTAATTGAGGGTGCAGATCAGTCTTTTGGCCGTGGCGGAATACATTTATTGGCTAAGCGTTATAACGGTAACTGTTATTGGACCGTGTAGGAATTGTTGGAAGGGGACGGTGTTGGGTTTTGGAAGCTCTCGGACGCTGTAACTTTTAAACACTGGGACAACACGTCTTATCAATGTCCATAAAAGGTGATCCCTCAATTCCCAAACTCGGAATACTGCTTCTATTTGTAAATATTTTCATGTATTTATTTTTGTAAAAGTTGTGATCAAGGCATATCATGAAGTTTATGAATGTGTAATGCCTGATGTAGACTCTTGTTATCGTCAGTACTTTTTTTTTGGTCATCAGTGTTTGCAAGCCAGTTTTAATCATTACATGGACCTGAACTTACTGCGTTTATTCTTCTTTAAATCTCCCCTTTCACGAGTGAGGATCCTGTGTGTGTTTATCTTCTGTCATCGGTTCATTCTGGATGAACATAAAGGTTTCCTGGTGAAACCACCCCAGCTCACGGGCTTAGTATCTCTTATTCATTTGTTCTGCGTCTTGTTTTGGTTCTGTATCTGTTTACAATAACAGTTGTGGGGCACTCATTAAGTGGCCGGTGCCTCCATCACATGAAAATGGATTATTATAACTTGGCGTAGTCAGTATAAATGTCTCCCCCTAGTGGGTGTCGGATGAACATCTCATGTCTCATGTTAAAGATGGGGTTTTTTTTGTTTTTTTTTAGGATTTTTCATTCAACATGATCCCATCCATGGATCACCTTCAAAATTTAATGCATTCTTTCCCGGCCCCGCCCCTCCACAGTGTTTGAACAAAGTCAGTTCAATAGATTTTGGATAATCCTGCTAACAGACAATCAAATAGACAAACAGAGGCTGGTGACCTGAGCGTGACCGGAGGAACGATCTCGTGTGTGTGATAACTTGGCGGTGCAGCAGCGATTGGTAGAAAGTGTAAAAGTCTGAGATCGAGTGATAAGAAACAGAAGAAGAGAAATGATTTCAGGAGAAATAATAAAGACGGTGATGTTATTAATATCGTGGCGGCGGTGCAGGTCATTAACACTCGCGTACAGGAGGAAACTAATGGTTTCAGAAACACATCGTGGATCCGATTCCATTTTATTTCCCAAAGACTCCACTGAACTTCATCTTTATTTAATCCACCTGGAACTGAATGGGAACTTTAAGAAATCAGAAGAAGAAGATATGATTTGCAAAGCATGTAGATTTTTATTCCTTTGTTAAAAAGCTGCAGTGCTTTTCACACTCGTCTCTGTTTCAGTCCTCAGAACTCTCTGAATGTGCAGATTAAATTCTCAGTGTCGTATTAAACTCTTTTTCAGCAGCAGTTAAATTTTACAGAACTTTTTGTTTGTGTGCATGTTTAAAAGATGATGAGGAATATTTCAAGTGTTACGTGTCCTGTTTTGAAAGTCTTTCATATTAAGGTCATCAGAAGCCATTTTTAAGCTCGAAGGTGTCCTGGGTGTTTGACTGTGAGCTTCTGCCTCGACGGAAGAGTCATAAGTGAATAGATTTATGTTTTAGCTGAATTCAGTTTAAATCCATTTTAAGTGGATATTAGTGGAATCGATCTATATACCATAATTGTTTTATTTTATAAACTGATGGCACTATCTGCTGTTTTCAGTCACTTTCCTCGCTGTACCCTGACCCCCTGACCTCGTAGTGAAAGGTGCGGTACGTAAGCTTTAGTCTTTTAGGTCTTATTTTTCCCAGAATGCTTATTTCAGCGATAATTTTATTGATTTTTGCAGAATTATTCAGTGGTGGTCTGTCCCCTCAGTCTTCCCAAACTTTTAGGATTCATTGCCTCCACCAAGTCGTGTTTTATCCTCATTTTGTTTATTTGTGTATTTGTAGCTTAATTAAACAAAAATATTACACGTTAATTTTTATGTAGTTTCTGTCAGATGATGATTTGGAAGAAATTTTGGATCCAGGATTTTTTTAAGGATACTTTAAATGTGTTTTTTGTTTGTTTGTTTTTGTTTTTGTTTTTTCGGAAGTGTAGTCTTGTATCTGGCCCAGCAGGGGGTGCTATATGTACATTATATTTCTGGCTTGGGAGAGGTTTACACTCTTGCTTGATCATGTGTTACAGATAGTTTATATCTTCATCATCAAGAAAAAAAATCTTCATTGGGGAAAGAAGTAGAAGAATGTGTCTGACTGCCGGGAAGTTGGACACCATTTTAATAAATAGCATGTCATGTTGTCTCCGCAGTGTAAAGAATCGATGTGATTTTTTTTCATGTGTCTGTAGAGGGTTTTATAATTATTTTTTAAACACGGTCCATCCTGAATCAGAAACTGCAGGAGTTTTGGAATTTTAAGAATTCTGTGGAACTGATTATCGAATGCTGATGAACCTCGTCTGCTGTGGGATTGAATCTGCTTCCTCGGTGTAAAGAACGAATTAAAGGCTGTGAGAATCCTTAAGACGAGTCTTCGTTTATTGCAGTGCACAAATATTTATCTTTGGCTTTTATCAGGCATTTAAAAGCTCGGACTTTATTTGTTTGTTTGTTGATTATCTTGAACGAGCTTCAGTATGATGGTGAAAATTTTAAAATGGGTAGATTTATCATTTTTTTAAATATTAATTTTATTATTTGTTTCATTAATTTTTATCATTATTATTATCATTATTATTATCATTATTATTATTATTAGGTCTCTGATCCTCCTTGTGGGCGCCCTGTCGTCTGATCCCTCTGCATTTTGACTTAACCTTCACCAATTGCTCACTAAAGGACCATGAACTGGTAAAGGCTCTGAGGTCAGAGTCACGATATTTATGATATTTACAGCATTTGGCAGACGCTCTTATCCAAAGCGACTTACAATTATCATTTTCAAAATGAGCTCTTGAGGGCCTTGTTCAAGGGCCCAACCGTGGTGAGAGTTTTGAACCGCTGACCTTTGGATCAGTGACCCATCACCTTAACCACTAAGCCACCACCACTGCCCAAAGGTCAGGGTCACAGTTTAAACAAACACTAAAAAGGTTTATGGCAGAGGCACACCAAGGGTCACATTGCGTCAAGAACTTGTGTGTTTTATTTCAAAGAAAGTTATTGTAACTAAAACATGAAGATAAAATGTAAATATATGTATATTATCTGCTAATCTGATCCATTATAAATAATATAGTAAACATTAAATGTGTATTTTGTACCAGTCACACCAGTCTAGAGCTACTAATTTCTTCTGCTGGAGAGTTGTGTTATTTAAAAATGTAATCGGTGATGTGATGATCGCTCGGGAATCTTCAGGACGGAGGACCTCGTGCTTGTAGTTTCTCATTAATTTGACCAGTTAGTATTTATTTGTGACATTTAAATTTCAGGATCGAGAGAAAACAGGCTGCTGAGAGAGGATCAGAGTTGCAGTCGTGGAAATGATAACTGATTTATCACAAGGATGTTTCACAGGATTAAATGTCACTATGGAAAGTACATCGGCCCTCATTTATCAGTAGAACAGAAATCAGTGCAGATCCGAGTGCAGAACTCCTCGTACAACAGGGTTCAGAAATTCGTCTCATAGCACAGGGAGTCTCGACAGTTACAGCGAAAACCACTCAGCGTTAGATTAGAGTGAAGGGAAATACTGAAAATTGGACTCATCGGAGAGGACCTTACTTCAGTTCTCTCTGGTTCTTATGAACTCTGGCCTGGTTTTTCTTTGCTTCTTGGTGACGAAGGGCTTTTATTTTTAACTCCACCCAGAGGAACCGGTTCTGAAGTGCACTTACAGTGCACTCAATCCCAAACACCATTTGCTGTTCTTTTTTAAACCAACTTGATGTCATCCAGCAGTTGATGAGTATCGTTTCCATCGTCTGCTACCTGACCTTGAGCCATCGTGGAATCTTTAAGGAAAGAAGCAACTCGATGTTCACTGTTTCTCTCTGACAGTAAAGCCTGAATCAAACCCGTCTTTCTCACTCAAAACTTCTATTTTAAACTCTATAGATTTTATTTAATTTCAGTAAATTTAAGGTACTACAGCACCATTTTCCATCCAAACTGGTTCTATGTTAAGAGGACAGTAATAACCACAGCAGTGATTTTTATGACTTTTCTCACTGAATAAGATTTGGTTCAAGTGATCTAACCGGAGCCTTAATAAATATAATGAGGTGTTTTGGTGTTGGAATTCCATCACTGATATTGAAAATAAATGGTTGCTGAAAAATGTATACAAAATAAATAATTTTGTGATACCAGATGTTTTGTGATGCACATAACAAACCAGTGCATCAATAACAAACCAGTTTCCAAAAAAATCCCTAAACTCAACAGTAATTAGACAAACAAAGTTTTTAATATTAACAAATTACTTTTGAGCCTCTAAAAAGAGGGGAGCAGGTTTAAAATAGCCGAACATCTGCACGTCAGTCACAATCAAAAGTTTTTTCATTATTTACTACATTTTAATGGAAGAGTTTTAATGTATTTTAATCTATTTAATAAACTTGGTAGCGAGAGGTTTCACACTGCACTTGGTTTCATATGTATAGCAACTAAAACACACAAATTTAATTTTAACTTATTTAAATAAAAAAATGTACTGTTGTTGGTAGCAGGAATAAAATGTACGAGAACATTTGCTTTTAGTAATAAATGTGATGTGATAACGTGGACATTCAGTACATCAGACTTCATTTTACTGCCACGTGATTTTGCTGAGCCTCGATGTGACCAACTGGAGCAGCCATGCAATGGAAAATAATAATATTATTATATATAATGTTATTTAATATAATTATAATTAATATTGTTATTGTTATTATTATTATTGTTATTATTATATAAAAAAAAGAGTCAAAGTTTTTCCAGTGTAAAGTTTTAATAAGGAAGTTATGGGCCATCTCTCCTTCATGTCTCATTAAACACTGTGGGATTGTTTGTCAGGAAATGTTGTTGGCTATCGAAACCAAAGTTTATGGAAATGGTTCATTCTCTGAAACTGGTACCATAAAGTGTGACATTCGGAGTCCCCAAATTTCACTGCAGTCAAGCTTATTTTCCTTCATATCGAAGATAAATTCATGAATCACTGTAAGAAAGACAGTGAGGGAACCACTTCATGCCCATAACAGCACTTTTATTAGTAACAAACAGGAATAAAACACCAAATTCATCTTCAAATTCATTCACGTATGGACACCAAATTCACACATTTGTTTTTGTTGAATAAATGAATTCCCGGTAGTGTCGCGGTGGTTTTGGTGCTTACTGATCTCAGACACCATTGATTAGGCGCTGAATCATAAATTGATGTGTGATTCTCAGTCCACCAAGTAAGAAAAACAGGAGTTTCTCCTCTGGATATAAAAGTATATATTGGATATAAATTTTAATGTAAGATCTTTATTGCATGCTCAACTACTTACACTTTGAGTTGATACTTGAGTTGATCACATGGCATGAAACATGAGCAACAAAAACAAATCTCACAATTTTCGTCCACTTTAAAACCAATTCTACAGAAAAATGTAAAAGTATTTGAACTTTTCTGTCGGACATGTTGTATGTGTGCATGTGATCTGTAGCAGGCGATTCTCGTTTAATCCTTTGTAGTTTTTCAGAAAATATTAGGTTCAAAATGTGAATCGTTAAATTTAACCCACTTTCAGAATAACAAAGGATTGTGTAAACTTCCAGTCAATGGCTGGACAATCAACCAAATGTCCTTTTGTATCTCTGAAAGTGTAAAGTCCATGTGCGCTTTAAAGGCACTTTCAGGTTTAAAGTTTCATTTTAAAAAAGGTTCATTACAGATATTGGCTAAATCATTTTATTTGTTGTTATACACTCGTGACTGAGGATCATCCATCTGCTCAGTCTCTGGTGTTCACATTAAAAGTATTAAATATACAGTATTAAATTGAAGCCTCACCTTAGTGTACAGAGGAAAAGAGACAGAGACAGACTTATATTTTAGTTCTACTTTTTATTAAAGTGTGTACATGTACTTTTTGCATGATAGATACAATAACATTAATAAGAATTAATTTACAAACCAAACAGAAATAAATAATTCCTGGATATATGTACATCTATCTATCTATCTATCTATCTGTCTGCCTGTCTGTCTGTCTGTCTGTCTGTCTGTCTCTCTATCTTGCTGATGGTGTGAGTTTACGAGACATCATCCCTTAATCTCTCACTAAATACTGTGGTATTGTTTGATAGGAAATGGTGTCAAAACCCAAGTTTCTATAAATGTAAATGATCCATCAAAGACAAAGGATTATGTAATCTTCCAGTCAATGGCTGGACAATCAACCAAATGCCCTTTTGTATCTCCCTGTAATTGTAACCTTTTAGTTCACTTTAACCTCCTGAGACCCAAAACCTAATGTTGTGTCTTCTCACTTCTGTCCCTCACCACTATCACCACCATCATATATACATATAACTATTATTGCTTATTATTGCTTGGGGTTTTTTTTTTTTTTTTTTTTTTGGGGGGGGGGGGGGGGGGGTCTCAAAAGGTTAAGATCATATTAAAATAAAAATAATCTATAGTAATCTATAAAAGTTTGTGTTCATGAACTAAGAGTTATAATCACGTGTGTGTTTCTCTTGTGAGATGGAAGCTAGGATGAGTTTTATTAGTGTGGTGCATGAATAACATTTATAATTCTACAATATTTCTACATCATGTATGTTTGCACAGGCAGGATTTTTTTCACAGATGGGTTTAAATCAGCACAGTGTTTGAAATAACCAAAACTATTTTAGGAGATTTTTTCCCCCTGAATTGCTGTTGTACCATTTAAGCTTTTCCTATTAAGCCACTTTAGTGGTTTTATAAACTTTCTTCCATTTTGATCCTTTTTACTGAATTTATACCTACAGATGATTGATCACAGCATTATCTTTATATTGTATAACTTTACTGCCACATTGTACACATACAGTCATATATATATATATATATATATATATAACACTAAATGAAAGTACATACCATACCAATTGCAAGCTGAAAACATATGAAGCTGTAAATATAACATGCAAACATTTCACCTTGATACAGTTTTTGTATTCCATTCCACACCCATGATGCACTGGGACACTTTTGGGGTTTACAGTGTACAGGTATGAGGGTTCCAACCCCCTGCACAACCTGTTCTCACACAAACATTCCTTTTCTTTGATACAGTGTAGATTAAGTGAAATATTTTGTGTTATATTTTATATGTAAAGAATAATTAGAAGAAATATTTAGATGAGAAGCAAGAGACTCACTTAGACTATAATAATATACCGTTATGTCAGAGTATTAAACATAGATTCTAATTTATTTATTGAATAATTTATTTCTTAGAATAAAAACCCATGTTCATCAATCAGTGGGCGGGGCAAACAGTGGTGTCCAGTGATTGGTCATTGGTGGGACCATGGTTATCAGTGATTGGTTGCAAGTGCAAGTCACGTGTCACACCCTGCTTTTAAAGCAAGCTGCTTTCTAAACTCATATAACAGTGACTGGGATTCAAATTCAATACATCACTGAGGGGCTGAAAAAGACTCCAAGTTTAAATCTTTTGCAGTTAAAGTTGACAAAGGGGTCAAAAAGGTCACCAGATCCAGCAACAAACTTTACTTCTGTACTGGACAGACTGGAGTTAGGTTTGGAGCCAGACATGGCTACTGACATCAGAGTCACCAAGAGGATCGTCTACGACAGACAGACCATTCTGGATATTCGAAAAAATGTCCCAGAGGACTTTGTTCCTTTGGGAATTTATAAAGATATTTTCCAGAAAGTCTCAGTCAGTCTAGACAACAAGGATCACAGAGAGAGGAAGAGGAGGAGAGGGTGCCGTGCTGGTGTTCTGGTGAAACTCCTGCAGAGCCCAGACAGGCCGCCCATCCCAAGCATCCTGCTCGCTAATGTCCAGTCCTTAAGAGACCAGCTGGACGAGCTGTACACCCGGATCCCAGATTACAGAAGGTTATGGAAGTGCAACGTGGTCTGTTTCACTGAAACGTGGCTGAACCCTGACACAGACATACAGCCACAAGGGTTTTCAGTACACCGCCAAGACCGTACATCACCAACCACTGGCCAGGACAACGGAGGTGCCGTGTGTATTTTTATCAACAACAACTGGTGCACGGAGGTAGAAACGGTTTCCCAGTCCTGTTCTCCAGTGCTGGAACACCTGATGATCCGATGCCAACCATTTTATCTACATGAAGAGTTCTCCTGTGTGCTGCTCACTGTTGTTTACATCCCACCAGATGCACCGACTGCACGGGCACTGGAGGAACTGCACGGTGTCATTTGTAAAGAAGGGCAGTATCACCCGGACGCTCTCTCCATCATAGTGGGGAACCTTACAGACTGCGACCTGAAGTGTGTTCTCCCAGAATACTACCAGCATGTGACCTGCCCTACCAAGGATCACTGCTACACCACCATTAAGGATGCTTACAAACCCCTGCCACGTCAGAACTGCATTACCTCCGAGAGGTTGCCTGTGCTGCTCATCCCCACCTACAAACAAACCACCCGGCTGGCTGGATGAAATGTCTAAAGCTGTAACGAGGTGCACTAACGGCGTGAAGATCATCTAATGGTCCTAATGGTGTTACTGGTGTTTTCTACCAAAAGCTGTGAGAGCATCACCAGTTGTTTTTGTTACCCTGTTAACGATGCTGTTGGAGTTCATGGACACTTTGGTGTAGATGAAATGGGTGATTACAAGCTTGTTTGGAATGTTTGGTCTTGTGAACTTTATTCAAACCGAACATCAACCGATATCTTTGGCCGACAGTCTACAAGAATAAGAGTACAAGTTAATTTATTTCTTCTTTTATTCATTCATTTGCTGAAGCATGTAATGTAAATTTTGTTTTGACATTAATCAATTTTACTTCTGAAGGATTCTCTCCTGTTATGTGACTGTCTTTTAAAGTGAAACACTCAACTGTAACTTTTTAAGACAAATAAAGACATGTGCTTCACCATAAATGGCTTTTCCAGTTATTCCAAAAAATGTCCTGTAACGTTCTACCACCATCGTGCTTGGATAAGAAACAAAATAAAAAATATTTAAGTAATCCGTACTGTGTGGGTTCATCTCAAAGCACTCACTGAATTAGAACATCGACTAAACTCGACAGCACTCGGAGCGTTAATGACTGGAGGCTCTTAACCCCCCCCCCCACCCCCCCCCCGCTGAAACATTAAATGAAATTAAATTTCAAACTCAAAAGATTTCTACCAAATAACTTAATAGAAATCAGGTCACTGATGTCCATCAGACGCTTAAGAGTTTTCATTAGAAACGTTCTGGCTACCTTCTGTTAAATGGGACGGAACTTTTATTTGGTAGATGAAGATGTTTAGACATCACAACCATTTGGGACCAAAAGTGATGTGTTCTGATTCCTAATTGTTTTTCAGGGTGGAAATTAAAAGGGGAAGGCAATGAGGGGCCTTTAAAAACACTCAGGCATTTAGTTTTATTATTTCATCCCCAACATTAGGCCTTTAGAGGTTCATTAACTGTAAGAGTCTGAAAAAAAACACAATTATCCCAGAGGAGCTTCTTGTAAAATGTTTAGTGTCCTTCATGCTTTGATTCTAAGATCCAGGAAAGCAGATGTTGGGGGTTCTGGGTAATTCAGTCTTGGTGACATCTTGGCTGCATTCAGGATTCACTAAAATATTTTTACCTTCATATAACCAATTACTCTCACAAGGTATATTAAAGAAAATCAGATGATCATTTTCACACATGAAACTTTTGGAGTCCATTTCTGCTCAAAAACACTTGATGTGATTATGTTCTATAGTCTTTATATTGTAAATAAATAGTCTTATGATTTTACAATCTATTTATAGTACAGGCTGTGAGGTGTAACTGAGTGGGAAGGAGATCCCAGACTTGCTTATATCATTTAAAATATTATTTTTATCTCTGCAAAACACACATAATAAAAAATAAATGTAGCTGATTGGCTGAAGCTGATATTCACATGCATGAACATATGGGAATGTATATTCTTTAAGAATGTATACTTTAAAAGTTTTTGCTTTTGAAAACTTCCTTTCTTTTTTTTTTTTTATATAGCAGCAACTTAAAAAAAAACAACAACAGCAAATTAAAATGATTTGAAAGCAGATTTTTGATAATGATTCTGATTTTCCAAATTTAAAACATTGACAGAATATTCCTTTATTCATTCATTTCCTTAACCACCTAATCCTATTATGGTCGAGGGGAGACTTGAGCCTATGTTACGACCCGGCTAGGGGAGGCCAGGAGATAACATGCAGTGCCCCACTCTTCCCATTTCTCAAAAAAGGGTCAGACAAACACAGGTTTGAAGGCAAATCTGTAGAAGTAGTTTTATTAATAACTTCAGAGAAGAGCAATTCCCAAAGTAACAAACTAAACAGTCTAAACAAAGAACCTTAAGCTGCCCTAACAAAAGAAAGCAAACAAAAGACAATAGGCGTAACCACAGTTGTAGCCAAAATCAGGAGAAAACAAATCACAGAAATTAAATGGCTTCTACCTCCTACTCCTACCCACAGAAACGGCCTCACCGATCCCAGGACTCGATCCCTGGACCTTCTTGCTGTGAGGTGGATGTAACCGCTACCATCTGGCCACTGACAGAATGATGAATGAATCAGTTAGGCCGTACGTGGGTCTGTATAATAAACCATAAACATGGTTATGAAAATAAAACAGAGTGTTAAAGATTTCACTCAACCACAGACGCCATGGTGCAGCTGAAGGAAGGATCTTCTGTAAGGTTTACCTGCTTGTAGTTATTTTAAATATGGTGTAATTCGCTTTTTGGACACTAGAGAGAGACTAAACCTGTACAATCCTTGTTTTTCTGTAACAGGCCCTTGACGTGTGGAGGTGACCATGTTTACACTCGAGGATTTATGTGTTCATATATTGGTTAATATGTTCATATTTATACATGGCTTCAGAATGACTTTACAGACATCATAGAATAAGTTATAGATTTCTGATGAAAAAAACAGACTGAGTTTCCCTTCAGTTCCAGGTGTATTAAATAATATTAAATCAGATCCACGATGTGTTTCTGAAACCGTTAGTTTCCTCCTGTATGCGAGTGTTAATGACCTGCACCGCCGCCATCATATTAATAACTTCACCGTCTCTTTATTTCTCCTGAAATCGTTTCCCTTCTTCTGTTTCTTATCACTCGATCTCAGACTTTTACACTTTCTACCAATCGCTGTTGTGCCACCAAGTTATCACACACACACAAGATCGTTCCTCCGGTCACGCCGTCACGTTATTGTTATTGTTTCACCAGGAAAACTTTATATTCAACCAGAATGAACTGATAATGTAAGCCAGGATCTTCACTAGTTCTTTTGGGATGAATAAAGTGATTATCCACAGTATCTGCATCACTCACTCATTTCTTAAGCTGCTTAATCCTTTTAGGGTTGCAGGGGGACTGGAGTCTAAGTTTGCCAACAATGGGTGAAGGCAGGGTACATCCTGAACTACTTGCAAGACCATCACAACCATTCACACTCACAGTTGCATGTTTTTGGACTGTGGGAGGAAACTGGAGTACCCAGAGGAAACCCACACAAGTACGTGGAGAACATGCAAACTCCACACAGAAGCACCATCACCAAGCCCAGGGCTTGAACCCATGACCTTTTTGCTATTAGACAGATGTGCTAACCGCTACACCGCTGTGAAATTATAAAATACCTTATTAACAGGAGAAGTTCGCCGGTCACAGCGAGCTGGGTTTAATTACAGGGTTTCAAACAAAAATTAATGAAAATAAAACTTTCTGGCTGTTTTTCCATTTTTGTTCTTTTAAAGCCGAGTGTTTTATCAGTATAGATGTGGTGAGAGTAGCCTAATATTTAACTAGGGTAATATTTTCACACACACACACACACACACACACACACACACACACACACACACACACACACACACACACACACACAC
>JAOUQZ010000004.1:19936275-19949287 GCA_028564935.1 Neosilurus hyrtlii
CACTCCCGCACAGCACCGGATCCCAGTCACACTCCCGCACAGCACCGGATCCCAGTCACACTCCCGCACAGCACCGGATCCCAGTCACACTCCCGCACAGCACCGGGTCCTTTTTCGGACTTTTTCCTCCTGGCTGTTATTAATAGACAAGCAAGAAATTGTTCTGTTGACTCGTGGAGTCACTGATTACCAGCAATGTTCTGATGAGCACTGAAATATCTCTAACTTAAAAAAAAGTGTGGTTAGCACATCCACCCCACAGCAAGAAGGTCCTGGGTTCAAGTCCCGGGCTTGGCCAGGGTGTTTTTGTGTGGAGTTCTCCCTGTGCTTGTGTGGGTTTCTTCTGTGTACTCCGGTTTTGACCCGCAGTCCAAAGACATGCGCGGTAGGTTAACTGGATATTTCAAATTTACATTTACAGCATTTAGCAGACGTTCTTATCCAGAGCGACTTACAGAAGGGCTTCAAAGTCACGATCAGTGAATATATTCTTATACTGGTTCATCTTATACAGTTTGTCAAACCAGTATAAATTGCCCCTAGGTGTGAGTGTGAGCGGTTATGTGTGTTGGCCCTGTAACCCCGCCTTCGCCCTGAGTTGGCTGAGAGAGGCTCCAGCCTCCCCACGACCCTAGTAGGATTAAGTGGTTCGGCGAATGGATGAATGGTTCTGTGAGATGCTCATTCAGACGTACAGCTCACTTCCTTATGAAAAACCGCACAGATCGTACCTGAGACTTTTTTTTAAGTAAAATTTATCTTATTTATTATTGTTACTACTCATTTTAGTATTTTTTAAATGTGGAAAAAATGATTTCATTATTTTGAGTTTCCTTCAGAGGGTGTCTGAGCTCCGCCTCAGAGATGGGGTGAGGAACTCAGACATTCAGGGGAAACTCGGGGTAGAGCCGCCACTCCGCATCGAAAGGAGTCAGCTGAGGTGGTTCAGACATTTGATTAGGATGCTTCCTGCTCACCTCCCTTTAGAGGTTTTCTGGGCACACCCGAGTGGGTGGAGACCCCGTGGCAAACCCAGAACTCACTGGAGGGATTACTGAATATCCTGTCTTGCCTGGGTCCACCTCGGGACCCCCCAGGAGGAGCTGGAGAGTGTCGCTGGGGAGAGGAATGACCAGGTTTCCCTCCTAGACCTGTTGCCTCCGTGACCTGACCTCAGATAAGCAGAGGAAAATGGATGGAGGGGATATTTTGAAGTCATCTTTGCATCTTGGCATGTGTTTAATATTTTTGGGCCGTACTGTGTGTTTTTGGTAAAGCACCTGTTTGTGTCTTCCAGGTTTTCGAACCTGTGATCATGGATAATAAACAAATTACTGTGTAGCTCTTGATGTTTCTGTTGTTTCTTTAAGCAAGGACATTTCTATCTGCCTCAGATTTCCAGCAGATGAAGTGAATAAGATCAAAAATGTTCTCTTCCTGAGCATCTTTAACGCTTTTCCACCGCCGGCTGCAGGAACACCGGAAACGTTTGTGGAGAGATGTGTGGCTTGTTAGCTGAACCGTGACGAGCGGAAAACCTTTGACTTTGTTGTTGATCTATTCTGACTCACCTGACATGGAGAAGCAAGCAGACATCCCTCACAGTAAGGTGGTATCATCACTTCAAGATGGAGATGAGGTTCTGCAGGGTTCCACAAAGGATGGGAACCATTCTAAACCAGACGATCTAGATTGCTTTAACTCAACAGAGCCCCCTCCTCTGGACTGGAGGTCCGACTCTTCCAGTGAAGCGTGTTCAATTGGAGATGTCGAGGAACCTGGATCTTTCTCCATGGGAGCACCGTTAGATTATGAGGCTCGCCATGCAAGCTTGACACCAAGAAAAGTTGAGATATTTACAGCTCAGGAAACTGATGAAATCCCAAATCAGAAAGCTGAAGAAGATTCCACAAGTGATCCACAGAGAACGAGTGAATCTGATGTTCCTGAAGCTCTGGAGGAGACGAGGCAAACGCCAACAGAGAATCAGCAACAACATGACCTGGACCACTCTCACATTCAGGAGCTACTTAATCAGCTACAGCTCTTTCAATCAACACATTCTGTAGACCCGACTCCAGAACCAGAACCAGAAAAATCAGCCTCCGATGCTGGCCACGCACCTGAGAACCTCTCTTCTTCGTGCTTGGTGCCTGACGGGGCGCTGCAACCATACTCAGAGGAAAGCACGACATCCGGCCTTCTTTTCACTGTGAGCAATCAGAGGGAGCTTCTCAAGCTGCTGGAAGAACCTCAAAACCCCCAAGAACGTCATGAATCTCAGGACGATCGCTCCACGTATGCAGAACAGACCACTGACAGCCCTGTTGGGAACCGTCCACAGCTGCCTGACTGCCAGACGAGGTACATAACAAGACGCGGTGAAGCAGATGAAATGGTTTCTGTTTCTTATGGTTCAGAAGTCTGGCACAGCCCCTTTCAGGATGAGGTTATGATGTCACGCTACTCCGAGGACGAGGTGGTGGAACGGTGGCAGCAGTCTAAACATGAATCCCCAGATGAGTTGGGCTCTCACGGAGCTGATGTGGTACGAGAAAGTTTTATTTATTTAAATAATCGATTAAATGGAATTACTGTGTAAACGTTTCCTCTCTCACATTCAACAGGATGCAGAGGCTGAAACTCGGACTTCAAATAAAGACGGTGGGAGAATTTAATAAATGAGTTTTATACAGGCTTAATTCTCCATATTGATATTGTACTGTTCTTCTTCTTCTTATTATTGTCGTTGTTGTTGTTGTTGTTGTTGTTATTAGTGCCTGGTCCTTGTGATCCTGAAGATCTGCTGGATGGGATTGTATTCGGAGCGAAATACCTTGGTTCCACGCAGCTGCAGACGGATAGGAGCCCCTCCACGAATGCTCGAATGGCTCAGGCACAAGAAGCTGTGGATCGTATCAAGGTGATAAACACAAGCTGCCGTTCACAGTTCTGTGCATCTCGTTCCTGTTTCAGTGTTTCTGGTGTTTTACATCAGATTCTGTTTGTCTTTGTTGTCAATTCAGTTATTCATTCTCAAACCGCGCTCTGATAACCCAGGGGCGCAAACGTTACCAAACTCACGGCACTGACTTGCTACACGGCGGCGGTGACATTATTAGCCTTCTCTGACGCAAATCATTACACTGATGTTCCCAAGTAACAACAGCCGTACTTAATCCAGAACTCACAGTGACACCGAGTGGCTGGAGGCAGGATTAAATTAAACACCTGTGGTTGTACCTCACCTGTCCTGGGACTTGCTGCTGAATTTAAGGTACGACCGAAATCAAAGTGCCAGCACACTTTCCGGCTCTACTGCGCGTTTACAGAGCGTATACCATCTCTCCCTCCCTCCCTCCCACCCCAAGAGCTCAGCCAATCAGCTCGCTCTCACCCACAGACGGCTGTATCCACCACCTGGGGCGAGAATTCCAAATCCCGGATGATGGGGTGTTGCGCCGCTCCGACGTCCTTCTCCACTCCCTCCTGTACCCAAGTGTCCTAAATATCTATCATCCAGTCTGATGATGTCACACGTAGCTGATGATTGACCTTTAGCCCGAGGTGCTCTGGCACCAAGTACAGCCCGAGTTTAGCCCGAGGTGCTCTGGTACCAAGTACAGCCCGAGTTTAGCCCGAGGTGCTCTGGTACCAAGTACAGCCCGAGTTTAGCCCGAGGTGCTCTGGTACCAAATACACTTTAGCAACGTTTTATTTGTTATTGCTAATCCGCTTAATATTTCAGGGTTCTTCAGAATTCTGTCCCTCCGTGGATCTCCATCATTCATAAGATGGACGTGGGAATCTCAGAGCGTCAGTTTTAGGAAACCACTCAAAATTAAACAGGTTTCTGTTAAAAGTAGAAGAATTTTCATCATCTTTACTCCAACACACAAGTTCAGCCTCTGAAATGCACTTCCAGTATAAAAGTCCAAATATCTCCCTGAATGATCTCTCACTCCCTCTCTCTCTCTCTTTCTGTTTCTCTCCCTCTCTCTCTCTCTCTCTCTTTGTCTCTCTGTCTCTCTCTCACTCTTTCTCTCTCTCTTTCTCTGTGTCTCTCCCTCTCTCTCTCTCACCCCCCCTCTCTCTCACTCCCTCTCTCTCTCTGTGTATGTGTCTCTCTCTCTCTCCCTCTCTCTCTCTCTCTGTGTCTCTCTCTCTCTGTCTCTGTCTCATTTTCTCTCTCTCTCTCTCTCTCTCTCTCTTTCTCTCTTTCTTTCTTTCTTTGTCTCTCTCTCTCTCTCTCTCTCTCTCTCTCTCTCCCTTTGTCTCTCCGCACTCTGTTCCGTACTATTTCTGCTGATGGTATCATTTCCACCACTACTGAGATGCAGGACAGTAAGTGGAGTGCATGCTGTGTGTGAATGTATCTGGTGTCGTAAATGTCCATCTCACGCGTTTACTCGGACTCTCGGAATGATTTTAACGAACCCCAAGACTGACGTTCAATGTCTCAAATTTCCATTGCATCAGTCTGAACCGTTCGGGTGGCAGGGGGGTGTAGTGGTTTGCATACCCGCCTCCTGGAAAGAAGATCCTGGGCTCCGTGAAGGCATTTCCATGCTTGTGTGGGTTTCCTCTGGGTACTCTGGTTTCCTTCCAGCTTTCATTAAGCTGATTGGTTGTTCCATATCGCCCCTAGGTGTGAGGTGTGTGTGTGTGTGTGTATTGGCTCTGCAATGGATTGGTGAGCTGTTCAGGGTGTAGCTCGCCTTCGCCCAGAGTTGGCTGAGATAGGCTCCAGCCTCCCCGTGAACCTAGAAGTATTAAGCAGTTCAGCACACGAGTGAATGAATGAATGCCTGTTATAATCTTGTACACTTTCACTTAATTCTTTTTTAATTTTATGTAAAAGTCACTTTTTGTGTCATGCGCTGCTCTAATTTTTCTGTTAGAACTAATTTGTCTCGCGCTTCCTGTGATAAGTAAGAATGCAGTGCATGATGGTAGGTATTGCGTGTATACTCGGTTGTATAGTTTTCATGATGCATTATGGGATACATTGAGTCCACTATGTAGTGTATAATAATTCCAACTAAACATTCGCACAATGCTACCAAACGTTGAACTGCCTACCGTGTGTAGTGCACTCCGTAGTGAGTGGGGAGTGATTTCGGACACCTGCTCCTTACCTGTTTTCACCTTCCGTGTTGGGTTTTGCGTGTGAAGCGTTTCTGTTCTGTAGGAAAACCAGTTTAACTGAATTTGTTTGTGATGTGTGTCTGAACCAGGCACCTGAAGGAGAGTATCAGCCCATGACCGAGGTGGACCTTTTCATCTCCACTCAGAGGATCAAAGTGTTGAATGCAGACACTCAGGTTTGAGACCTGGAAGTTGATACTTGGCAAACATGTGATCTTCAGTCTTTGACATATTTTGAGGCTTTTTATTCGTCCTCAGGAGGCTATGATGGACCATTCACTGCAGATGATCTCCTATATTGCTGACATTGGAAGTCTTGTGGTGTTGATGGTGCGTAGGAAGCCAATGGATCATAAAAGTGCTGATTCGGCTGCTTTTTATTCATCACCACCTAAGAAATACTGGATGATTTGCCATGTGTTCTCCTCTGAGGATGTGAGTTTACCCAGTTACTGTCACGACGTGTGAAAATGTTTCCTAACACAGATGTTTCTATAGTTCAAAGAACATTATTATTAACTTTTTCGTTTCTGGTTAGTGGAAAGCTTTGAAATATTCTTGGTATTGTATCGTAGCTGTTGTTTAATTGGTGCAGTTTGCACACACTAATGTTCCTCCTCTTAGATATCCAATAAAATAGATTAGCTACACCCCACTGCAGAAGCACTGCATTCCTGAGCTGAGATCTTTTGTTTTTTCGTTAATTATGCTGTTGTAAGTATAAAGATAAACATATTTCAAATTCAAATTCTAAAAAATTCAAATTCTAATTTTATTTGTCACATACAAATTATACACAGTACAATATGTAGTGAAATGCTTAGTACGACTGTCCACAATGTAAAGGATAAACTATCAAAGTAACAAGAAGAAAGAACAATAACTAAAACTTGAAAGGATTTAAGGGTCAGTTAAATATAAAAATGCCAGAGGATAGAAATAGGAAATTATATAGAATAAAAATAAAATATACATACAAGATAGAATATAGGATACAATATCTATATATATATATGAAATAAATATACGTCTGAGTAAAAAAATAAAAAAATATCGGATACAATACAATATGTATATATATGTACATGTGTATATATATATATATATATATAAGTATATGGAATGCAAATGTAATATAGAATGCGATTGTTTTATTGCAGTGTGACTCTAGTCAAGTTAGAGTCTAGTCATAGTTTCCTACTAACTCTGGATACCAATTTTATACTGACTCTAGAGACTACTTTCATACTGACTATGGAGACTACTTGACTAATTCTATACTGACTCTGAACACGACTTCTATACTGACTCTGGACACTACTTTAATACTGACTACTTGACTATTTCTATACTGACCCTGGAAACTACTTTTATACTGACGCTGGACACTACTTGTATACTGACTCTGGACACTACTGCAATATTGACTCTGGAGACTACTTTCCTACTGACTCTGGAAACTACTTGACTAATTTTATACTAACTCTGGGTACTACTTTCCTACTGACACTGGAGACTACTTCTATACTGATGCTGGAAACTACTTCAATACTGACTCTGGAAACTACTTTCCTATTGAATCTGGAAACCACTTGACTATTTCTATACTGACTTTGGAGACCTATTCTATACTGACTCTAGAGACTACTTCTATACTAACTCTAAAGACTACTTGACTAATTCTATACTGACTCTGGACACTACTTCTATACTGACTCTGGACACTACTTCTATACCGACTCTGGACACTACTTCACTACTGACTACTTGACTCTGGAGACTATTTTTATACTGACGCTGAAGACTACTTCTATACTGACTCTGGAGACTACTTGACTAATTCTATACTAACTCTGGACACCACTTGTATACTGACTCTGGACACTACTGCAATATTGACTCTGGAGACTACTTTCCTACTGACTCTGGAAACTACTTGACTATTTCTATAATGACTCTGGAGACTACTTTTATAATGACTCTGGAGACTACTTCAATACAGACTCTAGAAACTACTTTCCTACTAACTCTGGATACTACTTTCCTACTGACACTGGAGACTACTTCTATACTGATGCTGGAGACTACTTCTATATTGACTCTGGACACTACTATACTGACTCTGAACACTACTTCAATACTTCCTCTGGAGACTACTTGCCTACTGACTCTGGAAACTATTTCACTATTTCTATACTGACTCTGGAGACTACATTTATACTGACTCTGGAGACAACTTCTATACTGAGTCTAGAAACTACTTCTATACTGACTCTGGACATTACTTCTATACTGACTCTAGACATTACTTCTATACTGACTCTGGATACTACTTCTATACTGATTCTAAAAACTACTTCCCTACTAACTCTGGAGACTACCTCCCTACTGACTCTGGAGACTACTTCTATACTAACGCTGGAGACTACTTTCCTACTGACTCTGGAAATTACTTGACTATTTTTATACTGACTATGGAGATTACTTTTATACTGACTTTGGAGACTACTTCAATACTGACTATGGAGACTACTTTTATACTGACTGACTCTGAAAACTACTTGGCTATTTCTATACTGACTCTGGATACTATTTTTATACTGACTCTGAAGACTACCTCTATACTGACTCTAGAAAATACTTCCCTACTGACTCTGGAGACTACTTCCCTACTAATTCTTGATACTAAATCTAGACTGACTTTGGAGACTACTTGTATACTGACTCTAGAAACTACTTCTATACTGACTCTGGACAATACTTCTTCACTGACTCTGGACACTACTTGTATACTGACTCTTGAGACTACTTGTATACTGACTCTAGAAACTACTTGACTATTTCTATACTGACTCTGTAGACTACTTTCCTACTGACTCTGGAGACTACTGCTCTACTGACTCTGGAGACTACTTTCCTACTAACTCTGGATACTAATTCTATACTGACTTTGGACACTACTTGTATACTGACTCTTGAGACTACTTGTATACTGACTTAAGAAACTACTTCCCTACTAACTCTGGAAACTACTTTCCTACTGACTCTAGAAATTACTTGACTATTTCTATACTGACTATGGAGACTACTTTTATACTGACTCTGGAGACTACTTCCCTACTAACTCTGAAGACTACTTTTATACTGACTAACTCTGGAAAGTACTTGACTATTTCTATACTGACTTTGGAGACTACTTTTATACTGACTCTGAAGACTACCTCTATACTGACTATAGAAACTACTTCCCTACTGACTCTGGAGACTACTTCCCTATTAATTCTGGATACTAATTCTATACTGACTTTGGAGACTACTTGTATACTGACTCTAGAAACTACTTCTATACTTACTCTGGACACTACTTCTACACTGACTCTGGACACTACTTGTATACTGACTCTTGAGACTACTTGTATACTGACTCAAGAAACTACTTTCCTACTGACTCTGGAGACTACTTCTATACTGACGCTACTTCTATACTACTTCTATACTACTTCTATACTGACGTTGGAGACTATTTCTATACTGACTCTGGAGACTACTTATATACTGACTCTGGAGACCACTTCTCTACTAACTCTGGAGACTACTTTTATACTGACTCTGGAGACTATGTCTATACTGACTCTGGAGACTACTTGTATACTGACTCTTGAGACTACTTGTATACTGACTCTAGAAACTACTTTCCTACTAACTCTGGAGACTACTTTTATACTGACTCTGGAGACTTCTTTCATGAATGTTAAATAGATTAGCATCTCACAAAAGATAAAAGATTACATACTCTATGCTATGGTTATTATCAGTGAAGTGTGCACTGTACAGGTCCCTGGGAATTATATGTTACCATAGAAATGATTAAATTGTAACGAGCGTATTAATATTACTCTACACTGCTACCAGAGCTGCTGTTATTTAACATTAATTAACAGTTTTTGATTCGAGAATTAAACAGTGATATGATACAAAGCAAAATAACAGAAAACAAACACAATTTAAATTGCAATATTCTTTCTGTATTGCTCATACTATAGAAGATCCAAATCATGTTGCATGTGTTGTGGTGAAAATTCATAATGCAAACATTTAAAGTTAACATCTGTGAAACCATGCTTTAAAAAAATAAGATCTGTGCAGAAACACATTACACAACATCACAGGCAATGAATGAGCCACACAGCTGTAAGAAGTGGACAACCTGCCAAGCTACTGGCTGTATTTAAATAAATACATAAATACTTAACAACACCCACTCCACATAAATATTTCACATTCTATGTAACAATGACCTTCATTTCTGTCTCTGACCTTCACCGGTAGCTTTTTCATTTGCAGTACTGGTGGGGATGTTTACACAGTCCAGCTGACACTTTCTCACTCACCGATTTCTCATATGTTCACACTATTTTGTCCAAACAACAGAGAAAAAACATCTAACCTGACCTGAGCACTGTTCATTAGTCTTTTGTCCAAACATTCTTAGCACTGTTAGCTTAGCTGCTCCAGCTGACAGGAAACAGCACTCTTCAGGAACAATAGTGCCAAAGTCTTCCACCCACGCTGAACTTTTTCCAGAATCCACTGCAGCTAAGATCAACATGCAGAATTTCCTCTGTCAAGCAGGAATCCCTGGTAGATTTTTAAAAGCATCCTTATTTCAGAAGATGGTTTGCTGTGTACGGTATTTAATGACTAGCATCATAGACCTTACAGCAAGAAGGTCCTGGGTTCAAGTCCTGGGCTCCAAGTGGGCGGTTCTGTGTGGATTTTACATGCTTGTTTCCTCTGACAGCCCAAAGACATGCACATTAGGTTATTTTGCTGTCTCAAATCAAACCTAAGTGTGAATGTGAATGTCAATGTGAATGCTTGTGTGTGCGCTGGTCCTGTGATGGACTGGCGAGCTGTTTAAGGTGTATTCCACCTTCGCCCAGAGCCGGCTCTCCACAGCCCTACTAGGATTAAGTGATTTGGCAAATAAATGATTGCTGCAGGATACAATTATGTAATTCATTCATGTTTACTTTATTAAACACCAACAAAAATCATTATAAAATACTTTGGGCACAGGTCGAATTCATGTGACTGTCAAATCTGGGAACTTTCTTTCTTCGTAGTGTTTCATGGGGCATTATTTAGTGTCCAAATTTCATTATCATTATTATTATTTTATTTATATATTTATTTTAAGTCTGTGGTGTGAGGAATGTAAAAGAACCATTGCTGACTTTCATAAAGAGTAAGCTGCATTGCCGTCAGTGTGTTTCTTCCCTGCGATGGCCTGGCGAGCAGTCCAGGGTGTACTCTGCCCTCACCCAGAGTTGGCTGAGATGAGCGCCAGCCTCCCCATGACTTAGTATTAGGCAGTTCAGAAAATGAATGAATGAATGAAATTGGTGTTAACTTCTTGAGTGTGCAATGAACTTGAACTTAAAAGCCGAACTTTTTATTGACATCTTCTAAGCCAGTCCTTTCATCGCCCTCTCAGTGCAGCCGTTGTAACTACATCATGTACATCTGCACATGTGTTCTTGTCCATCAGAAGTGCCCAGCTGCTGTTTTGAATCCAGCGACCTACACACTGTGTGCATATACAAACATCTGGTGTGCGAGACAATCGGAAGTGATATTATCGACATGTGTGACAGAATTTTTGAAAGTAGAAACTTTAGATTTGATTCTGCATGCAGACGTTATCCATACTGAGCTGATGGCAACAGCATCAAAAGCTACCTGGGAGTCCAGTCACTTTTAATCCCACCCTCAGAGGAAGGTGAAAGGGGAGGTCGATAAAAGTATTTTTTGGGCAACCTCCTTTTTAAATGTTATGGAAATCGTAAAGGCACGAGTTTTACTGTTTTACTCTTTCTTGTATTCTTGTTCTGTGATGTTAAAGAGAAAATAAAATACCCGTTCTTCTTCTTTTTATTTTTCCCCTGTCTCCTGTCTTGGGTTTATATAATAGAAATCCTCCAAACAATAAATAAAAAAAGAATGCCTTTAAGGTTAGAGTTAGGGTTATCCTCCAAATCAAATGGGAAGCAACAGAGTACTGTTAAGTACATTATAAAAATACCTCATGAACATTGAGACCCTGAGGCAGACACCAGACCTACAGGAGAGATGATACTGTATATGTTACTGAAGATCGAGAACACTGGACTGACTTCTGAGCCTAGCCAGGAAATACACTAGCACATCAAAATAACAAAGTACTAGCAAAGTCCTACCTCTTCATTCCTCAGAGCGTAAAATGATGAGATAACAAGCCTTATATGAGTGCAGACTGTAAGAGAAGCAGCCATGCCAGACTGATTTCCCATTTATAACAGACAAAAACCAACAAAAAACAAAGAAAGTTTCTTGGAAAATATGAGATTAGGAATCATTAGAAGAGAAAGCAATCAGAACCCGAGAAAAGCTCTGAAGAACCTCAACAGCGAGTTCATCTCCACTGACAGCATCTATGAAAGAGAGCACATTCTTGCTCTAATATTGCTCTGAACTGACTGATCAGACACTTGATGTTACGCTTCTGATATGTCTGGAGATCGACATCCTGAGGCTGAATTATCATAAATCCTTGTTTAAACTGCAGGCTCTACTACTGCGACAGTCCACTACCAAGGATTGTCTTTATCACAGATACACGTCTAATGCAACTCCCAAGCAATTCATTAAAGGACTGATTCAGACTGGACGAGGGGCGCTGAATTACTATTATTATTATTTGTTATCTTTTTATTTATTTATTTAGTTTTTTTTTGCAACAGTTGTTACTCTGCTGCTATAGAAAATGAATCACCTTTTAACCAAACACAATGATGCCTCCACCAAAATAATTCCTGTTATTAAAGCTTTCACTTAATGCAGAACCTTGTCTTAGGCCAACCAGTATAAAAATACACGGAGCTCTTACCGTAGTCACTGTCATAGAAGACCAGGAACTTGCGCCAGCGGAGCTCATCGACGAGTGCCAGCATGACGTCGCTGAGGCGCACAGGAGGCCGGGCGGCCAAGGTGTAACGTCCTCCTTCGACACTTGGCTTCAGTGGACAGGCGGTACGGGGTGATCCGTCATCACTGCGCTGTATGTAAAGGTGCGGGATGTGCATGGCATCAGTGAGTGACTGCAGAGCGCTGGCTGAGGCACAGCCGGTTGAAGTCACCAGTGCCAGGATACCCTGTGTCATCAGTTCACATGCTGTGGAAAGAGAGAGAGAAAAAGAATGAAATGAATCGTACCATGTTAAACCGTCGATAAAACATCTCTCAGGCTTCTAAACTCCAGGACTAAGATTAAATCTGTTACTAGTTACTATGTAGATATAGAAATCAACACAAGTGCTATCAATATTGGTTAATTTTCTGCATTTATTTATTTTTTCCTCCACTTACTCCCCCACGTTCTATGATTGGATAATTATGACTGACCTGAAATGTCTTTAGAGCAAAAGGCTCCAAAATAGATGATTCGCTTAAAGGGTTATGAGGTAAATTGCTCCATCTCTACACTCTGAGGGCTACGAAACTTTCCGCTTTGTGGGTTTTGACTTTACTTTTGTGGTGGAGGGATGCAAAGGAGGAAGCCAGGACTCTAAATCCATTTCCTACAAGAATCACCATGAGAGTTGAAGTAAATGCAGCTAATGATGCAGTAATTAAAGACGACTCGGCCGGTTCTTGCACACACAGTACTCGATCAATCTCCTCCTCCATGCCCCCCAAAACACAAAAAAACAAACAGACCAGCAATGCAGGGCGCATTTTAAAAAAATCATTCTGCACACACACACACACACACACACACACACACACACACACACACACACACACACACACACACACACACACA
>JAOUQZ010000004.1:19949387-19971920 GCA_028564935.1 Neosilurus hyrtlii
GATTATTTTATTGCAGTGTGACTCTAGTCAAGTTAGAGTCAGTAAAGTGACGATGTGCAAAAGTGGCAAAAGTGTCTATAAAAAGATAGAGGCTACAACAGCTTAAATACTGAGAATATTAGGTGCAGTTTGCACTTAATATTCTCGGAAATGCTGAGGCTCTCTGTAAAAAGGTTTAACCTATCAATCTTATGATATCTATATTTTGCTCTCCACGTCGTCCTAGACGAAACCGCTGCCCACTTTGAAGACTTTCCAATCATTGCAAAAACCAGAGAAATTCTAAATTAGGACTAATTCTTGGGGGAGAAAAACTTAAAATTGATGAATTCCATATTTCATGTCTATGAGGAATCGGAAACAGCACTAACTGTATAGCATGCTAACCCCATAGGGCTCAGACGGGGCACATTGTAACGTGACTGTATGTTGTTTTGGGAAGACAAGAGTATAGTAGAATACTTAAATTCACTGCCTGTGAGTATATACAGCTTTTTAAAAGGAATGACGTGCTGTTCATCAGAGGACATACCGCTAACATGACTACTGCACCAGCTGTCCTTCCCCTGTGCTCTTTCAAGTACATAGCTCCACCTAGTGGCAGGAATAATCATCCCCTATCCCACGCTGTCTACTTGTATATCTGAATGAATATTTTGAATGAATAATAAAACAATTTAAGTTTCATACGATATGGAGAGAGTTATTCGATCTGGGAGGATCTTATTTATTTATTTATTTATTTATTTTATTTATTATTATATTTGCCTCTGTGAATAACACCGCCTCAATCAAATAACTCTCCAAATCCTTCTTCACCTCATTCAGTAATTGCTTCCTATTAAACTGTGTTGTAGGCACAGATTATAGCACAGGCCATTGGCCAGGCGTTTGGTGTAGCATATCAGCAGTTTATGCAAGCTAATGGCATGAAAGCCGGCGAATTCCCATCGGGCGAGTACTGCCTCGCCTCACAGGAGCTCTATAATGGAGATCTGGTGCACTTTTCACAGTCTGAAAACATCAGGGAGGTAAGAACACTGACGATAATAAACACCTGTTCAACATGGTAGTCTACATTTCACAAATAAATAAATCATTCGAATGGATAGAAACATGACCGGGATTTCCAAAAGGGAATCAGTTATACTACATGTTCGCCTCAGGCAGGTTTCCTCAGAGTACTCCGGTTTCCTCCCACAGTCCAATGACATGCACAGTAGGCTAACTGGCTGTTCCTAATTGCCCCTAGGTGTGAATGGTTGTGTGTATGTTGCCCTGCGATGGTCTGGCGAGCCGTTCAGGGAGAACCCCGCCTTCACTCAGAGTCGGCTGATATAGGCTCCAGCCTCCCCGCGACCCTAATAGCCATTAAGCGGTTCAGCAGATGGGCGAGCGAGTGAGTGAGCGAGTGTGTATTATAACTGTGTGCTTTTTACATGCAGTTTGTATTTAATTACACGAGAGACGCCCAAATCCCTGGAAGACGGTCAGCAGATCACCAGGATCAGACAGTTTGTTCTGTGTGCGAATCTGAATTCCACTGGTTTGGTGATGTTGTAAGAAGAGTCATGTCTTTTCCTGTCTTTTCTGGAAAGGTTTGCATAATAAAGAAGGTTGGGGAGATCCTGGGTGTAGCTGTAGTAGAATCTGGTTGGGGCTCCATCCTGCCCACAGTGGTGGTGGCCAACCTGCTGCATGGCGGCGTAGCCGAGCGCTCGGGGGAGCTGAGCATCGGAGATCGCATCATGTCTGTAAACGGAGCCAGCTTGGTGGGCCTTCCCATCACCACATGCCACAACATGATCCGGGTGAGTTCTGAACTCAGCAGTTTACCTTCTACTTTTATTAAAATTAAGCAAAACGCCACTCGATGTACAGCAGTGAACGTCACCATAGCTTACCAATAACACGTCACATCACCAAAACAAAAGATCCTCAAATGTTGAAGTAGGAATCATTTTTTATTGATGTTTTTGTGAAGGATTGATGATTTTTTTTTTATTATTATTATTGATTACGTTCTTGTTGAAACGGCTCTTGTGTCCTATGAACGACTGTATGGTGGAGATCTGATGGTTCATTTGTCTTCTTTACTCGACAGGACGTGAAAAACCAATCCCAGGTGAAGCTCAGCATAGTCCACTGTCCACCTGTCACCATGGCCATCATTAAGCGACCCGACCCAAAATCCCAGCTGGGCTTCAGCGTAGAGGATGGAATTGTATGTCGTGTTATTGACTGTTTACTGTTGCGTAATAAAACCTGCACGAATATCACGGATGCCTTTTATTTATTATTGATTTTACATCAGATTTGCAGTTTAATGCGTGGAGGCATCGCAGAGAGGGGTGGCATTCGGGTCGGCCATCGCATTATTGAAATCAATGGGCAGAGTGTAGTCGCCACACCGCATGAGAAAATCATCAACATCCTCACGAATGCCGTCGGAGAGGTGAGGGTTCACACGTTCGGGCTTTGAACATATTTACTGATAAACATTTTGCCAAGAAATAATCATTTGCTTTTATAATAGATCCATTTGAAGACGATGCCGACGTCCACCTATCGTCTCTTAACTGGACAAGAGCAGCCTCTGTTCCTCTGAAAAAGACCGACGACACAACCTCATCGTCTAAAGCAGTTTTACATCTTTAATGTCCTCACGGAGTGAAAAGCAATGATTCTTTGGTCTTAAACTGCCACTCATTGTACTTCATCTGTATCTTACGCAGCACTATTTTAGAATTTAAGCCAAATTTAAAGTTCCCCATTCACTGCTGAATATCTGGTGTGTTTTATCGTCCGTTATCAGGTCATTCTGGATGAATATAAAGGTTTCCTGGTGAAACCACCCCAGCTCACAGGCTTAGTATCTCTTATTTGCCTGCTCTACATATTGTTTTGGTTCTGTGTTTGTTTATAATAACAGTTAGAGGGCCATTCATAGTGTAAGGTACCTCCATAAAACACAAATAAATTGTTATAACTTTATATATTCAACATATTTATAATGAAATGTCTCCCCCTAGTGGGTGTTGGATGAATATTTCACGGATCTAAAAGGGATGGGAATTTTTCAGGCGTTTTATTGTTGTTTTTTTTACAACAAGATGCCATGCACGGAATAACTCCAAAATTGAGTGGTTTCTTTCCAGGCTCTGGCTCCACCCCTCCACCAAATTTGATGAAAATTAAATCAGTAGAATTTGCATAATCCTGCTAACAGTGAAAACATTTAGAATTTAATGAATAAATGTTAAAAAGCACTTAATAAATTTCTGGATTTGGATCGTGATTCAGATCTGCTCCAGAATGTTCCAGGTTCAGCACAACAGCGATGGGTAGAAAGTGTAAAAGTCTGAGATCGAGTGATAAGAAACAGAAGAAGGGAAACGATTTCAAGAGAAATAAAAAGGTGGGGATGTTATTAATATCATGGCGGCGGTGCAGGTCATTAACACTCGCGTACAGGAGGAAACTAACGGTTTCAGAAACACATCGTGGATCCGATTCCATTTTATTTCCAACAGACACCCCACTGTACTTCATCTTTATTTAATCCACCTGGAACTGAATGGGAATCCTAAAAAAATTCAGAAGAAGGTATGAATCGCACAGCATGTAGATTTATAATCCATTGTGCCTTTGTGGAGATATTTGTGCAGGTGTGTTATTTCGTATAAATATGTTCCACCAAAATTGTAAACGTTTGAGTAATTTAGCGTCAGTGAGCTGGTCACCAGCATCTCTTTTGCTGTACGAGTTGAAGGTGCTGTGTTCAGTACTTGCATCTTGGTGCCTGCAAAAATGGACCTTGAGACCTCGTGCCCTTGAGGTGCCTGCTTTTAGCAATAGAATCTACAGTTGTTTGAATTTTGAAGCTGCTGTATTACATGTAATATCATGTTTTCTGAATCTGTGTGAATATTGTAAGATTGTGTGTTTTTATGGAATAGCTGTCACTGTTTTATCACATGCTGAGCTTTTTCGTGCAGCTTGCTACCTCATTTTCATCTGTAGCTCAAGGATTGTTTGTATTCATCAGTCACTGCTATTTAAACGCTTCAGCACCTAAACATTTCGGAAACAGGTGTTTCAATGTTCTCTGTGTGATTAACATTGATTATGAAGTATCTGCTCTCAGCATCCTCGTGTCACCGATCTGTGACAGTGAACTGCTTTATTAAATGACTGCTTGTTCTTATTGTAAACTAGTTGGTGTCATCACATTCTATGTAAGGCTGCACGGTGGTATAGAGGTTAGGCTCACACCAAAAAGGTCCTGGGTTTGAGTCCCAGACTCCCTGAGGGCACTTTTAAGTGGAGTTTGAATGTTCTCTCTGCCTGCATGGGGACCTCCATGATCTCCAGTTTCCACCCACAGGAATTAGGCTGATTGGCTGTTCCAAATTGCCCCTAGGAGTGAAAGTAAATGGTTGTGTGTGTGTTGGCCTTGCGATGGTCTGGTGAGCTGTTCAGGTGTACCACACCTCAAGCCAGTGTCGCCCTGAGTAGGATGCGGTTCAGCAAATGAGTGGGAGACTCTATACACCTGAACATGACATTACACTAACAGGTGTTTCCAGCTGCAGAACTTCCTGAGGTTTTTTTGGCTGGTTGGTTGGGGTTTTTTCGGGGGGGGGGGGGGGGGGGTCTAGAGAATATGCTGCATTTTTGGTTTTGTTTGGTTTAGATTTTCCCTTTAACTAAAAGACCAGCTGTATATTACACTCTAATCTTCTTCTGTAAATCATATTCATCAGTTCTTCAGTTTCATGAACTCGGAGTTAAGTATAAAAGAGCAGCAGTGAAGTTTCCGCCTCACAGCAGGAAGGCTGTAGGTTTGAGTTCCTGCCTCTGGGTGAAGTTTCCATGCTGCTGTGCAGGGTGAACCCCGCCTTCTCCCAGCCTCCACGTGACCTACCAGCGGCTCAGCCAATGAGAGATGAGAATTCATAAGAGAATAAAAATTAGGCTCCATTTGCCAAAATGTCGCCTTTGCTGCTGTCCATATTACTAAAGAGTCCATAAACTATTTTATTTGTTTGATGTTTATTTGTTTATTTCAATGTTAATCAGAGAAAAGCTTTGCGTAATACACTGCCGTAAAGTGCCGGCAGCTGTTGTGAACATTAACCCGGATAGGCGGGGCTACCACACAAACGCTAAAACTGATTGGCTGGAAGCTCAATGTGGCTGCAATGTTTTTCCTTAGAGCCCCGCCCACTTCCCGGTCTCGCTCGCTCTCTTCTGAAGTGATTCTCTGAACCGACACCGGCTTCATGTCCCGATGGAGAACAGGACGGAATCAGGGTAAAACACGGTCCAACAGGAACAAGACGCCGGAGGTAATGAGATATTTATTTGCTTATGAAGTTTATGAGGAGAGAAAGACAGAAGCGTCGCGCGCTCACCGGTTCAGCAGGTTCCTGTCTCAGAGCGCATGCGCACTGCGTCCACTTCACATTCTCTAAGAATAAATCATCATTTCATCCTTACACCTTCCTTATCAGCTCTTCCTCTAAAACAACATTCAATTCCTACACGTACACACCGCACTTACACGGCTTCCTGTTCATGTGTCATGAATGTAAATAATTACAGAGAGCTGCAGCCCCTCAGCCCTGAGTTCTGGACCTGCAGTGAGAGGAAAGTTTCCCTTCAGTTCCAGGTGGATTAAATAAAGATGAAGTTCAGTGGAGTCTCTGGGAAATAAAATGGAATCAGATCCACGATGTGTTTCTGAAACCGTTAGTTTCCTCCTGTACGCGAGTGTTAATGACCTGCACCTCCGCCACGATATTAATAACATCACCGTCTTTATTATTTCTCCTGAAATCGATTCCCTTCTTCTGTTTCTTATCACTCGATCTCAGACTTTTACACTTTCTACCAATCGCTGTTGTGCCGCCAAGTTATCACACACACACAAGATCGTTCCTCCGGTCACGCCGTCACGTTACTGTTATTGTAAACATACAGAACCAAAACAAGATGTAGAGCAGGTGAATAAGAGACACTAAACCCGTGAGCTGGAGTGGTTTCACCAGGAAACCTTTCTATTCATCCAGAATGAACCGATAATAGAAGATAAACACAGACAGGATCCTCACTCGTGAACGGGGAGATTTAAAGGAAGCGTAACTGGTTTGATTGAGTTTCATAACTTTTAACTTAATGAATAAATTTCCACTTAATGTGAGACAGATTTTAAGAATTTTTTTCATGGTGTTTGTTGATATAATGTTAATTAAAATGTTAATAGATTGTTCTCGGTTGGAATGTACATATTAAAGGTTTTTATCTTGAAGTGTTTGTGTGTTCCAGAATTAAAACACGTTCTAGATTACAACGCTTCAGACAACACCAGTATACCATTCCGGATGTTCTTTAGTATGGTGGTCATTACATCGTTGTTTCACTGTTTCGATGTTTGAGACAATCGTCCTCCTGACCCATGAGCTGGTAAGGTTTTTCATTGTCCTCCGTCACAGAGCTGCTGATCCCAGCGTCCAGGTTCTCCAGTTCCTTTCTTGAGAGATGCTCCACGATACCAGCTCCTATCGAGTCTCCCAGAACGTTGATGGCGGTTCTGAGGCGGTCCCTGTCCCGGTGAAAAGAGGAACGTGAGTTTCATCCAAGGAGAAGTCGAGTTGATTTTATAAACAGGACGTGAGGAGACTGTACTGAAAGAACGACTGCAAACACAACGGCTTTCTCGCCAGTGTGGCTGCTGTGGCATAAATATTAGAACATTTCCTATTCTCTTGTACAGAACACCGTGCCTGCATTATGTATCAGTAACCTTTCACAAGAGTGCTCTCTGCTGGAGACGTGACCAACGTGACATTTAGTGAAGACTTACAGGAACCAGTCCACAGCAATGATGAGTGAGATGTCCTCGGTGGGTAGTCCTACGGATGTCAATACAATCACCATGGTTACCAGACCGGCCTGAGGAATGGCTGCTGCTCCGATGCTGGCCGCCGTTGCTGTGATACTGAAAAAAAATGACATTTTATCGATAATGAAATGCAGCAGGAACGTGTCATGAGAACCACGGAGAGGTGCACTAGGCTTTAAATGCTGTACTGATTTAAGCAGGCCTCACAGGGGGCGGTTCTGATGGCGGATCAGCGTGATTCTAGCTGGACTGGAGCGAAATTACCTTGACACCACGATGCTATGTGACGCTGAGCTCCGTAAACAGAGAGCTTTTCACAATGTTTGAAATTTCACAGCGGTTCTCAAAAACAGTGCATCACCATCTCGCTACCTTTAGCTGCCATGTTCCACCTTCAAAACACCCCCAAACCACCTCCACCCCTCATCAGGACCGCCCCGTGTGATGCCTGCTTTAACGTTTTGGACCTGTCTTGGGATGTAAGCACCATAACAAACTCTATGGATCCATTTTATTCCATAATTCTGTTTTTTTTATTACCTGATGGTGAGGATTTGACCGAAGGCCAGGTCCACGTCATTAACCTGAGCTATGAAAATGGCAGCCACTGCTTCATACAGAGCCGTTCCGTCCATGTTTATGGTGGCTCCAACAGGTAAAACAAGACGCGTCACACGTTTGTCCACGTGGTTGTTCTCTTCTAAGCAACGGAAGGTGACGGGAAGGGTGGCTGAGCTACAGAAAAACACAGAATACACATTTAATACCTTCCATACTTTAAAGTTCAGGTGACAGAAACACAGTGAGTCTGTGCCGGTTATTAGAAAGGAGAGTTTCTGAATGACTGGTAGGTAGAAAATAAAATATAACACATTGAGGAACCCATATTTTTTCCACTTACTTTATGTGAAACACGGTCCCTTTATTATATTTTATTATAATCAGTGCTAAAATTAAAACACAGTCGCAGGGTGAAGCTATGAATTATTCACTGAAATGAAGAACTTCTTAATGCACTTCGCTATTTCTCCATCAGCTCTCTGTTCACACTGCTAGCTAACCTCCCTGTACACGTCACGAAAGATGTTTCACATCACGTTGCGATACGTATTTTTACATTTTTAAATAGTCGTTTTTTTTTTTTAAATAAGTGAATAAACTTTTGGGCGGCACAGTGGTGCAGTGGTTAGCGCGTCCGCCTCACCGCTCTGAGTCACTTGCTCAGCGAGGGTTTGTATGTTCTCCCTGTACTTGCGTGGGTTTCATCCGTGCACTTTGGTTTCCTCCCACAGTCCAAAGATATACACATTAGGGTTAACACTTGGTGATCCCTCTGTGTGAGTGTAAATGGTTAAAATGGTTGTGTGTGTGTGAGTGTGTGCTGGCGGTGCGATGGCCTGGTGGGATGTGTAGGGATGTTTAGAGAGCCGGATGCGATAGGCTCCACCCTCCCCGTGACCCCATTAGGATTAAGCATTTCAGAAAATGTGGAAGTGAATAATCTCTAAGTGTAAACCTTACATTTTTATGTTTTCATTATAAATGAATTAAATGGTGATTCATCCATATTTAACACCTTCAAATGATTACACCCCTTAAAACCATAAGGACTCTGTCCCCGTCCCCTTCATACGAATATGATCTGTACACACGTTATTATCAACATCCTACTTTTCTCTCTGAACTCAGGGCTGAACTGGATGTTATGGAGGAGTTTTACTACCTTGAGGAGGTTCCAAAGGCCGTAATTAGAGCCTGGAACAGACCCGAGATGAATCTGTAAGGGTTCCTCCGTGTAGCCAAATAGAAGAGTAAAGGAAGAGCGATGAGGCTGTGGATGATCAGCCCAAGGATGACACACAACATGTACATCCCCAGCTGCCCTCCAACTTTCGACAGATCTTCCATTTCCACAATCTTCCCAGCAATTAGAAACATGATCCCGATCGGAGCGTACCTGGAAGAGAAGGAAGTGAAGAATAGAACCATTTCCTGTTTGGTGAGTATGTGTGCGTGCACAGACTTTTTCCTCTTTAAATATTCATAATCCGACACATGGATCAGCTGACTAACCACCAATGATTAAACAGGAACTGCACAAGGTACGCGACTATCAACCCGGAGATCGCAACTTCGAATCTGGGTTCATGCCACAGCCATCCGTGACCGGGAGTCCAGGAAAGCTAACTGCCCGAGCTCTCACGGGTGGGAGGGATGGCATACGCTCACTTCCCTGTCAGTCCCCCCAGCGAGTGTGTTGGGCCGCCCCTAAATACTCATGCGCAACAGTTCGAAAAGAGGCGGGCGGCAGCATCGCATGTCACGGAGGGGGCGTGTGCATGTTTACGGCCCTCCCTGGTCGGTGGTGGTCGTGTGATAGAGAAGGCAAAAAGATGATGGGTCGGAATAGGATACGACTAAATTAGGGAGAAAAAGGGGGGGGGGGGCAAGGTGGCGTAGGGGTTAGCACGCCCGCCTGCCTCATAGCAAGAAGGTCCTGGGTCCAGACGTTTCTGTGTGGAGTTTGCATGTTCTCTCTGTGCTTGCATGGGTTTCCTCTGGGTACTCCGGTTTTCTCCCACAGTCCAAAGACATGCACATTAGGGTAGCTGGGTGTTCCAAATCACCCCTAGGTGTGAGAGTATGTGTTGGCCCTGTGATGGACTGGCAAGCTGTCCAGGATGTACCCTCCTTTGCCCAGAGTCGGGTAAGATAGGCTTCAGCCTCCCCGCGACCCTGGTTGGATTAAGTGGTTGTGCAAATGAATGAATGAATGAATGAGCCACAGATACGCTGGTACTCACCACATAATAATTGCTACTAAACGCATTATAGCCTCATTGAGGCAGTCGAAGAAATCCTTCAGCGGTTGGCCCTGCTGCTTCATATTCCCAATCACAAAGCCAAAGAACATGGAGAACACCACCAGACCCAGAGCATTCACCCCGTTAGAGGAGCCAGAGACTGGAATGGTCACCTCATTCGTCTCCTGGATGGTCTGTAGGACCACGCTGTAATTTCCCTTCAGGTCGGACACGGTGGCATTAACGTTGTCACTTCCGTTCACCATAACAGTGACGTTCTTCGTGTAAACGGTTTTCTTGTAAAGTGTTCTGTACTGGAACACAAAAATAAGAAAAAGGTTTTAAGGTAAAAACAACCTCCTTGGAATAAAGTACTGGACGGCGGCGCTGTAAACGTGGTGTATATACCTGTTTAAAGCACGCTTCCACCAGATTAGGAGGGAACATGTTTCTGTCAGAAATTAAAAACATGCGTGAATAATGTCCCATCAACACCTTTTCAACAACATCCCAAATCAGATCTGGTGTCTCTCGTTACCTGATTAGATCAAGAAATGCATCGGCCGCTGTTACCGATTCGGCTGCACCGCTAGAAGACAGTGGAGTTACCCTTTTGCCTTTTCCAGGGTTTATGACGGTCACCAGGATAATACCAATGAACACAGCAATGAAAGTGGTCAGGACATAATAAACCACAGCCCGCACTCCCACCTTCCCTGTGGCTGCTCTGTCCAAATATGAAACACCTGGGAAGAGTAACAAGGAAAACACACCAGACTCAGAGTCAAGTAACAGGAGCAATCGACTCTCAAAGTGAAGCAAGTCAGAATAACATTATAATTAATTCTGAGAATGAATAAAGTCAATAAGAAGCACTGCACAGGGGATCCTCGACTTACGACAGGGTTCCGTTCCTACATCGCGGTGTAAGTCAGATTTTGCTGTAATTTCCAATCACACCACTTAACTACGCTAATGCCGTAGCAAAATCACAATCTAGGATATAAAAACACATTTCTATGACACATGAACACAGAACTAGCAGAAAGAAGTGCATACGGAGGACAGATATACAATAATAAAACAGACCACAGGGGTCCGGACGCTCCCGCCGAAAGGACCATTTCATAATATTCCAATACAGAACAAGCACGGAAAGTCTGAAAGCTCCAGCTTCAGCGCGCGGCAAGTAAATGTCCGGACACCTAATATACAGTTTTGCCTCTGTGACCTTGAAAAGTAGGTCAAGGTCACTCACACACACACTCATCCTAGCACTCATAGTAGTGATCCAGCGTGTGAAAGCCCCAGCTTCAGCACGGCAAGTAAATATCCGGAAACTAAAGTGTGATGGACGGATGAACGGACAGAACCCATCCCTATCACTCACGAGCCTCTTTTTGGGGCGGGAGCTAAGAATGAAACAAACGAAAAAAGAGAACAATTTCTCACGGAACAATAATCCTTAATGACTTATGGCAGGAGCGTCGTATGGTCGCTCGGAGCGTCGCTCCTCGAGGAGCTGCATGCGAGCGGATAAACACACCGTCCCTTACATGATATTGGCAGCTTTAATGCAGCAGGTCAGCTGTGCTGTCGTTATTATCAGCGGAAGTCACTCTGTGAGAAGCTTCAGAGGAAACGACGTCAGATTTCTCTTAAAACACTTCTGGATCCTCACATCGTTTCCTCGTGTCTCTTTCCGTTTCCTCCGTGGGAGGGACTGAGACGCAGGGATGAAACGAGGGTGCAGTTGAAAGGTTTTGGGATGTACGCATAGCCAGGTGTCCTCTTACTTATGTCCATATAGTCAGCCACACTGACAGTTTTCTACTTTAATTATTTGTTGATTTATTTATTTACCTGTAACAAGACTGGAGACAATGAGTGGAAGAACCATCATCTGCAACATCCTCATCAGTAACTCCCCCGGGAAGGATAAATACGTTATGTCTCTCGCTGATAAGTTTTGAGGTCGGAAAGCAAATCCCAAAACAATTCCTGAAGAATGAAGCATAAAAACGTAACATGAAATGTAACTTAACCAGGCTGGCACGTGACACTCATCACCCAGTGACGTTTTAAAGTACGTTCTGTAGTGTGTCTTTATTTAAATAAAGGGGATGGAAGTAGAGTTTTGGGAAACATTACCCAACACGACCGCCCCCAGGGTGAACAGCACGAAGGAGTTGCGAAGCAGGAACGCCTTGATGGCACTTCGGTTGATGGAACACATCCTCACTCCGGGGCCAGACAGGGCTCTGTGCAGCCAGTGAAGGTCCTTCTCAGGGTGACGGGGCTTCTCCGAGTCTTCGTCAAGAAAGAGGCTGTTGCTGTTTGCTGGCGTGTTGTTTCTTATCGACTCAAAGGCTCGGTCCAGGAGGCAGGCTTCATGAGAAACTGATCGAGAGTAAAAGTGAAAGAAAAACAACTTTAGGAAAGTTTACCTTTCTTTTACTCAGTCAGATTTAACGTCCACATCCGAGCACTTCGACTGAATTCTCTGGAAAACGACGCAGAATATCTGATTCACACATCAGGTACCCAAATGGTTACACTCGAATGTTGCGGGTGACGTTGGTGTCATCAGAAGTTCCTACAACATCTCACCACTTTTATTATTCCAGATAAATACCAGATCTGAACCACGACTGTCTGGCTTCCTGTCTGTCCTCTCGTTTCTGTCGTCTCTATTATCATCACTGCAGTAAAAAACGTTGCTGTAACCCCAGTGAGTCCCGAACCCCTGAAAAGCATTTTCTAACAAGCACGCCTGGGATTTCTCAGCAATGAAACTGCTCCAAAACACTCATTCCTTCATTAATTCTCTGAACCGCTTAATGCTACCAAGGTCAGGGAGAGGCTGGAGCCTCTCTCAGCCGACTCTGGGCAAAAGCAGGGTACACCCTGAACAGCTCACCAGGCCATCACATGGCTAACACACAACCATTCACACTCACACGGAAGGGCAATTTGGAACAGCCAATTAACCTAATGTGCATGGATTTGGACTGTAGGAGGAAACTGGTGCACCTGGAGGAAACCCACACAAACATGGGAAGAACATGCAAACTCCACACAACACCCGAGCTGAGCCCTGGACTCGAACCCAGGACCTTCTTGCTGTGAGGCAGACACCGTACCGCACTTAATACATTCAGCCAACCTTCCAAGCCGACATCGCACAGATCCCATGCATGGGCGACAAGGTGGAGTTGTAGGGGAGGACATTTATACCGAATATCCCAGTTAGATTAAAAAATTTATTATTTATGAATGATGATATGATATTATAAGGTGTCTCGGAATGAGGCAAAAAATTCATTCTTTTAATGTTACAAGAAAACCAACATTAAAAAAATCCATAAATAAACCTCACATCAAAATATTTAGATACTACCAATCATGATCCATCTTCTCCCCCGCGCCACGCCCACTCACCACTCATGACTTTGAGATGCTGCTGTTACTCGCCGTCGATGAAGCAATAGGACTGTAATCTGTAGGACAGACTATCCGTGCACCGCAACAACCAGGCACTGATAAACATGAAACAGTCTGTCATCCTCCCCGAGCGGACCATCAGAAGGTCCATTCTCCCGCCCCTTGACCCCACGCTGGGCAGTGTGCAATAAAGGTTACCTGACCAAGAATAACAAACCCCTACAGCGTTAAATATAATCATCCCAAAACCAGTCTCAAAACAAGAGGGGAAAAAAAGCAGTTTGTATAATTGCCCCTCATCCCAGTGCTGGATGGATGTAGTAGTCATGGAAACCAACATAACTACTTTATTCACAATGAGCAAATAATGCATGTCTAAACAGACACATGGCGGCACGGTGGTGTAGTGGTTAGCACGTCCAACTCACCGCAAGAAGGTCCTGGACTTGATGAGGATGTTTGTGGGTGGAGTTTGCTTGTTCTCCCCGTGTACGCATAGGTTTCCTCTGGGTACTCCGGTTTCCTTCCACAGTCCAGAGACATGCACACTAGGCTATTTGGCTGTTCCGAAATGGCCTCTAGGTGTGAGTGTGAGTGTGAATGGTGGTGTATGTGTTGCCCTGTGACGGACTGGCGAGTTGTTCGGGGTGTACCCCGCCCTCGCCGGGAGTCGACTGAGATGGGCGGCAGCCTCCCCGCATTAGTTTTACTCTTCTGGGGAATTTTCTCTTCTAATTTAGTCGTATACCTTTCCCCAAGTATTTCCCCCAACAGGAAGGGGCATAAGTAAGCATGTGTTCCCTCTGTACCACATAATGCTACCACTCGCGTCTTTACGAATTGCTGCGCACGTGTACTTGGGGGCGGCCTAACACACCTTCTATTTATGAGCTCACAGACGCTAATGATTGGCGGAGATCACCGTAGGTGACAGCGAGGTGAGCGTATGCCATCGCTCCCTCCCATGAGAGCTCGGCCAATTACCTGCCATGAACTCCCAGCTGCGGATGGCTGCGACATCAACCCGGATCCGAACCTGCGATCTCCAGGTTGATGGTCACACCCCATGGTAATGCACCAATCAGGAGAAAGTAAAAAAGAAAAGCAACAGCACAGACAGCAGAGAGAAATATTTAGAGAAGGAACGTGATAAAAACAGGAACGATCTCGAGTCAAGCAGGAAGAAGACCATCGATGATTACAGTGAGACAGAAAAGCACAGACGCCACAGAAAATGGGAGTCAGACTTACCATGAGATCAAGGACAGGAAGGAAGCTCTACAACACCTCACTCAAGAAAGCAGCGTCGAGACACCGTCCACTATGAGGTTGCTTCCGGCGGTGATCCAAGCCTATAGAGAAATGACATGGAGGGACATCAGCTGCACGTTCACAACGACACAAAATCTGCACTGCGAGTGGTTTAATGTAAAGTGTTTCACATTCAGTCATCGACAGACGGCTCCCGCGACTCGCACGGCTTCTGAAGTCCTGAAGTTGTTGGCAATCAGAGTGTGCTGAAGTACAGTGGAGACCTGAACTCTGCCATTTTCACAGATACTAGGAAGGACTTTTGAGGTCTGTTGTATTCAGAGGGTTCAGAGGTTTACAGGTTTTTTCATCCCAACCCTGAGTACAGTCGCAGTTCGTCACCTGGAGATTCTAAACTACAATTCCCATTACAGTTATAAGGTAGTATAGACGTAGATGTAGTAAAAGATGTAGTGCAGTTTATGCTATATGGTTTGTATTTTCATCTGGTTTCACCCACATGAGGACGGGTTTCCCCTCTGAGTCTGGTTCCTCACAAGGTTTCTTCCTCGTGTCGTCTGGGAGTTGTTCCTTTCACCGCCACCGCGGGCGTGTTCATTAGAGATGTGTAGGGTTTGTAGAGAAATTTTTTAATTCTTTAATATATTTATGTTTATTATGTAAAGTAACTCTTGAAATAAAATATATTTATTCATTCTTGTTTGCTCCATTATTTGTTCAGTTATTCATAAAATTTAATAAGTTAAATGTTGAAACTAAACCTGAGGTTCGAGTCTCACACCTTAGGTGTGAGGGGTGTGAGTGTGAGGAGTGTGAGGGGTTGAAGTGTGAATGTGAGGGGTGTGAGTGTGAGGGGTGTGAGTGTGAGGGGTGTGAGTATGATGGGTGTGAGTGTGAGGAGTGTGAGTGGTGTGAGTGCGAGGGGTGTAAGTGTGAGTGTAAATGTGAGGAGTGTGAGTGTGAGGGGTGTGAGTGTGTTGGTCCTGTGATGGTCTGGCGAGCTGTTACAGATGCACCTTCGCTCAGGTTCGGCTGAGATAGGCTCCAGCCTCCCCCGTGTATCAATAAAGCGGTTCATAAAACGAATGAATAAAAGAATAAATAAAAACACAAACACAGGTAACTAGTGCCACCTGGTGGCAGTTCGGACTGGACTGGTTCGTGGAAAAAAGAAAGAAATGCCCCCCCCCCCCAACCCCCACTTTGCTGCAATCACTTCCTTCAGTTATTTTTTAATTCCTGCCTGCACATGTACACAGAATTACACCACATCAGGGCAGATGAAGACAGACAGTCTAAAGTAATCAGTAAACACACCAGAGTCGCACCTTCAACCTCCTGCTGAAGTTCCCTAATGTGTAGAGTTTATTCCCCCAAAGCACTACAGAGGTGATGCTCAGCACCCTGTACAGGGGGGCATCTTCTCCTGGGTTCCCTACAGGGGGGCATCTTCTCCTGGGTTCCCTACTAAGATTTTTATTTCTACTTTTGGACATTAGTAGCAAATGGTACACTAAAAAACAAAACAAACAAACAAACAAAAATCCCCCGGACCTATTAAAACGCAGTGCGTCCATGGAATGTTCTGGTTCCCGAACAGAGGAACATCCTGTAATGCTGAAGCTCAAATTTCCCTGAAAATCACTTTATTTCTGGCCGCCCAGTTTTCTATAAGATGCAGGATTTGTTGTGTAAAGTTAACTCTGGTATATAACTTTACAGGTTATAGAGTTACTCGAGCCCGGATCAGGTAAAATCTATTTACTGACTGTTTCCTAATAATCCCAGCGCTGATAAATAGCGCAACATCTGTAACATCTGTAATGCTACTTCATTATCGCGCCTTTTCCTCAAGTCCGTCGCCTGCTGTTCCACGTGTAAACTTTTATTCTGTACATCCGGATCTCGTGTCCTCTGCTCGAGAGAGAGAGAGAGAGAGAGAGAGAGAGAGAGAGAGAGAGAGAGAGAGAGAGAGCTACATGATCTTCTCGGTGTGAACTACTTTAGAATGAGTTCTTATAGTAAAGCAGGTGGTTTGGGGTCCACTAGACTAAACAGAGATCCCGGATGGAAAGGTTTAAACTGAACTGCTGTTGGTCGAGCAGCAAGTGACTGAGAGCTCTGGGGTCTGGATCGAATAACAAGGTGTGAGGCTTCTTCAGGACTTTCATTCAGAGGTGAAAGTAAATCCATGGCGGTATAAACAGGTACAGAGAGAATTTCTTCACAAACAAAACGACTTACCCAACTGAAAGTGGCCCACACTGCTGCTGTGTTCACCCTGTTACTGAGAAGGAAACACCAGCTGGTCTTCCTGCATGACTTCCTGCAGTCTGAGCTCAAACTGCTCGAGAGAGAGAGAGAGAGAGAGAGAGAGAGAGAGAAAGAGAGAGAGCGAGAGAGAGAGAGAGAGAGAGAGAGAGTCGGCCTTAGTGTGACAGCAGCTTACAGGGTACTGAGAAAAATCCAGGGATAGTTTACTACCTCCAACTGTTTGCTTTTATTTTTGCATTTAAATAAAAAAAAAAATTAAGATCCGAAACGTATTTTCTATTTTTGCAATTTTTGTTGTTTTGCCGTTTCTGTATGTTTTACAGCTTCAAACTGAATTTTATATCAGACAAAAAAGGCGTACTAGTTTTTAAATGAGGGTTTATTTATTAAACAGTAAGTATCCCTGTGTAAGAATGTAATTGGCCCCTTAACATGTGCAAAAATGCAAAAAGTGACTATAATATAACATGGTCCTGTTTATAATCATAACAATCGAGGTTACTTATGTTTCCATGTAGTATATAATAAACACTGATTGAGCAGCAGGCTATAAACAAACACCATTAGCTAAATAATAATAATAATAATAATAATAATAATAATAATAATAATGATAATAATAATAACAACAATAATAATAATAATAATAATGATAATAATAATAATAATAATAATTATTATTATAATAATAATAATAACAACAACAATAATAATAATAATAATAATGATCATAATAATAATAACAACAATAATAATAATAATAATAATGATAATAATAATAATAATAACAATAATAATAATAATAATGATAATGATGATAATAATAATAATGATAATAATCATCATAATAAATTTTATTTCTAATTCACTTTTTATTTATTACAAATCTCAAAGTGTTACAGAATAAAATCACACATAAAATCAACTAGAGAGGGAATTTTTAAAAAGGTGGGTTTTCAGGGCACGTTTAAAAGTGTCCATGGTCTGTGGTGCCCTCAGGTGATCTGGGAGGGCATTCCGTAGGCATTGTGTGGAGTTTAGTCCTTGGTGTTTTAAAGATGTAGGTGGTGGTGGAACAGAGGGAGCGTGAGGATGTCTGGGGAGTGAGGAGATCCTTGAGGTCGATGGGTGAGGAGTGGGACCTTGTATTGTTTTAAATGTGGTTGAAATTTTCACACCCTCATCATCTGCCAGGGTGGCTGGACGAGGGACGTGATGTGCTGGACGGAGTTTGGCGACGCTACACAGTATTTAGCATACAGAGGTCACCTGACCTGCTTCTGCGATGGTTAAAACATTAAAAAATAAACTTAAAAATCTTGCTTTAGTTTGCTTTTGTTATTTCTGTATAGAATATGGTAAAACAAATAAAAGTTAAATAAAAAGGTAAAGAGACATTGCTACACAGATTTTATGCACCTGGTTATGCAAGCGAACGGTTCTTATGGGTCTGCCATGATTTAATATTTTTATAAATATATTTTTAAATAAACCTGAAAGGGGCGGCGTGGTGGTGTAGCGATTAGCACGTCAGTCTCACAGTAAGATGGTCCTGGGTTTGAGCCCTGGACTTGATAAGGCCGTTTCTGTGTGGAGTTTACATGTTGTCCCTGTGCTTGCATGAGTTCCTCCAGGGTACACCGGTTTCCTCCCAAAGTCCAGACACATGCACATTTTCCGGTGTAGTATATAATAAAGGGATAATTTGCTCTCAGGATCGAAGGACCTCGCTGAACGAAACAAGGCTTTATTATTCAGTGACTTATTCGTCCTGTAAACTCGGTTGTGTGCTGCCCTGCAGTGGACTGGCAAACTGTTCAGGGTGTACCCCGCTTTCACCCAGAGGTGGCTGAGATTGGCTCCAGCCTCCTCACAACCCTAGTAGGGGATTTGCAATTAGAAATGCAAAAATAAATGATTACAACCTGATTTTAGTTTATTTTTCTTATGTTCTCATGTAAAACTATTGTTTGCTGAAGGCAAAGTGGACATCGCTGATTAGTTCTCTTGACGTTGTGTCTCGTGGACTATTTAGAGATTTCCACCTTGTTTTCAGTGAATAATTGTCATATATGGCATATGGCTAATATTTATCATTTTTATTCAGCTGAGCAATTGAGGGTTAAGGGCCATGCCAACAGTGGCAGTTTGGTGGTAGTGGGGCTTGAACCCCAAACCTTCAGATCAGTAAGCCAGAGACAATCAGGGGTGTCAGGCGCTACTGGGGGCGCTGTGTGTTTTGGACCCATGAACTGAAGAAGGCCTGCGGCCTGCCGGACTGAAAAGTCACATATTTGGTCCTCCTTAAATCTTCTGCAAATTCTGGTGATTTTTGTGACTGTTTGAGGAATTTATTCACTAAAGTGAGTGTAGGATTTTTTTATTTCTTTCATTCCACTCTGTAGAAGTTCTTGCTCGATGACCTTAGATAAAGTACACAATGTTCTTCGAGCTCTAGGGGCTCGGTCAAGTGGCACCGATCGAGGTCAAATTGACACGTGATGAACCAATCAGAGATGATGTACAGTGAAGATTCTACACCACTTTTATCTAAAATGGCTCCTAATAAAAAAAAGTAAAAAATGATTTCTCTATAATTTTTGGTGAAAATATATTGAATGATGCTATTGAAGGCAACGAGAACCAAAAAAATCATTCAGACAAGAATACTGAGGTAAAAGTTTGGATAATAAACAAAAACACTTAAAATAACAAATTTTCAGAAAAACTAAAAGGTTCATTTTATTTTGAAAAATTTTTGCATGAATGAAGTTCAGACTGTATGGAACGGTTCAGCAAATGAAGAAATTAAAAATATGTGACTCTGTACCTGAAAGGTTAAATGCTGTAATCAAAGTAAAGGGTGTTCACACTAAATATCGACTTTTATTCTCAAAAAAGAGACTTTTATTTTTGTTATTATTATATTTTGTTGTTTGTTTACTTATTCTCGTCAATATGATTCAATGTTATATGAAATAAATTCGTGAATAATATATATATATTTTTTGGTTTCTGATTTATCTTCATGTTTTGAAGCTATTTTTAATTTCTTATAACATTCGCTGCATGCTACTGTATATGATGTCATTCTGTCATTTCTCGGAAGAAAAGCCATAAAAAAGGGAGGTCTTGAGGGACCAATCAGAGAGGAACGGACACTGGTAGACGGAGTCCGAGGTCTTTTCTCAGGAACAATTTCTTTTGTGTGAGAGATTGCATGCTTTTCTTTCCTGAAGGATAACAACGTACATAATAAACACATGAAAAATGTATTAATTTGGATCTCTTGCATCATGAACTAGACATTTTTTTGCTACAATACAACTAAACACAACTTGGAACAAAGATTAACCTTCAGAGAAGGGGCCAGACTTCCAAACTTCCTCCAAGAGTGCAAACTCTACATAAACACCAACGAAGCCTCGTTTTCCTCATGTTGATAAAGTCGTGTTCATGATTCCACAGTTAGAGAGAGAAAATGAAAATGGGGGTGGGGGGTGGGGTGGGGTGGTGGTGTTTGGCTTCTCTTTGGCGTAAATTTTGACACAGCATTCCACAGTAACAACATCATACCGACATACTGGTGCCATTGTGACAGAGTGGAAATGCTTTGCTGCTTCAGAAAGCTCAGGTTTTTATGTGCTGCCTGTCTGAATGGATTGAAAACCAGTTACGGTGAAAAGATACAAAAACAGAGCAGCAAATACTTTTTCCCGATTCAGAATTTGCCTTGTTATGCTGCTGCTGTGTCCTACAACAAGAAAAGTGTTCAGAGACATCCGTTCATTCTCCAAACCGTTTAATCCTATTAGGGTCGTGGGGAGGCAGGAGCCTATCTCAGCCGACTCTTGGCGAAGGAGGGATACACTCTGAACAGCTTACCAGTTCATCACAGGACCAACACACACACAACCATTCACATTCACACCTGGGGGCGATTTGGAACAGCCAGTTACCCTTCTGTGCTATTGTCTTTGGACTGTGAGAGGAAACCGGAGTACCTGGAGGAAACCCACACAAGCACGGGGAGAACATGGAAACTCCACACAGGAACGCCATCGCCGAACCTGGAACTAGAACCCAGGACCTTCTTGCTGTGAGGCTGATGAGGTCCATACGCCACCATGCCGCCCTCTTACTACTCTAATCTTCAATATTTTCATTGTGAATGAAGTTAAACTCTAAAATACCATTTAGATTTTAAAGTAATGGTAGCAGGGCGGCATGGTGCCTCACAGCAAGAAGGTCCCGGGTTCGATTCTGTGTGGGGTTTACATGTTCTGCCTGTGCTCATGTGGGTTTTACCGGGGTACTCAGGTTTCTTTTCACAGAGTAAAGACATGCACAGTAAGCTGTCTGATGGCCCCTAGGTGTGAGAGTGAGTGTGAGTGTGAATGGTTGTGTGTGTGTTGGTCCTGCGATGGCCTGGCGAGCTGGTGTACCCCGCCCTCACACAGGGTCAGCTGGGCGCCAGCCTCCCCGCGACCCTAATTAGAATTAAATGGATCAGAGAATGAATAAATGAATGAACTACAGTGACCTGCACATTTACTGGCACCACTTATATAAACAAAGTTTAATAATAAACAAAGTTGGGGGGGAAAATCCACCTTTCGGCAAAGTAGCTTCAGACCCTTTTAATGATGTTTAATAATGTTTATGTTTATGTTTATGTCCGACTTGAACTTTTTACTTCTGATCCCGACGCTGACTCGGACTTTAGCCCATGTGGAGATTGTTGGACTCTCTGCATGTGGACTTCACTTTCTCCCCTCTTGTTTTAGAGTGTTTGACGGGACCTGAACTCTGGACCCCCCCTCCCCAAAAATAAACAAACAAACAAACAAACAAACAAATAAATAAATAGTTAAATAGATAAATAAATAAATAAATAAACAAGACTATAATGATAATTCTAAATAATCTGATTAAAACTGAATCAATGTGCAGCTGAAAGTATCTTTAACTTTCCGTCTGATCTATTTGACAGCACATCTACTGTTCTATTGAGTTTTACTTACTGCTTGTCACTTTTTTGAATTCCAGTAGTGAAACTTGTGCAATGCTTACAAGCACAGACAAGCGCACTTACATAAACATCTGTTAATATCTGCTGAAAGATTTTCTGACAGAGTGAAAAAGAAGCAAAAGTTCAGACCAGGCAAGTCTCTACTGGAATCAGATCTGCTGGTGTCTTATAGTTAAGTTCAAACAATTTGTATGATGATGATTATTATTATTATTATTATTATTATTCATATCTAATAAAATGTTTATTTTTTTACTCATACTCCAACAAGTAGCATATGAATTACATTTTGTTGGTATTTTCAATATTTACACACTGTCGCCGTGGGCTTGTTCATTAGGGATGTGTAGGGGGTTGTACAGAAAAATTTTTAGATTCTTCCCTAAATTAATTTTACTCTGTAAAGCTGCTTTGTGACAATTTCAACTGTAAAAACGCCATACAAATAAAACTGAATTGAATTGAAATTGAATATAAAAATATTTTACCAACAGCAATCCATTAAAGTAAAAATTAATAAATAAAATAAATAAAACAAGTTATATTTATACAACCATTATATTTATCACAAGTTCAAGTCCATAAAATTAGAATCAGGTGTTTCTGGTTAGGGCGGTACGGCGGTGTAGTCGGCCTCACAGCAAGAAGGCCCTGGGTTTGAGTCCCGGGCTCAGCGAGATAGTGTGATTACGTGGGTTTCCTCCTACAGGGTTCCGCTGCATAACACACACACACACACACACACACACACACACACACACACACACACACACACACACACACACCCACACACCCACACA
>JAOUQZ010000004.1:19976789-19987592 GCA_028564935.1 Neosilurus hyrtlii
TGAGTGTAGAGGTCCTGGATGGCTGGCGGTTCAGTCCTGGTGATGCGTTGTGCTGATCTGACCACCCGCTGTAAAGCCTTGTGGTCCAGAACATTACAGCTGCCGTATTAGGTAGTGATGCAGCCCGACAGAATAATCTCGATGGTGCATCGAGAGAAGTTGGTAAGTGAGGGTTCGAGTCGCAGTGCCACTGTTGGGCCCTTGAGCAGGGCCCTTAACCCTCAATTGCTCAGTTGTATAAAAATGCATGTCGCTCTGGACAAGGGTGTCTGTCGAATGCCATAAATGTAAATGGTTAAGGCTCTGAGTTCCTAAACAGAAGGTCAGAGGTTTAATACCCAGTACCATCCAGCCGCCACTGTTGGGCCCCTGGATAAGGGCCTTAACCCTCCATTGCTTAGTTGTATGAATGATAAATATTAGTCGCCCTGGATAGAGGCGTCTGAAAAATACCATAAATGTAAATAATAAATGAATAGTTTAGTAGATGACACGCAGTGTACAAACCAACACGATGCCCTTCATGGAGCCGCTTTAACTTTGTATCCTGTTGAATATCTCCAGGTATCTGCGTTACCCAGCTTCACAGAACTGAATGCAGAACTGAGGTTGTTATTTCCTGAGAATGGATCGGCGCCACCGCGGGAGAGATTCCAAGCTTTCTCCAGGATTATGTGCGGCCATCCTCAGGAGGGCGGTGACAAGATTCCCTCGTTTAACTGGTATGAAGACCAAAACATTAAGTCCTTCTTGGGTAAAGATGGGACAGAGGAAAAGGACCTGGAAAGTGACAACACTACCAGTGAGTCCGAATTTAAAATTCTATTCAGGACCGTAAATTTATATTCATGCAGACAATTCAGCCGATGTTTAATAAAACTGGCTCATAAATATTCAGAGTATTGTGGACTTGTGAATAAGATAATACAGTAACATGATTACCCCCGGCTCCAGCAGGCAGGTTGAACCGTAGCTGTTTGTTTGTTTGTTTGTTTGTTTGTTTTTTAAGCCCCGTTCTGTAAAAACCTGATACAGGCCCTTGAGTCGAATCCCCTCTCTCGCATTGTATGGAGAGGCATTAAACCGCTTTTCATCGGGAAACTTCTTTACACACCAGATACACCTGCTACACGGAGCGTCATGAAAGAGGTACGTTCATGTTTCAGCTCATTTCTCCTGGGTGTTTTTCCTCACGACATTAATTTGGGGGCTGTTGATCCAAAAATTTAAGTTCAACCCAAATCATTGTTTGTTACTTTATTCATGGTGTATTTCTTTCTCAAAATATAATATGTAGATTCAGGAGCTCCCGATAGAAACCATAAGTGATAGCTGTGCGAGGCTGGTGATATAACAGTAACGCGGCTCCGTAAAGAACTGAATCAAATTCAGCCCTGAAGGAAATCAATCAATCAATCAATCAATCAATCAATCAATCAGTCTCCCCTGTGTTTCCCAGCTGCGGTCTGGAGTGAAAGAAGGAAAGGTTAACACTAAGTTTTCTTTTTATCGACTTTCATTCACTGATTTCTTCCTTCATTTCTGTCACCCGTTTTATGAGTTTAATTATCCGTTTAACGACTTCATGCTCCGTGTTGCTCTTAATGTTTGTTGCTATTAATGTCTCGACGTAAGTTTTCCTGCCTACCTGAGTTAGATTGTGTGTATTTATTCTGTGCGAGTCTGAGTGGTGGTGTATGTGTATATTTCAGTTTCAGTTTCATTATAATGAATCTGTTTTTTATTTCTGCCCATCATTATGCTAGTCAGTGATATAGAACAGCCGTTCAGCACCAACTCAGTGACCTGCTGCCCTAATGGGCTTCCTGTGGAGGGCACGCAGGGACATGGGACAGGACAAAAAGGACAGGACATGGAACTACCACCTCGTCATGTTTCATGCCTATGTTGTTCTGCTATTATAAGATTTAAAAGTTGACTTTATTTGCACAAAAAGAAAAAAACTAAACAGAATTAATTCACATATAGTTCTCTATATAGTATTATATATAAAAATAAATAGTGTAGTAATAGTAACTATATCTACTACATGTTATAGTAACATAAATAAGCAAAAATATAGTAATATGAATAGAAAACTTATGTGTCACCGTGTTATGTTCTCCAGAATGTGTCACCGTCTGGATGCACTGTAGCCTGTTCCAAAAGCAATGGAACATCAAGGGCAATTTTTTTGTCTTTGCTATCAGACCTATGTCTGTGATGTCATGAATACATTATCGGCTGCATGAATATGTAAACATCGACATTTTGGACGGTCGGATGAAGGCTGCGTGTACACCAATAGATATTCATCTTCATAGTGTAAATGAAATTATATTTTATTCAACTAATTAAAATGTGCAATCGGTTGTGCAGCATTTGGATGTTAATAATCACACAAAGAACCCAAACACTTTATTCTACAACAAATCCCAAAGGCTGAGGGAGGAGGGTATCGGCAACAAAGTGTAATAATCCAAATAACGACCATCGGAGAACCATCGGTTTTAGAGAGCTCATTCTATGTCTGGGTTTTTTTTTTTTTTTATAAAATCAGGCACTCGATTCATAACAACCCAACGTAGACTCGAGACAGATCTCAGTAATGGGTGATACTGGGGGCTCTTTATAAGTTAAAGAATCATCAAATATAATTTATCTTGTAACAATTTTATTAAAATACATCTCTGCTTTCACTTTAGAGCAAAATTTACTTAATCCACCTTCCCAAGCACTGCTGTCCTGAGTGGCACGTTGGTGCTGTGGTTAGCATGTCCGCCTCACAGCAAGAAGGTCCTGGGTTCGATTCCTGGGCTCAGTGAGGAGGGTTTGCACGATCTCCCTGTGCTCACGTGGGTTTTTTCTGGGTTATCTGGTTTCTAATAATGCTCATTAGACTAATTGGCTGGTCCAAATTGCCCCTAGGTGTGAGAGTGAGTGTGAATGGTTGTGTGTGTGTGTTGGCCTGCGATGGACCGGCGAGCTGTTCAGGGTGCACCTCGTTTTGACTCTAGTAACCCTGGCAGGATTAAGTGATTCAGCGAATGAATGAATGAAAATGTATTGCTTGGTAGACGACATGTCGTCCACATGTGCTTTGTGGATTTAGAGAAGGCTTTCGTCCGTGCCCCTCGGGCTATCTTGTAGGGTGTGCTCCGGGAGTATGGGGTACCGGACCCGTTGCTACGGGCCATTAGGTCTCTGTACCACCGGAGCCAGAACTGTCCTTTGCCACCAGTTCTGTTTGAACTGTTGAACTGTTGAACTGTTTATCAATTTACCAATTGATCTGCGTTCCAACCCTCACCTACGGTCACGAGCTTTGGGTAATGATCGAAGGAAGAAGCTCGTGGATAAAGGCGGCTGAAATGAGCTTCCTTCGCAGGGTGGCTCCCTCAGAGGTAGGGTGAGACACTCAGCTCGGAGAAGAGCTCGGAGTAGAACCGCTGCTCCTCCACTTTGAGCTGCTGCCCCCGTGACCCGAGCCCGGATCAAGAGGAAGCAGATGCTTGGTGGACAGATCCACCATGATAGCACGGTGCTCAGATAGCACGGTGAGTGTCTGATGGGATTAAAACTCATGACTTCTCCATCATGAGCCCAGCGCTTTAACCACTATACCACCGGCCCCCTCTTCAGTTGACTTTCACCCGTCCTATGGAGGCTCTTGAGCAGAGGGTGCAATTGACGATAATGCACTAAGTTCTAATATCAGAGCTCCTGAACGGAGCCCCATAGGCATGGAACATGACTTTGAAGGTTGTCCCTTGTCTGTACCTCTTTGTTGATTGGATGCTGAGTGGCTGTTATGTACAGCTTGCGCAAGAGCAAAACTGAAACCCAGAAAGTACAGGCTTCTTTACCATCGCTCAGACTCGCACAGAATGGTAAACACCACGATCTGACTCAGGTGGGCAAACTTTTATTATATAATAGTTAAACTAACGAGACAGGTGATACAAATGAAGACAGAAATCAGGGAGTGCAAAGCGATTTAATATCCTTTCCTTGTTCCACTTCAGACCATAAAGGAGTCACGCTACTCTTATAACACCAGCCTCGGACACCAATCCGTAGAGATATCTATCGCCATCATTTCATGAATTGGTGGATTAATTCTAATATCCCAGCGGTGTAACAGCATATACCTGACTTCAAAATGACGATAGTGTTTCTTATATCGTTTATGAGCACTCAGTGTCTGTTCATTTCTCAGGTGAACAGAACCTTCCAGGACTTTGAGATTGTGGCGGTGGTGCACGCCGCATGGGAGGAGGTGGGACCCAGGCTGAAGCGCTTCATGGAGAGCAGTGTGGGGATCCGTCTACTTCAGGTGTCTCAGCCTTGTTTAAAAGTCTGTGTGAAGTCTGAGGTGGACGATGCACTGAATTCAACCCCCGTGTTTACTGTTTGTTTGTGTTTTTTATTGTTTCTAGGCTCCACAATTTGGAATTATCCAAATGATTTCATTCCTTCATTCATTTTCTGAACCGCTTATTCCTAATTAGGGTCGCGGGGAGGCTGGCGTCTATCTCAGCCGACTCTGGGCGAGAGCGGGGTACACCCTGGACAGCTCGCCAGGCCATCACAGGGCCTCCAAATGATTTAATTTGGATAATTCACTGTGGAGCTGTGTGTAACTGGTTTTAATGCCCCTGCTCACATAGGAACGTTACTGTTATACTGTTTATACTTGGTCGATGATATTTCAGATATGTATGTTATATACGGGGCGATGCAGTAATGGTGAGGACGGCACTTCCGTCTTACAACAAGAAGGTCCTGGGTTTGAGCCACGCCCCCTTCCAGGGCGTTTCTGTGTGGAGTCTGCATCTTCTCCCGTGCTTAAGTGGGTTCCCTCCTTGTACTCTGGTTTTCTCTTTTCTCCTCCTTTGTGCAGGTTTCCTCTGGGTACTCTGGTTTCCTCCCATAATTAAAAGGCACATTAGGTTAACTCTCTCATTTGCTGAACCACTTAATCCTACTAGGATCATGGGGAGGCTGGTGCCTATCTCAGTAAACACTAGGTGAAGGCGCGGCACATCGTGAATAGCTGGCCAAGACACACACACACACACACACACACACACACACACACACACACACGCACACACGCACACAGCCATTCACACTCAATCAGCACAGGGAGAACATGAAACGTCCACGTAGGAACGCTCATGCTGGACCCAGGACCTTCTTGGATGCTCTAACGTCACAAACCCAGTTTGCCACATCACACAGCTGCATCGTGTCCCTTACAGGATTTACTAAGGCGACCTGAAGTGGCTGTAATGGCGAATCTACAACTGTGGAAAACTCCGTGGACGTCTTCTCGCATTGCCGACTTCCTCTCCACGCCTAACCCAGACTCTCCTAAGACAGAAGGAGCGCCTGCTACATGGTTGGACCTGTATCAGTACGTCAATGGTACCATAAGCCTCTTGTTCCAACTCACGAAGGTAACACTCACGCAGTAATCATGTGCAGGATGTGTGGTGCTCTGACCATATAAGGCCTCGTGTAACCATGTGGGGTTCTGTAGTGTTTTTCACTGGATAAGATGGAGGGTGTGGCCACTGAAGGGCAGCTGGTGGAGCGGGCGTTGGAGCTGCTGGAGCATCGGCAGTTCTGGGCTGGGATAGTCTTCCTCCTCCCAAACGCCTCCTCCTCACGTCTTCCTCCTCACGTTAAGTACAAGATCCGTATGGACATAGATGACGTCACTCGCACCAATAAGATCAAAGACAAGTAAGTATGAAGCGCGGCGGTGAAAACATCATCTGTGTTTCTCACTGAGTTCAGAGTTGAGCACCTTTATTCACTCCAACAGAAGATTCACTCGCTCTCTCACACACTCGCACTCTCACACACTTACTCTCTCACACACACGCTCGCTCTCTCACACACTTACTCAAACTCAATCACACACTCACTCTCTCACTCGCTCTCTCACACACTCGCTCTCTCACACACTCGCTCTCTCACACACTCGCTCTCTCACTCACTCAAACTCACTCACTCTCTCACACACTCGCTCTCTCACGCTCTCTCACACACTCGCTCTCTCACACACTCACTCAAATTCAATCACACACTCACTCTCTCACTCGCTCTCTCACACTCTCACACATTCGCTGTCTCACACACTCGCTCTCTCACACACTCGCTCACACACTCGCTCTCTCACACACACTCACTCACACACTTGCTCTCTCACACACTCGCTCACACACTCGCTCCCTCCTATACACTCATTCACACACTCACACACTCGCTCGCTCACACACTCGCTCTCTCACACACTCTCTCACACACTCACTCACTCTCTCACACTCACTAACTTTTACTCTCACTCACTCTCACTAGAGGTAACAGAAATATATGATCTATATATGCACACACACACACACACACACACTAATCTGAAAGTGTGTGTCGTGTAGGTTCTGGGATCCGGGTCCAGCTGCAGAGCCGTTCAGTGATCTGCGCTATGTACGGGGCGGCTTCGTCTACGTGCAGGATTTAGTGGAACGAGCAATAACGCGCACACTGAGTGCGAAACCACCAACTACTGGAATATTTGTACAGCAGATGCCCTACCCATGTTTTGTAGATGATGTGTAAGTATCTAAGCTGGTTGCATAAATAGAAGCTTAATAATTTCATGCACTCATGAGAGGACACGCCCAGAGTAACGTTATATTATTAGTGCTTTAAGTACCGGTAATTTCTCACAGCATCTGAAGCCATTTACTTCTGAATTATTAGTCATCCGTGTAACAACACCGTCATTTAATCACTCCAGAAACACCGACTGAACCAAGAGAGCCGTGAACAGGATACAGAAAGATTTAGAAAAAAATTCAAAAAGTGCTTTTAAAGTTTCCCTTCAGTTCCAGGTGGATTAAATAAAGATGAAGTTCAGTGGAGTCTCTGGGAAATAAAATGGAATCGGATCCACGATGTGTTTCTGAAACCGTTAGTTTCCTCCTGTACGCGAGTGTTAATGACCTGCACCGCCGCCACGATATTAATAACATCTATTTCTCTTGAAATTGTTTCCCTTCTTGTTTCTTTCTTTTTCCCCCCATTTTTCTCCCCTAATTTAGTTGTATCCAGTTCCCACCCTTCAAGTGTTGCCTTTTCTATCACACGACCACCATCAACTAGGGAGGGGTGTAAACATGCACACGCCCCCTCCAGGATATGCGATGCTGCCACTCGCCTCTATGCGAACTGCTGCGCATGCGTATTTGGGGGCGACCTAACACACTCGGCGGGAAAGCGCTATCCGCCCCCTCATACGAATGAGCTCACAGGCGCCCACGCCTGGCTGGTGATCGCTGTGAGTGACAGGGAAGTGAGCGTATGGCATCCCTCCCGTGAGACCTCGGCCAATTAGCTTCCATGGACTCCCGGTCACGGATGACTGCGGAATCAACCTGATTCTAACTTGCGATCTCCGGGGTGGTAGTAGCGCACCTTGTTCCTGCGCCACTCAGGAGCTGCTTCTTGTCAATCGATCTCAGACTTTTTCACTTTCTTACAATCGCTGTTGCGCCGCCATGTTATCACACACGCACGAGATCCCATTCCTCCAGTCACGCCGTCTCGTTATTGTTATTGTAAACATACAGAACCAGAACAAGACGTAGAGCAGGTGAATAAGAGACACTAAACCCTTCTAAACTAAGATCTTCACTATTGAATGGGGAGATTTAAACTTGATCGGCTTTAGAATGGCAGGTATTACGCCCTCTGTCGGCAGGAAGGGGTCAAATACAGAGCTGCTGTAGTGGAAATATAAACACACTTTCTCTAGTACCTGCTGAAAGATGAACTCTGCCAGACTGCCTCTTAGTGTGAGAGTGTGTGTGTGAGAGAGTGTGTGTGTGCTAGTGTGTGTGTGAGTGTGTGTGTGTGTGCTTCCAGTGTAATCTCCGTACCCTGACAGGAATAAAGCAGTGATTGGAGATGAATGAATGAACCTACACTCTCTGTGTTGTTGCTGTAAATTGGTTTTACTGGTTTCTTTTTTAAATGTAGGCATGTGGGTTGTGAGTAACACCATCAGCTCACAGCGAGAAGCTTCTGAGTTCAAACCTCATAGCTGTTTCGGACCTTTCTGTGTAGAGTTTGCATGTGTTTGTGTGAGTTTCCTCCTGGTACTCTGGTTTCCTCCCACAATCGAAAGACATGCACATTAGGTCAACTGGCTAGTATAAATTGCCCCGTAGGTGTGAATGTGAGTGTGGATGGTAGTTTGTGTTGGCGCTGCTATAGACAGGCGGCCTGTTCAGGGAGTTCCCACCTCAGCCAATCAGAAGGCTGAGGAGCCAGTGATGCATACACCCGCAAAAAAAACAAACCAGTGAACACCTTGTGTCTGTGCCCGGAGGAAGAACTTAATCATGCAACACGTTTTACACAATTTTTTGCCGGTCAGGTGTCGTCTACCACAGCTGTTCAACACTGTAACTACATTAATGGGTCAAAGTGTAAAAAGTGAAATATCTCCCCTTTAAAGTTAATACAGCACAGAATAATAAGAAATAAAGCCGTTTTTTCCTTATCTTGTGACTAGTCGTGATGTCATAGATAATTAATGAATTTATCCACATCTCACTGAAGAAATTAACAGTACCGCACTTTACGGACCTCGGGGTCAAACCCAGGCGTTGATACCTTCAGTCTTCCTTCTCTCGGTTTCCTCCCAGCTTTCTGCGAGTCCTGAACCGTTCGCTCCCTCTCTTCATGACGCTGGCGTGGATATACTCCGTGGCGATGATCATTAAAGGTGTGGTGTATGAGAAGGAGGCACGACTGAAGGAGACTATGAAGATCATGGGTTTGGGATCAGGAACGCTGTGGCTCAGCTGGTTTATCAGCAGTTTCCTTCCTTTTCTCTTCAGCGCTGGACTGCTCATCACTGCACTCAAGGTGGGTTTGAGACGTCTGCGTCAGCTGATGATCAGGGTTGGGAGGATTTCTTAAAAAAAAAAGATTTCAGTACGATTACTAATTACTTTACTTTAAAATGTAATCAGTGATTTAATCCAAGTTCCACAATAAAAAAACTGATTTCTTTCCTGCATTAATTTTAGTTTCTGTTGAATTACTTCTAGAGTTTCTAGTTCTAGGTTTCTATAGTATCGCTCGTCGTAGTAATAGACAGATTAGCATGCTAGCAGACCTTTAGCGTACTGGATTTGTGCATTTAGCTAATGTTAGGTAAGTTTAAATTCTTACCGTTAGATGATTCTTTAAGGTAATCGTGGAGTCTCTGGATGATGACGATGATATTTCTAGTTCTGTAAGGTAGAATTTGCATTGTACTGTAGCCTAATGTAAATGTCTTTGGGCTGTGGGAGGAGACCGGAGTACCCAGATGAAACCAGACAAGCACAGAGAGAACATGCAAACTCCACACAGAAACACCCTCGTTGGGCCTGGGACTCGAACACAGAACCTCCGTGCTGTCAGGTGGACATGCTAACCTGTACACCATCGTGCCGCCCGTTATTTACTCAGTCATCGGAATTGAGGTCTGAATATTTGCGAAATTATTAAATGATTTAAAATGGAACCAGTTTTTTTTCTCTTTCAAACAGCTGTGAAGAAACATGTTATTGAAATTCAGTGTGAAATAAAACGCCTGCTTAGGTCTAAATGACTGACATTCTTGTTGAGCCCATTTTAATCATGTATCCAATCAGAGGAGCCGATTAATATAAAAGAATTATGTTTTATAGTCCACCGTGGAGCTCGGACGCCACGAGGGAATCAGTGGCGTAATGAAATAAAATCAGTTCTTAGTGACAGTCGTTTTGTCTCTGCTGTAATTGTACATCTATGAATCCTGGTGTAGTTTAATCTGGTTGTTGTCTCTCGTGTATAACAGTAACGATCGTTTTCTTCCCCTTCAGTTGGGAGATATCTTGCCGTACAGCGACCCTGCCGTGATCTTCTTCTTCCTGGCCTCCTTTGCCACAGCCACAATCATGTTGTGCTTCCTCATCAGCACGTTCTTCTCTCGCGCCAACCTTGCAGCAGCCTGTGGTGGGCTGATCTACTTCTCTCTCTACCTGCCCTACGTGCTGTGTGTGGCCTGGAGGGAATACCTGACCAGCACACACAGAATCCTCGCAGTGAGTTTTTTCCTCTGGAGTTTAGACAGAACGCTGGGTCTAGCAGGAAGAGTGTCATGAGCTCTAGTTCAGTGTTGATGAGCGATGTGAATGTAAATCATCACTCTGTGTAACCGTGTCGAACAGAGAAGCAGCTCGGAATCCACACCATGTCTTTAGTCAGCACATCATCCCCTGATCTTAGACAGAAACAGGAATCGGCGGATCTCTCTTCAGTGTAACTGAAGATCGGAAAGGGCCGAATGAAGCCCCTTTCACAAACAAAAGGTTTATTTATTTTTGAATGAATCGAGCACCCTGAAAATCTCACCAGCCCATCACAGGGCCAACACACATACAAACATTCACACTCACACCAAGGGGCGATCCGGATTCCTGTTGTTGTCTGAATGGAGTGTATGATGTTTTAACACGTTCACTTTTCTAATCTGATGGTAATCTTTGCTGTTCACAGTGCACGCGTCACTGAAGGCTTTAATGTGATTTACAGAAGGCAGCAAATTAGAAAGAAGCTCTGTGTTGTTTTTTTCTTTTATTTGTCACCTGTATGCACCTGTAAAGCAGGACAATAAAGTACGATGTGTTTCTGAAACCGTTAGTTTCCTCCTGTACGCGAGTGTTAATGACCTGCACCGCCGCCACGATATTAATA
>JAOUQZ010000004.1:19987724-20009636 GCA_028564935.1 Neosilurus hyrtlii
GATTCACCAGGAAACCTTTATATTCATCCAGAATGAAGTGATAATAGAAGATAAACACAGACAGGATCCTCACCAGTAAACGGGGAGATTTAATATTTGTATTGTAGTTTTTTGTTCATTGGAAAAAGTCGTTCATGTCTCTGGAATTGTGTTATTTGTCCTGTAGAGCTTCCTGTCTCCGGTAGCTTTTGGATTTGGCTGTGAGTACTTCTCTCAGTATGAAGAGCAAGGTGTAGGTATTCAGTGGTTCAATCTTCTGTCCAGTCCTACAGAAGGAGACAGATACAACTTCACTACCTCGATCACAATGCTGTATGTGGATGCTTTCATCTATGGACTGAGCACGTGGTACATTGAAGCTGTGTTTCCAGGTCAGGATTAAGGATACTGTTGGGATGATCTTAAAACTACTAACTTAAAACTGTGTGGATTTTTTTTTCTTAGTAAATAAAATATTTAATAAAATTTTTTTTTCTTAGTAAATAATTTGTAATTTTTTATTTTAGTAAATAAAATATTTCCCTTCTCTAGGGCAGTATGGAATTCCCAGGCCGTGGTATTTTATCTTCCAGTTGAAGTACTGGCGAGGAGAACCGCTGGATGCTGACTTGCCCGTTCCTCCAGTCCCATGTGATCAGCATGACAGTAAGAAAACATCAAATCATTCATTTGCTAAACCACTTAATCCTTCTGGGGCCATGGGGAGGATGAAGCCTATCTCAACCAACTCTGCATGAAGGTGGGGTACTCCCTGAACTGATCAGCAGTCTGTTGCAGGGCCGACACGCGCACTCACACACACACACACACACTCACACACACACACACACTCACACAGGGACAATCAGAAATATCCAGTTAGTCTAATGTGCATGTCACTGGACTGTGGGAGGAAACCGGACAACCCGGAGGAAAATTCATGCAAGCACAGGGACAGCATGCAAACGCCACACAGAAACGCCACGCCCGGGACTGGAATATACTCTGGGTTTGTTTATTGACTCGAACCGTTCTCTTCCAGATCAAATTGAACCGGACCCTTCTCACCTCGACCTTGGTGTAGCCATTCATGACTTGGTGAAAATGTATAAAAAAGGCACCAAACTTGCTGTTAATCATCTGAGCCTCAGGTTCTATGAGGGTCAGATCACATCGTTCCTGGGTCACAACGGAGCGGGCAAGACGACAACCATGTAAGCAGCAGAACTGGAATTAAAGTGTTTCATCATCAGGCTGTTTTGTATACAGCGTCTCAGAACTAGCTTCTCGTGACAGGTCCATTCTGACTGGACTGTTCCCCCCGACTGCTGGTACAGTTTACATAAAGGGGAAGGACATCCGCACGGACATGGACGTAATCCGCAGAACTCTGGGAGTGTGTCCCCAACACAATGTTCTTTTCCTGAAGTAAGACTTGAAAGCTAAAACCTAAAATTTACGTATAGTTGTATAATATATAAAAGTTTGTATTTCATGGTCGTAATGACTTCTGCAGCCTCACCGTGGAAGAGCATATATGGTTCTACGGCCGTCTTAAAGGCGTGAGCCGTGCCGAGGTTGAAGAGGAGATGGCCGTCCTGCTGGAGGATGTGGGCCTGTTACACAAACGTCACGAGCAGACCAGGAACCTCTCAGGTTCTTTTTAAGAGAATTAATAGAAAGCCATGTTGACGCTTGCCCCAGTCATTCCTCACCTCGTCTTGTGTTCCCAGGCGGCATGCAGAGGAAGCTCTCCGTAGCTATAGCCTTCATAGGAGGGTCTAAAGTTGTTGTGCTGGACGAGCCCACTGCTGGAGTGGATCCCTATTCACGCCGTGGGATCTGGGACCTTCTGCTCAAATATCGCAAAGGTAACATTGAAACGGTTTCCTTCTTCTTAAATACAGTAGCTAATCCCTAACGTCATGCTGCAATCCTCTCATTGTTTTCAGACCGCACCATCGTTTTGTCCACACATTACATGGATGAGGCTGATCTCCTGGGCGACCGCATCGCCATCATCTCTCAGGGGAAGCTGTGCTGCTGCGGTTCACCGCTCTTTCTAAAAGCTCGTCTGGGCACAGGATATTACCTCACCGTAGTGAAGAAGGAGCTCCGGAGTCTCACGCCCAGCAGCACAAGTGGCGCCAACCTCTCAGCGTCTACTCTCATGAAGGTTTGCAGAGTTCAGCTCAGAACCTTGGAGCTCTGTGATGGAGGTTTGATTATTGAATGATCTTTGTTTTGGATGTGTGTATTTAAGGAGAGCGATTCTTCCATGAGTGATGACACCGGGCTTGGAAATGAGATCTCCGGATCAGGTGGGGAACCGAGCTGTCTGTTTAGGATTCTGTTGCATCCAAGGACTTTGAAGCGGAGCTCCTGAGCAGAGCCCTGTGGGCATGGAACATGGCATGGATGGTTGTCTGTTGTTCATACCATCACAGGAAACCTAATAAGGCTGCCGCATCAACAATAAAAAACAGATTTATTATTAATAACGAGACTTGAACCACTCAGACTGTCACAGAGTAAACAGAACACACATCTAACTCTCACACTCTAACGCTCAGCGAAACCACCAAACATTACGTTATCAGGACAGGTGATCGAAATGAAGGAGGAAATCAGTGAGTGAAAGGCGGTGCAGAGAAAACTCAGTGTTAGCCTTTCCTTCTTTCACTCCAGACCGTAGTCGGGAAACACAGGGGGGGATTTTTCCCCTCAGTTTCATTCGTATCCACTTCCCACCCTTTAAGTGTTGCCTCCCTGTCACACGACCACCGCGAACCAGGGAGGGCCGTAAACATGCACATGCCCCCTCCGTGACATACGATGCTGCCACCCGCCTCTTTCCGAACTGCCGCGCATGCGTACTTGGGGGCGACCTAACACACTCGGAGGAGAAGCGCTATCCGCCCCCTCGTATGAATGAGCACACAGACGCCCACGATTGGCTGGTGTTCGCTGTGAGTGACAGGGAAGTGAGCGTATGCCATCCCTCCCTCCCGTGAGATGTGCCACTCGGGAGCCTGATTCCTTCAGGGCTGAAGTTTGAGCCCTCAAATGAGCCGCGCTACCGTTATAACACCGGTCTCGGACACTTATGAGTAGAGATATATGTAGAATCTTTACGTCTCTGTCGGTGATCATCCTCCCCACTGATATTGTTTGGGCTTTACGTTGAGAACAGAGATCATTAATGTTGCTTTTTAAAGATATCAAAGGTATCGTTTTGAGACAGTTGGACAGTCACTGTCTTGGTGGGTTACTAGTCCTGATATGAGGTGGTATGTGGTACATTTTGACACTTTGAGCATGAATTCTTTTCCAGACGTCAGTGGCCTGGTGGCTCTTGCCCAACACCACATTGCTGAGGCTCAGCTAGTGGAGGATGTGGGCAGAGAGGCAGTAATCAACTTCCCCCATGCTGCCTCTGAGGATGGCACTCTCGCCCTTTTCTTGGCGGAGCTGGAGAAACATCGGAACGAGTTCGGCATCGTCAGTTATGGACTCTCAGATACCACGCTAGAGGAGGTGAGGAGCTTCCTACAGAGCAGGAGCGCTGCTGTTAATTTACTCAGGCCTAGTATCATTAGTTTTCACCCCTCACACGAGTACATGTGGGTGTGAGAGAGAGATTAAACATGATTAGGAAACGAGAGGCATAGCACTGACCTCCAGGTGCACATTTCAGGTATTCCTGAAGGTGGCAGAAGAGACAGGAGTAGATGCCGACCCAGAAGGAGGTGAAGGAGACTCACCCGAGGACAGAGACACGGGTACAAAGTTTGTGTTTGCTGAGATACAGTAGTATCATGTGAACCAGTCGGAACCAGTATACGACTGGGCAGCTTGTTACAGCAGAGGGAAGAGATTTAAAGATTGATTGATTTATTTATTTATTTCCTTTTTTTCTCAATGCTGACAGAAAGGAAACAATATGGTAAAAAAGGTACAAACCAAAAAATCTCATTAGTACATCTGAGCGTGTTGCCATGACAGAGTTTGTGATGCGGTAACGAGTAGCAATTAACCACGAGGCTCGTCTGTGGCACACAGATGCTAATGAAACGGACCCTCTGAGTACCAGCGTTCAGGGTGGCATGACCCTCACAGGATGGGGACTGACCTGGCAGCAGCTCCGCGCACTCTTTACCAAGAGGCTAAAGTACGCCCTCCGCAGCCGCCGGGGTTTCATAGCACAGGTACAGATCAGTGTAATTACAAAACCTTTCATTTCATTCACTCTTCATACGGTTTCAAAATGTACAAAAAAATCGAGTAGAGCTTCTCTGTACAGTCTATCGCACAGCACTGTTACCTACTGCACAGCTCTTTATGTTCTGATTACACCGGTCCACAGCCAAAAAGCTTCTGAAGTAAGTGTAGTCCGTCTTTCCTGATTTCGGGCCGCTGCGAATGCGAAAGAAAACTGTTGACTGGTTTTATAGTTTTTGAGATACGGTACTGGGACCGCGTGTACCAGCCTGCGTTAGGAATCATGAAGGATGGGGGAGTTATAGAGGGAAGGGATCTGAATTTAAATCAGAAGTCACTAAATTCATCTTTCACTGAATCTCGGATTAAATCTCAGGTAAATGCCGCTCTCTGATTGGTCAGTGTTTGTTCAGACATCGCCAGGCCTCGTACTTGTGTGAACAGTGTAACGCCTACTCTGCTAGTAAAACCGCTGTGGTTATGAAAGACTTCCACCTTTACTTTTGGTGCAAAATTGGGGGTTAGGACAAGAACTGGACCCCACACATACACTGCAACAGTTGTGCAACAAATCCTCCCCATTGGTCGAAGAAGAAAAGGAAATTGATGCTCTTTACTGTGTGGATGATTTGGAGAGACCCAACTGATCCTATCAATTAACCGTGATTACGTCTGCGTGGTACCTTCACTCGGGAAGGTTTGACAAAAAAAGAAATGGACCGAATAAGAACTGATCTCTGTACTTATATTTCTATTCATTCATTCATTCATTTTCCCGAAGTGCTTAATCCTAATTAGGGTCGCGGGGAGGCTGGCGCCCATCTCGGCCGACTCTGGGCAAGAGCAGAGCACACCCTGGACAGCTCGCCAGGCCATCGCAGGGCAGAAACACGCTGACGGCAGTGCAGCTCATTTTTATGAAAATCAGCAACGGTTCTTTTACATCCCTCTCACATACTTGTATATCTATTCATCATAATTTTATTTTAATAAGAATTTAATATATATAACAGGCAAAATATTATTATATAAATAATCAGAGAAACTAGGATTCATTAGATATTAATTAGAAATGATTTGAATTTTCTCTAATATGATATATTCTTTAATATAGCTATCAACACAATATAATGATGTAAAAAACCCTTTGATATCGTATAGGATCTTAAGATATCTCAGAAGAGAGAGAGAGAGAGAGAGAGAGAGATTACATCGACGGGTTAAATGCGGAGCTTAATTTCCTGTGCAGGATTAATATGCAGTAGTAAATCCAATCGAACTCATTTGGTCATGAATCACTTCTTGTTCTGATTTCTGAATTTTAAAGTCTTTGTATTGTATATTATATCCGTCCGTAATATTTGTTAGGTGACCATTTTGTTTGGTTATGAAACATTTCTCAGATTGTTCTTCCTGCCCTGTTTGTCCTGGTGGCTCTGCTGTTCAGCCTCATTGTCCCACCGTTTGGAAAGTACCCCCCTCTTGAGCTGCAGCCGTGGATGTACGGTGAACAGTACACCTTCTTTAGGTACCGTGATGTCATATTTCCACCGGCTCTAATTAACGGTTCCCGCGAACACCCAGGAATTTTCTCACACCTCTTTTCCTCACAGCAACGATGCTCCAGAGAACCCTGCAATCCAGAATCTACTCGATGCTCTTGTGGATCCTCCTGGATTCGGGACCAAATGCATGGACACGTAGGACAGATCTTTCTCTGCATTCATGAACGTATCATTCGTATACGTGACCCGATCTAGCGAACCTTGTGCTTGTCGGCAAATTAAATTATGGAGAAACGGGACAATGGAAGTCAACGTACAAACGCACCCGCTGTTTAATTCTCTGGCTGTACGGTTGGTAACGTTGCCATGGAGTTTATAGAAAAACAGCTGGAGAATTAAATAGAGTCTGAGTTTACGTTTTCGGAGATCTTTTCCCCATAAAGTAATCTACCGATGAGCACCAGCTTTCAGTAGATGGGATCACTTGTTATCTGATGATACGGTAATGTCTGATTAACATGGTGTGATCCCGAATCCACAGGAAGCCCCGGTGTGAGGACGGTGAGGCAGGGACAGCATTTCTACAACCCCAGATTTCCTACAGAACATGGCAGCTTTTTAACAAGGGCAACTGGACAGCTGAGTACCCCTCTCCTGAGTGTGAATGCAGCACTGACGATGTTCGCAGAATGCTACCTGAATGTCCAGTGGGAGCAGGAGGCTCACCTCCTCCTCAGGTTATTACACTAATAGTAATCAGCATAATTATTACACTTCCAGTCTTTACATATTTATTTTTTTTCCTTTATTTTGGATTTTTTCCCCATTTTCTCCCCTAATTTCCTTCCCTATACCCCCTCCATGACATGCGACGCTGCTACCCGCCACTTCACAAACTGCTGCGTGTGAGTGTTTGGAGGCGGCCTAACACACTCGGAGGGAACTCGCTATCCGCCCCCTCGTACGAATGAGCTCACAGACACCCATGATTGGCTGGTGATCGCTGTGAGTGGCGTGGGAGTGTATGCCATCCCTCCCTCCCACAGACTCCCGGTTGTGGACGGCTGGTGATGTTCAGGTTGATAGTTGTGCACTTTATCGATGTGCCACTTGGGAGTCTTTTACGTTTTTGTTCATTCAATCAAACACCTAATCTTATTAGGGACACAGGAAGGCTAGAGCCTATCTCGGCCGACTCTGTGCCAAGGCAGGGTACACCCTGAGCAGCTTGCAAGTTCATTCAGGCCAAAACACACAACCAGTCACACTCCGGATGGCTAGGGGCAATCTGGTATCGCCAGTTAGCCTAATGTGTTTAAACCTTGTCTTTAAACTGTGGGAGGAAACTGGAGTACCTGGAGGAAACCCAGGCAGGCACAGGGAGAACATGCAAATTGCACACAGAAACATCCTTGCCGAGCCCGGGACTCGAACCTTCGTGCTTGTTAAAAAATCTTATCGAAAATAATTATGTTACTGCCCAGGCCGATCATTTAACTGGATTATAAACTGTATTCTCTCAATTTTTTTTTATTGAGATTTATTTATTATAATATTGTTTTAATGTGAAAAATGTTTCTTATCTGTGTTGTTCCTTCACTTGCTGGTCGCAGATAAAAAGACTGACTGGGGACCTGCTACAGAATCTGACCGGTCGTAATATTTCGGACTACCTCATCAAGACGTATCCTCAGATTCTGAAGAAAAGGTTTTATCTCTTTTTTTTTTTTTTTTTTTTTCTTGATTGGTACTTTTTTTTTCACAGCCCTGTGTGTTCCTGTCTTTACTTTGTGTTTTGTTTTTTAATCCTCTAGTATGAAAACTAAAAAGTGGGTGAATGAGTTCAGGTGAGTCCGTGTTAATGAAATGAATTCATGCGTGGAGTAAATATCAGCTGAGTGAAGGAAGTGCATCTGCAGGTACGGAGGCTTCTCGCTGGGCAGTACAAGCTCACAGGGTCAGACGGACATGCGTCAGCTAGAACGATCTGTAACGACCATCAGAACACGCTACAGAACAGCGCAGGTATATCACACGCTAACCTAAAACGCAAAATCCCAGCACGCGCGTTATTTCTTCAGTCTCTTCTTTCAGTAGTTGTCACAGTGTTAGCAGGAACCCAAGGGAAGTATTACATTTATATCCTAGCAGTCTTCCTTCTTTTGTTTTTTCAGAACAACTCACTGGATCAACTGTTAGACAGATTACCAGGTCTTCTGACTGGGCTTAGCCACCAGAACAGTGTGAAGGTGAGAGACAAAGAACTGCGATCATTGTTCTAAGGTCTTAATGCTATTCAGTTCCGCTCGCCATGAATCTTTGGTCCTGTTTCTTAGGTCTGGTTTAATAATAAAGGTTGGCATGCCATGGTATCATTTGTGAATGTCATGAACAATGGACTGCTCCGTGCCAGTCTTCCTCCAGGACCAGACAGAGTGAAGCATGGAATAACAGCCTATAATCATCCACTTAACCTCACCAAGGAGCAGCTCTCCGAGTTAGCCCTGTACGACAGTTTGTCAGAATTCTGTAATCGACTTCCTTCAGCAGTTCTTACTTCCTGTTATTTACGGGTACGTTTAACCGCTCTTGTGTTGTTCATCTTTCTCTCTCTTCAGAATGACCACCTCGGTGGATGTCCTGGTGTCCATCTGTGTCATTTTTGCCATGTCCTTCGTACCAGCAAGTTTTGTACTCTTCCTGATCGAGGAGCGAGTCAGCAAGTCTAAGCACCTGCAGTTTGTTAGCGGCGTCAAACCAGTTCTGTACTGGACTGCAAACTTTCTGTGGGACATGGTTAGTGTCTGTCGAGATTATTCTACACTATTGAACAATTATGCACCGAAGGCGCGGCGTGTTGCTGAATAGTCCCCGAGATTAAGTGTCAGTTCCATTCAGCGGTATCTACTGAATCGGAGGCGCATAATTGTTTTAGTGTTTACTACACAGGATCTTAAGCAAAAGAAGAAAACTACAATGAGATTTTTATAGTTTATTTTTAACCATGACAAAGGCAGGTCAGGTGAGTTCTGTGCTTCGATCCGACCTAACGTAATTAAACCATGCTTCATAAAGGTGGTTCATACTAACACAAGAAAAAAACAAACTCACACTAGACTTTTATTGTGAAATGTGTGCCTCAAGTGACCATGACAATGTGTAAGTGTCTGTTGTTACGTTATCCACTCGGAATAATGATTTTTTAATCCCCAAAATAGTGGACCAGTCGAACTGTGATCCTGTGTAGTATTACTAAGAAGTACTAATGCAGTATAACAGAACTCATGAAATGTATGTCATCATACTAAACACATCGTTTGTCTTTTTTTGTTTGTTTGTTTTTTCGAGCAGCTGAACTACACGGTTCCTGCTACCATGGTGGTTCTCATTTTCATAAGCTTTCAACAGCAGTCTTATGTCTCTGAAAAAAACCTTCCTGCCCTCGTGCTGCTTCTCCTGCTTTATGGGTAATAATGATAATAATAATAATAATAATAATAATAATAGTGATGATGATGATGATGATTATAGTAATTAAACTGAAGGGTTGAATTGTATAACAGTATTTGGGGCATTTGGGATTAGTAAAGGAAACAGGTGAAGTTTCCATAAACACTGTAATGATGATGTTCCTTTCTCATAGCAACAACAAGAAAACTCTGTGTGGTGTCATATCATTTTCTGAACCGCTTATTCCTAATTAGGGTCGCGGGGAGGCTGGCGCCCATCTCAGCCGACTCTGGGCGAGGGCAGAGTACACCCCGGACAGCTGGCCAGGCCATCGCAGGGCTCTGTGTGGTGTAAAATGTGCTATTAACAGTTTATACTGCAGCTTTCTAGAATTTTCTAGAGCAACACAAATCAGATATAAATTTAAAGTGAAGTCTTATAGTCACAGGAATCTTCTCACATGTTATCATTTCATTAGTAAACGTTTTATTAATTGAGGTGGCGATTTCACTGTGCATGAGGAGCAGTGGGCAGCTGATGGGCCCAGCATGCCGCGATGCACCAATCATTCATTTTCTGAAGCACTTTATCTTAATTAGGGTCGCGTGGAGGCTCGCACGCTTCTCAGGCGACTGTGGTGAGGGCGGAGTACACCCTGAAGTGCTCGCCAGGCCAACACTCACACAGCCATTCACACTCACACCTAGGGGCAATCTGAAACAGCCAATTAGCCTACTGTGAGAGGAAACCGGAGTACCCGGAGGGAAACCCCGCAAGCACAGGGAAAGCATGCAAACTCCACATAGAAATGCTCCGAGCCCGGGAATCAAACCCAGAACTTTCTTGCTGTCAGGCGAACGTGCGACCCACTGGCCGCGATGCAATATCGTACCCCCCAAAGGAACCTGCGAAAATCTTGTGTTTACAGCCAGCCATTTACATTTACAGCATTTGGCAGACACCCTTATCCAGAGCGACTTACATTTATCTATATACAACTGAGCAATTGAGGCTTAAGGGCCTTGCTCAAGGGCCCAACAATAGCAGCTTGGTGGTACTGGGGCTTGAACCACTGACCTTTTGGATCACTGATCCAGAGCCATAACCACTGAGCTCCCACACAACTGCCACAATAACCCCAGAGGGAAACATAACCATGCGCTAACCTCGTTACTATGCCTCCACCCACCGTGCATCTGTCTATCCAGACTTCCTTGTGGGCACTTTATCCACTGAATCCCTCAACAGATTTTAAACAAAGTTTCATTTATTCACTCCTGAAGGTCCATGAACAGGCTCTGAGGTCATAGGTCCAAGATCAAGGTCACATGAGGGCATCTTAGAAAAATCTTGCATCGATTTGGACCAAATTTTCACCAACTACTCATTACTAAATACCCATGAACTGGTACACATGTTCAGGACACAGGTCAAAGGTCAAGGTCACAGATCAAGGACACACTATAAATGTTCGTGGCAGAGATACCAGGCGACGCGACTTCTGTGTTGATTTGGCACTCTGGCGTCGTGTAACACAGCTGCTCAACACTACAACAACGTTTATGGATCAAAAAATGTAAACAGTCATCACATGTCCTCTCTAATCCCGTGTCCTTCTTCCCCACTGCAGTTGGTCCATCACTCCGCTGATGTACCCTGCCTCGTTCGTCTTCTCTGTGCCCAGCACTGCCTATGTGGTTCTCTCCTCCATCAACCTTTTCATCGGCATCAATGGCAGCATAGCCACTTTCGTCCTCGAGCTCTTTGTAGATGAAGTAATGAACGTCTTTCATCACATGTTTATCATCGAATACAGGTGTCAAATGTATCGTCCATCATGTTTTACTGCCTTGTTCTGTTTTCAGCATTTAAATGAGGTGAACAGGATCCTGAAGAAGGTCTTTTTGATCTTTCCTCACTTCTGTCTGGGTCGAGGTCTTATTGACATGGCTAAGAACCAGGCAATGGCTGATGCTTTACAGAGACTTGGTAAATTTTATGTTAAATCAACACCACAGAACTAAACGATTTTCCTTACACGCCCCATGCAGGGCCTCGACCTCCTCCTGCCAGGCAGAGGAAATATTTTTCAGTGCCGACAGTACTCCAGTTTCCCTTTCTTGTGTTGTTCACAGGAAACAAGCAGACGCTGGAGCCGCTTGCATGGGATTTTGTAGGGAAGAACCTGTGTGCAATGGCAGTCGAGGGGGTCATCTTCTTCATTTTCACTCTACTGCTTCAGTACAAGTTTTTCATTCACTTCAGGTCCTCTGGGTTTTCATTACCTTTCCTGGAGTACTGCTATGAAAGGTTAAGTCAGGGTTGTTTAAATATTTTGTTGCTTGGTCATAGGCCGTGGCCTGAGCCTGTCCTGCCACCCTTGGGCCCAGAGGATGAGGACGTAGCAAATGAAAGAGAACGTGTGAAAAGCAACAAAACCCAGGAGGATATTCTCACTGTCCGAGAGCTGAGCAAGGTTTAAAAATAACCAGAACAAGAATAATCCAGTTAAACTCTAAACAAAGAAGTGAAGCACTGAGTAATAAATAAAAGTGTAAATAATTAGAAGCTACATCTTTACTAAGTGATATAAAATTATCCATTCTCTGCTCTTAAATCTCTACAGGTCTATAAGGCAGGCAAGAGGCCAGCAGTCAACCGCCTCTGTATTAGTATTCCGCGGGGAGAGGTACCAAGAGAGTCATTCCACTTGTACATTCAACAGTTATTTCACGACTCCTGGTGGGATATAAGCTCATAACTCATGAGGCGTCAGCTGACTACAGTCATATATACAATCAGAGGGAGTGAAAAAACTGCTTATTCTATTTTATCCTCTGTGTTGTAAGAAATATAGTGTGTGTGTGTGTGTGTGTGTGTGTGTGTATATATATATATATTACTCACACACTCACTCACTGTTTAACTCTATCACTCACACATGCACGGAGAGTGAGTGACAGGGTGAGTGAGTAAATGAAAGGTTGAGTGAGTTAGAGAGTAAGTGAAAGAATGCGTGGGTGAGAGTGAGTGAGAGGGTGAGGGAATTAGAGAATGCGTGGGTGAGAGTCTGTGAGAGAGTCAGTATGAGGGTGAGAGAGTCAGTGTGAGGGTGAGAGAGTGAGTGAGAGGGTGAGGGAATTAGAGAATGCGTGGGTGAGAGGGTGAGAGAGTCTGGGTGAGAGTCTGTAAGTGAGAGGGTGAGAGAATTAGAGAATGCGTGGATGAGAGAGTCTGTGAGGGTGAGAGAGTCTGTGAGAGAGAGGGTGAGAGAATTAGAGAATGCGTGAGTGAGAGGATGAGAGAGTCTTGAGAGAGTTGGTGAGAGAATGCGTGGATGAGAGAGTCTGTGAGAGAGTCTGTGAGGGTGAGAGAGTCTGTGAGAGAGTCTGTGTGAGGGTGAGGTTTCCTACATGGTGTCGTTGTGTATTTTTTGTGTTTCTCAGGTGTAATATTTAATGTCACCTGTTGTTAAATGAAGAAGCAGATAAGTACACTTCAGTAAAAATACAGCCAGTAACCAATCAGGAGAGAGAACTACAGGACCTGTGTGAAGTGTATGAGTGAGGTTTTCTAAATCTGATCTTTTATTTAAAGGGATCATTACTGAAATGGTTGAGCTGAAGGGTTTATGGTCACTGGTTGGTGGAAGCCACGATCTGTGTGGATTATTGGTTGGATCTGATCAGCGGCTGACTGACACTGATGGAAATCCCGTGTTTCTGTTTCCTTATTCCAGTGCTTTGGGCTTCTCGGGGTTAATGGAGCTGGAAAGACTTCCACATTCCGCATGCTGACAGGAGACACCGCCATTACGTACGGAGACGCTTTCCTCAACAGTTACAGGTCTGTCACTGCTCGGCTGTCGCTGATCATTCTCACGGCTTATCATGACCATACAGCATTCTGAAACTCTTTTTAACGGAACCCCCAGTGTGCTCAACCACATGGATCAAGTCCATCAGCTCATGGGTTACTGTCCTCAGTTTGATGCCATCAATGACCTTTTGACTGGAAGAGAGCACCTGGAGTTCTATGCTCGGTTGAGAGGAGTCCCTGAATCGTATGTAGTGAAGGTATTCGAGCTTGAGGATCTGATATAACTGATGAAATGATTGGATTTGAATGAGAGTCAGTTACAGTCCTGTGAATGTGTTTAGGACTTTTGGGTTGAGGTGTGATTTAAAAGAAGCCACCAGCCTTTTGATGCCTCGGCCCACATTAATAATTGATCTTTGGACTATAGGTCTCACAGTGGGGGGTCAAAAAACTGGGACTGACACATTACGCTGAGCAAGAAGCAGGAGGATACAGCGGAGGCAATAAACGCAAACTATCAACCGCCATTTCTCTCATCGGAGCTCCACCAGTTGTGTTTCTGGTCAGTATCACATTTAATCACAGTTAAGAATCACTATTACGATCATTAATACTAATGAATACTAACAGTGGTAGCTCTGGGTTACTGATCTGAAGGGCGGGGGCTCAAGCCTCAGTCCCACCAACCTGCAACTGTTGGGCCCTTGAGCAAGGCCCTTAACCCTCACCTGCTTGTTTAAACGAGATAAATGTAAGTCGCTCTGGATTAAGGGCTTCTGACAAATTCCGTAAATGTAAATGTACTAATAAACGATACGGCCGTGTTTTTTTTTTTTTTTTTTTACGTGTCTACTATTATATTAAACATTATAAGATTAATCCTAATTAGGGTCGCAGTGAGGCTGGAGCCCATCCCAGCCGACTCTGGGCGAGGGCGGGGTACACCCTGAACAGCTCGCCAGGCCTTCGCACACATAACCCTTCCCTCTCACCCCAACTTCCCACACGAGCACGGGGGGGGGAAATGCAAACTTATTATTTTTTTATTCTATTTATAACAACTGACTTGTTGTTTTATGTAATTCAGATTTTCCTGTTTTTGACTCTCAGGATGAGCCGACGACGGGAATGGATCCAAAGGCTAAGCGCTTCTTGTGGAACTGTATCCTGAGCGTCGTCAAAGAAGGCCGAGCTGTCGTTCTCACATCACACAGGTGCAGGATACAATTACAGCATTAGAATTGATTATCCAGGAGTAGGGGCAGTGTGGACGAACCAGGTAATCTAATGTGCATGTCATTAGACTGTGGGAGGAAACCGGGGAGAACATGCCGACTCCACACAGAAACGACTTCACAGAGCCTGGGACGTAAACCCAGGACCTTCCTGCTGCCAGATGAACATGATTACCGCTACGCTACCCTAATACGCAAGCCAAAAGCATGAACCCTACACTACTAACCCTGGTGTATTACTTCGCATCTTATTGGAAGGGTGTAGTGGTTAGGACGTCCACATCACGGCAAGAGGGTCCTGGGTGTGCGGTTTCTGTGTGTTCCTCCTCTGGCTCCTCCCACAGTCCAAAAGCAGTATATTAGGCTAAGTGGATATTTTCGATTTCCTCTCGGGGTGAATGAGTGTGTGTGTGTGTGTGTGTGTTTCTGTTTGTGTGTATGTCTGTGTGTGTGTGTGTATGTCTGTGAGAGTGTGTGAGAGAGAGTGTGATCACATGATAAACAGTTTTTTTAGGGAAAGAACTGTTCACCTTTCCAGCTCCTGTAGGGATCTTCTGTGTTAATCAGTGTTGTTGTGCACAGCATGGAGGAGTGTGAAGCGCTCTGCACTCGCATGGCCATCATGGTTAATGGAACGTTCCAGTGCCTGGGTTCAGTGCAGCACCTCAAGAACAGGTACCAGAAATATAAGGAATATACTTACAGTAATGTCTGTCTGTGTGTGGGTGTGTGTGGTGTTTGCGGGTGTGGATGTGTTTGTAGGTGTTTGTGGGTAGGGGTGTGTGTGTGGGGGGGGGGGGGGGGGGGGGGGTTGTCTGTGTGTGGGCGTGTTTTCATTTTGCATGTAATGTTTTAGGATGGATGTGAAGATCACTGGGATATTTGTGTTGTTGTTGTTGTTTGCTGGTTCCTGTAGATTTGGCGATGGTTATACGATTATCCTGCGCTTGTCCGCACCGTCTCCGGATCCCTGCCCTGTAGATTCCTACATCCGGCGCTGCCTCCCTGGAATCGAGCTGAAAGAAAGACACCACAACGTGCTGCAGTATCAGCTGCCGACCCACACCTGCTCCCTGGCTCACGTCTTCGACATTCTGTCGAACCACAGCGAGGAGCTGGGAATCGCGGAACATTCTGTCTCTCAGACAACCCTGGATCAGGTTAGAACTCAGCAGAACCGACTCTGTAGCCACTGTGTTATGACTGAACCTAAAAACGAGACGTTCCTTTCCCACAGGTGTTTGTCAGCTTTGCGAAGGAGCAGATGGATGACGATGACCGACTGCGAGAGGTGAACGTAACCGGTGGATCAGACGCCGTTCAGGCCCGGAAGTCCGTCCAAAATCGGTCATCATCATCATCATCATCATCATCATCATCACCCACGTCCATTCAGCCAGGAGCTGCAGGTTCAAACACTAAAGAGAGCAAATGTAGCACAACAAAGCAACCTCAGCCAATAGAAATGCAGCCTCTGATGGATTTCTCAGATAATCGATTAAACGGCGCTGAAGAAGAGAAACCTCAGAACAAAGACTTGTTTTTATAATCAACACCGCAACCTCATCTCTCTCGTCTTCGTGTTCTGCTTTTCTCATTTATATTCACGTTATATTCAGAAGCTCTTATCCAGAGACACTTACATTTCTATCTCAGTCATACAGTTGAGCACTTGAGGGTTTTATGGCCTCACACTAGCACTTTGGTGGTAGTGGGGCTTGAACCACCAACCTTCAGATCAGTAACCCAGAGCCTTAACCACCGAGCCACCACTGCCCTGCCCTGTAGTATTTTCCGACTGCCTTCCATGGATTTAAAAGTGGTGTAGCGGTTCGTATGTCCACCTCACAACAAGAAGGTCCTGGGTTCGAGGCCTGGTTCGGCGAGGGCGTTGCTGTGTGGAGTTTGTTTCTTCCTGCGCTTGTGTGGGTTTCCTCTGGGTACTCCGGTTTCCTCATATTGTGTAAAGACTAACTTGCTGTTCCAAATTGCCTCTAGGTGTGAGTGTGTGTGGCCCTGCGAAAGACGTTTAGGGTGTACCCCACCTTTGCCCAGAGCCGGCTGAGATAGACTCCAGCCTCCCTGTGGCCCTGGTAGGATTGGCATGTTCTCCCTGTTCTTACTTCTCTCCGTTCTGGGTTCTCTGGTTTCCTCCCACAGTGTAAAGACTAATTGATTGTTCCAAATCGCCGCTTGGTGTGAATGTGTGTCTGAATTTGCCCTGTGATAGACTGGCAGTCTGTTCAGGTTGTACCCTGCCTTTACCCAGAGTTGGCTGAGTTAGGCGCCATGCGACCCCAGAATGAAGCCCCTCCCTGAATTGTCTCGAAACTGCTGTATGATGATACCACTTTACATCCTGTCTGTCTAGTGCTGGTCAGTTTCTTCACAAATTCTGTTTACTTGAAGTTTATTATATGATTTAAAATTCTTCTCAATTGTCTGTAAGTTTGTAAACGACGTGTTATAATCAGAAACCTTCCTCAAGCCTCAGCGTATTCCGATGGTTCTGGTTCTAACGCATTTCACACCTCTGATGCGCGCCGGCATAAAATGAGCTTTAAAACCAAACTGTAAAGTGGCGTGAAAACAGGAAGTGATGAGCGATGAGTGTTTCAAGCAACACGCAAAACGCCTCACAGCACTAGTGGCCAGCTGTAGTTGCCTAGGCAACCCATTCCCGCTTTCAAATGTTTCTGAGTGAAATTGTGAGCAGTGAAGAGCCAAATTCCTACAGCTTATAGTGTCATAATAAATCGTTTATTATTATTTTCATTATTATCATCATGCAGCAAGTATAGAATGAAGACTCTTGTGCATCATGAACCAGGAAGTGATAAAACAAAAATTCACAGGAAATGCCGACCGTTTCAGAAACATGGACGCAGGCGTGGCGTTTCTGTTTGTTATCCTTATAAAATTGTTGTGTTGTCGTAAAGAACACGCCGGTAATGAGCTGCTTTGTGGGTGGAGACATTAAACTCATGTTCGTTGTTTTGATTTGTGTTTGGCAGCATCTGTCAACCAACAGTATCTTTAAGTTCTGATTGGTTATTGCTCGAATTGCGTCACATGAAAGTTTAGCCTAATTGAACACTGTACCCGCCCACTTTGCATTTGAGAAAATTTCGCCTCTCGTTGTTTATTTCTCTGCCGTTCATTGACTTTATATGGTCGCTGGTCACTCATCACTTCTTGTGTGTACGCAGCTTAAGACAAATCTGATGAGCACTGTGTCTGCGGAATGTAATTCATAAATCAGAAATATAATTTCATTCGTTAAATTTGTAGCAGAGGCGGAGCTTTGGACAAGGAAGACTCCCTTTGATTTTGGTGATTGGATCATGAAGGGTTTTTTTTACAGTATGTGTTTTTTGACATTTTGGTTTATGGGATGGATTGCTGGGTTTTAATGGAGGTTTGCGCTCTCCGAGTGCTGTTCTCTGAAATGTGCAGTTTGTTTGAATAAAATGGAAATGCGTTCAGGTTCGGCACTGTGTGAAAAGAATAAATGTGCAGGAATGATATTAGAAGAATCTGTTACTGCATTAAACGATGAGGTGGTTGTGGAATTTTGTGGGTTTTATATAAAAGTATTTAAACTCAGCTGCAAATTTCATTGTGTGTCACTTTACAAGCGCAAAATTTCCTGATGTTACACTTATTTATTCCTACATATTTTTAATAAATATATATAAGCTGATGATGAAATTAGTGTTTTGTGTTTTGAATGTTTCTTGTAAAAGTATTTGTCATCGTTTCAATGCATAATGAATTTTTTTCAGTATTTTGTTATGAAATGTGTAACGGTTTAAAAAAATCTTCTCATTCCTTGTTTTTGCAAAAAATAAATATAATCTTATATAATAATTGCCGGGGCGGCACGGTGGTGTAGTGTTTAGCACATCGGCCTCGTTGAGGGTGTTTCTGTGTGGGGTTTGCATGTTCTCCTCTTGCTTGTGTGGGTTTCCTCTGGGTTCTCCAGTTTCCTCCCACAGTCCGAGGTCATGCACATCAGGCTTGTGCAAAATTCTAAATTTGAAATTTCAATTCAATTCATTTCAGGTATTGGAATTTTAATTGAATTGGCTCCACCCCACAGAACCACCCCACAGAAAGTTGAATTGGAATTACAGGAAGTAGAATTAAATTCACTGCAATTCAGAGAAATTCCTTATAACCAAGTAACAGGAAGAATTTTGTTCTTTGTTGTCATGTTTAACAAAGGTTTTGGCTTGAATATTTGCAGCGAGTGCAGCTAGGTTTGGAAAACTGCTCTGGTTTACTTTCCAAAACACCAAACAATCAGCGTCCTCTGTCAGGCCTGGTTTACTCTCTCTGGTAGTAAAGTGGAGGAAATCGGGGTATCAGGTGCTACTGGGGCGCTGTGTGTTTTAGACCCATGAACTGAGGATGAACTGAGCCAGTCTGAAATGTCATAATGTCATATATTTGGTCCATCAAAAATCTTCTGCAAATTGCTGGTCTTCCTGATCACGTGCTCTAATTAATTATTGATCATTAACAGCATCCACATGAAGATGAATACAGGAAGTGTAATATCTGTGGAAGAAGGGATCATATTCCCTTTATTTAAACACATTTGATACCATGAAATGTGGAACTGTCCAATGAAGTCATCTCTAATGAAACATGTATTTAAATTGTTAATGATGATACCTATAGAATATTCGATTATTGGATGGTTTATGTGACTATTGTATGAGGAGTTTATTCACTGAAGTGAGTGTAAGATTATTTTATTTTCATGCCATTCCACTCTGTACGAGTGTAGCTCGGCTGGTCTCGAACACGGAACATTAGAGCAAAATGTCGGACCTCGAAAAGAAACAAAATGGTCGTCCTAAGCGAAGGGGGGCGTTGAGCCTATTCTTTAAGGTCTGCTCAGGACATGTTGAAATATTGAATTGGCACTGTTTATAAGCCAATGAAAGCTGGTTAACCACGTCCGAGGTTTTTCTCTTGGAACAATTTCTTCTGTGTGATTTGATTGAATGCTTTTCTTTTCCTAAAGGCAAAATAAACACCTGAAACTGGACACTTTTCAGTAAACATGAAATAATTTGTATGAAGTATGTAAAACAGTCATGTATGGCGTATTCTGTAAAACATGATTCTGGAATACACCAAAATTATCAATTGGAATTTCAATTTTACTTCCTTCAGTTTGAATTTGAATTGCAATTCTACTTCCTGTTTGCAACCTCAATTAAAATTCATGGAATTGAATTGGAATTTGGGAGACCTTCTCAATTCAATTCAGAATTTTGCACATTAAGCTAATTGGCTGTTCCGAATTGCCCCTAGGTACGAGTGGCAGTGTGCATGGTTTTGTGTGTTTGTTGGTGCCATGATGGTCTGGTGAGGGTGCACCCTGCCTTTGCAGCGTTGGCTGAGATAGACTCCAGCCTCCCTGCGACCTTCCTCTCACAGTCCAAAAACATGCAGATTAGACTAACCGGATATTCCAGATTGCCCCTAGATGTGAGGGTGAGTGTGACTGGTTGTGTGTGTTGCTTTAGTGAGCAGTTTACAGTGTACTCCTTCTTTCATTTCCATTTAATAAATGATACATACGGAACCGTATCCACTGAATCCGTAGCCAGAATGTTTACTGTATGTTGGGTTACAGTAAGATTTATGAGGCATAAGACCTTCGTGTATGGAGTTTATAACCAGAGAAACACTAAAACGTGCTCCTCCAGGAGTCTGGGGGGTGGGTGGGGGTGTTTATTTCGGAGCGAGTGTGTCTTTTCTGTTTAAAGTGTTCTGGGAAGACTGACAATGCATCGAAGGTTGGGGCACGCCGACAACAGCAGTTACTTCGCAATCACTTCGAGCCCAGGAGTAATCACTCAGCAATTTTCTCTTCAGGTCGGGTCACTGTGACCCTGCAGAACGGTTCATTTCCTCTCTGTGACTCAGTATTTCAAGACAATTTTATTGTTTTTCCTAAAAGCACGTCTGCACCGTATGCCGTTTGTGGTGTACTTCTGAGACCGCGGCGAATGTGCGCTGTTTAACCGCAATGTTTTTCCTGATGGTTATGCTTCAAATCAACCTTGTTCTTTAATTCAAATAAGAAAAGTGAATATTGTTTAATAAGATTGACCCAATATTGTAATTGGTAGTGATTCTCATCTAATTGGTGTGTATTTCATTCACCATTCATTTACAGAACCACTTAATACCACTAGCGTCACAGGAAGGCTTGCTGGTTGTTCCAAAATCGCCCCTAGGTGTGAGTGTGAATAATTGAGTGTATGTTGCCCTGCAACGGTCTGGCGAGCTGTTGGTGAGGGGATGTACCCCGCCCTCGACCAGAGTCGGCTGAGCTCTAGCCTCCCCGAGACCCTAGTATGGTTCAGTGGTTTAAATAATTAATAAATAAATAAACTTGTACATTGCTTTTTATTATATATTATTTAATAATATATATATGTATATTGGGGGGGGGTGTTTTGTTTTTTTATATAAATACTGTCTATATTTTATATACTCATGTAAATTTCATATATTCATGCCGATCATTTTTTATCTCATATTGTAGCGAGCAAATGCAACGACATTTCGTTCTGTATACACCAGTATTTCTGAATGACAAATAAAGCTAAGTCTAAGTCTAAGTCTAACTTGGATTAGCGTCAATAATTTTGCACCTACAAAGCAGTAAGGTTTATTTGAAGAGTGAGTGGAAGCACGAGACCGGTGCACTTATGTAAGTGTATCAGTGAAAAGGAGAAACCATCGACTAGCTTGGAGTAGATATTATTAGATCGCTGCACTATTTTGAGCACAACGCTGACACCGAAGCATGTGTGTAGCACGGCACAGTATCAGGCAGAGAAGTATTGCTTGTTATCACTGCGTCACAGAGTTCAGAACAGTCTGTAACCCCTGATCAGAAGCCCAGCTCACTTTTACCAGAAACACAAATCGGTTATCTCTAGTGTTACCAATCTAAGGTGAAAGGAACCTCTGAAGGGAAAAGAGGAGCTGCCTCAGTGTGCTATGAAACAATCGTACAAATACAACTTAAAATAAACAACACCAGGAATGGTTTAAAAAAAAATCACTGACTGCTTTATTTAAGTGGGATAAAATTACCATCAGGTGAAGATGATCTGCCAGCGAGGTATATGGACCAAAACACTCTCCGGCAAAAATGGAATCACCAGAGCAAAAATAGCAAACAAAGAAATCAGAGGTACGACATAAAGCATTTTCATTTCATTTTCTGAACCACTTTATCCTTTATTAGTGTCGCTGTAGGGCTGGAGCCCATCCCTGCTGGTAGTGTCCGAGTAAAGGCGGTGCTAACCGCGGTGCTGCTCTGACAAAAAACATTTATTCATTTGCCAAACCTCTTTATCCTGCTAGGGTCTCAGCCGACTCTGGGCGAAGGGGTAGTACACCCTGAACAGCTCCCCAGTCCACTGCCGAACCAACACACACACACAACCATTCACACTCACAACTAGGGGCAATTAACCTAATCTGAATGTCTTTGGGCTGTGGGAGGAAACAGGAGCACCCAGAGAAAAGCCACGCAAGCATGATGAGAACATGCAAACTCCACACAGTAACACCGTCACCAGGCCTGGGACGCATTACAATAATCTAATCTCGAGGTAATAAAAGCATGAACAAGTTTTTCCACATCATGCATTGACATCATATTT
>JAOUQZ010000004.1:20031737-20043572 GCA_028564935.1 Neosilurus hyrtlii
CTCTCTTTCTTTCTGTGCATGTCTCTTTCTCTCCCTCTCTCTTTCTCTCTCTCTCTCTCTCTCTCTCTCTCTCTATATATATATATATATATATTCTCTCTGTCTCTCTAGCTGTTTTTCTGTTTCTCTGTCTTTAGCTCTGTCTCTCTCTCTCTCTGTCGCTCTCTCTCTTTCTGTGTGTCTCTCTTGCTCTCTCTTTCTCTCCCTCTCTCTCTCTCTGTCTCTGTCGCTCTCTCTCTCTCTCTCTCCCTCTCTCTCTCTGTCGCTTTCTCTCTTTCTCTCTCTCTCTCTCTCTATATATTTAATGCATTATTTCCCATGAAATTCAAATCAAGTTGAAAAAGAAGTAAAATCCCTAAATAAAGTATAAGAATGGAAGTTTCCGTGAGAAACAGGGCTTCTGTCTGTGATTGGACGTCGGTGGATTTGGAGCGCGTGGCCTGAGATCAAGTTGAGGTCTTTAAGAGCCAGAGTGCATAATGAAGGCTGTCTAATGAATGGTGTGCCTTGTTACAAGTGCACACATCTCCTGCAGGTCTTATTCATCCAGCGATGCATGGAATGGATTCAAATGTCAGACTTGTTCTTTTTAATAAAGGCGACGTGTTTGCCGTAAGTCGAACATCAGTCATTCATTGCTAAGTAGCGAGCAAACATGCATAAACATAAGAGACGCAGAACAAACAACGTTTACAATGAAACCTGCAGGGTATAGATGTGGAAAGGATAACTTTCAGCCAGTCATCTCTGTGAAATCAACCACAGCACCAGGATACAGGACCCCAGCATGGAAACGAGGGAGGGGCCTTGAACCACCCCGAGGGGTTTATTTCACAGTAATGACCAGCTTGCTGCGTATTTCACGGCTATTTCCTCAAGGAACCAATAATCAGACTCTCAGTATTGTTTCCTTCTTTATAGCATGTAATTAATAGCGTCAGTGTTTCTGTATAACAGACTGAATAAACCTGTAACTGAGGCGGATGTTGCTGAATAGACCCTGACAGGGAACGTCGACGGAACTATTAAATTCGGCGGCGTCCACCGAGCCTGAGTGGAATAAGTGTGTGAGCGAATACTACACGCGAACCTACACACAAAAAAGTGAGGGTTTTAGCGGAGCCTCATTTTAGGCATGGAACGTGACTTCAGGGGTTGTTCTGTGTTCATGCCCCATCGCTGACTTGATGCTGATTGGCTGTTTTGTGTAGCTCATGCAGTAACAAAAGTGAAACCCAAACAATACAGGCTGCTGTACCACCGCGTAGACTCGTGCAATAACAAAACTGAAAGCCTCACACAGAATAAAAGTACACACGATTTATCTCCGTTGGGCCGCCAAGCTTTCATCAAGCAACATGAACCATGAACGGAAACACGGAACATGAACTCGTTAAACAGATAATTAAACAGGACAGGTGACCGAAATGAAGTGAGTGAAAGGCGGTGAAGAGAAAACTCAGTGTTTACTTTTCCTTCTTTCACTTCAGACCGGAGTCAGGAAACACAGGGAAGATTGATTGATTGATTGATTGATTGATTGATTGATTTCCTGCAGGACTGTAGTTGGTTCAGCCCTCAAAGGAGCCGCACTGCTCTGACAACACCGGCCTCGGTCACCTATCCGGAGAGATCTGTTAGGAGCTCCGCCTTTAGGCAGTGAATAAACCTCTGTAGCTCTCTAGATCTCTGAGCGCATATGCGAACGTGTCTTTAACAAACTTTCTCTACAAGTTTTAGTACGTATCAAAGAAAACATCAAGAAAATGGAGATATTTTTGGTTTGGTTTTCATATAAAGCAGGTCAGGTGAGTTCTGTGCTTCGAGTAGAAGTTCACGACGTGACGCTAACTGTCTCCGCTTTAAAGCTGTTTAGAAAATACTGCTCACAAACACGTACAGAACAGACCAGAGCCAGATTTTATGGTTTGTTTTTCCAGATTAAAGTGTGATGACGTCGCCGCCGCCTGTTCCAAGTGATTGTGACACACTCTAAGTGTCCGTAGTTTTGATCCAAGCGTTATCCACTCGGTGTAATGGTATTGTTTTGCTTTTTAAATTCCGACATAGCGGATCGATTGGATTTTATTAATTTTTTGATTTGATTTTAATTTTTTAACCTTTATTCTACTGGGTGAAATGTTTAGAACCAATTCTACACTAATGCTAATAGGAAAGGTGGACAGCCCTCGAGATGTAACCTGCTTTTTATTTTTGTGATTGATTTATAACAACCTCGTCTGTGCCGGAGCTCTGCGTTCTGATGGTTCTGAAGTGTAACCGTCACACAGTACTGAAAGACTGATTTTATGCATTTGGACCTTCTGCTGTCATGTGATCATTTCCTGAGAAGCCTGAGAGTATATGGACGTGATTTAGAAGTAAAATAAGCAGTTGTTGTGTGTGTGTGTGTGTGTGTGTGTGTGTGTGTGTGTGTGTGTGTGTGTGTGTGTGTGTGTGTGTGTGTATCAGAGCCTGACAGTAATACTCTATAAGTAGGAGGATTCGAGGGGGAAACTCCACAAGGTGAGAGAGCCGTTTCAAATGAAGAATCTTATTCTGAGGCTGAATCTCCGTCTGTAAAACTGGCTGAGGGACTTTTCGCTAATCCAACTTTGTTATTCAAATGATGCTGGTGTCTGACGGAGAAAACTTTCCTTCATCGTGTTTGTTTCTTTGCCCAGAGTGGCTTCTTCTGTAATGATAAGAACCAGTACAGGAGAACAGCAAGTCCGAGCCGGCTCACCCTGAGACTCTTCACCTTGTTCCTTTTGGAGGAAAAGATCACCTCCAGCTTCTTTCTATCTCGTCTCAATTTCTAAATTTGGTTTTACTCTTTTTATTAATTTCTTTTGTTTCTTTATCTGTAATGATCTGAAATTCTCAGTCGTGCTGGCGGAACAGGTTTACACTTGGCATGTTACCAGGCAGAAGTCCGTGTCGGGTTTCCGCTCCAGCAGCTCCTGAAAGTGGTAGCTGGCTTATTTGTCTGTATTTAAATACTGTATAAATTTAGCAATTAATAAAATTAAGAAGGATTATTCAGAAGAAGTGATCTGTGTTTGACACGGTGGATTAAAGGCGTGTGCATGTTTTACTGCTGTAGTAGGAAGTCAAGTGGCTTGGCTGTGACTCAGATAATACACACGTTTGAGGGTTTTGGCACAGTTTGTCAATGTTCCTGCCAACAAACGCAGAGGAGGAACGCCGTGATTTTATTCTTTGGGTGCCTGCCACACACGAGGAGTCCCTTCCAACTGATTTTGAGTTATCAGAGTTACCCATTTCCTTCAGCGGATCTCATTCATGCTGCTCGAACGCAGATCTATCGATGCGTAAAGGAAAAGTCAGGCAGGATGAAAAGCAGCATTTCTGAAACCATGTAGAACTTTTGCCTCAGACATTGAATCTCAGATATTTTCCCCATTTCTGGAGCACTAAAGTACGATTTCTAATCCCAAAACCTCTACAGTTCTTTAGGAAGCTGCTTCCCCCATGTACCTCCTCCTGAAACACTGATATTGAGTGTGTGTGCTGGATGTCCTGTTTGGCTTCCTCCTCCCGTTTATGGTCTTTCCTCTCTGTGCCTACTGAGATGCTCTGATTGGTTATGAAATCCGTGGAATTTACTTTGTGTGCTGGGAGACAAAACGGGATGGGCAGAGATACCACTGTGAAAATGGGTGAAAGCCTTGAGTTTTATGACCAGCTCAAACAGCCCTGATACAAAACCTCAAAAACACGCTAACTTGGTTAGTTAACACTCTGGGATCGTCCAACACAGCTGTTCCACACTGTAACAACATTTATGGGTCAAAAAAGGGAAATAGCATCGAATCTCCTCTTTAAAGTTTGTTCACTAAACATTCTGGGATGATGTTCTCTGAAAATCCTGCATGGAATTATCCTAAACTGAAAAGGATTCCTGAAGGAATTTATATTCATAGAGTAGATCAGAGTCAGTGTGGACAGATGTGTGTTTGTGTGTGTTTGTGTGTTTCAGATTTATGTATTAAATGTTGTTTCAAACAGTAATGATTCCATCCAAGATGGCGTCGATCATGGCTGTGTCTCATGTCACCAGGTTTTGTTAGTTTATTCACTGTTCTGTGAAGCCTCTGATCTCTCGAGATGTACGTCAGCCCTTTATTTATTTATTTATTTACAGCTTTGTTAGTGGTTTGTGTGTGCCGGCAGCGCCGAGTCCCGTTCCCAGTGTCTCTAATGTAACAGACCAATAAAACTGATCCAGAGTCTGAGTCCGTGTCCGTGTGAACGGTACTCTGTTTTGTTTTTTCAATCTCAGCGTAGTCTCAGTTTCCAGCTGGACGTCTGTTGCACGATGTTGTCTGCATTGTCACAAGCCGGCAGAACCGGAATTTGAAACGCCAGTATTGTATTGTTTTCATGTTAACCACAGTAACCGGTGCCTTCCTTCTGAATGAAAAGTATCTGAGAACATGATTCTGCCCCTCGAGGCTGTGAAACGGAAAAAAGCATGTATTTATTTGCTAGTGCTGCGTTCGGAGTTTACAGAAGTGCTGGTGTGTTCAGACGACTCTGCTTCAGATGTGGTTTTTTACCTCCAGCCTGAATTGTGCAGCTGATTTTTATCTCATTATTAAAACCCTTATAAAAGTAATTGGACTCTTTAAATCTCCCCGTTCACGAGTGAGGATCCTGTCTGTGTTTATCTTCTATTATCACTTCATTCTGGATGAATAGAAAGGTTTCCTGGTGAATCCACTCCAGCTCACGGGTTTAGTGTCTCTTATTCACCTGCTCTACATCTTGTTTAGGTTCTGTATGTTTACAGTAACAACAACGTGACGGCGTGACCGGAGGAACGATCTCGTGCACGTGTGGTAACTTGGTGGCGCAACAGCGATTGGTAGAAAGTGGAAAAGTCTGAGATCGAGTGATAAGAAACAGAAGAAGGGATCCAGTATTTTCAAGTTGCTAATTTCTAATGACTCGATTTGGGGAAATGAATGATTTTAGAAAATCTAACTTTGAAATAAAGTTATATTTAGAAAAGAAGTAAAACATCAGAGAAAGAAAAAGCTTTGTTGGTATATTTATCTTATTATCTCTTTTATCTCTTTATACTTGTAATACATGTTCGTACCAGTCAAACATGGAAATGGAGTTTATCTTTCTTTTTTAACAAATGTGTGGCGCACCGTGGTGATCGGATCAACCGTTCCTCTCGGCAGCCTCTGAACTGTGTGGTTGAGTCGAGGTTGTGGCAGTGAAGCTCCTGAATGGTTAACTTTATACTTCTTTCTTTATTCACTGCTGAGAATTTCACTTTCCACAGAGCTGGTGTGTGTGTGTGTGTGTGTGTGTGTGTGTGTGTGTGTGTGTGTGTGCTGGCAGTAGTGTGAAGTGACTGAAGGGGGATTTTATTTTTATTTGGTTTTTCCTTTTTGTGATAGTGTGTGTGTGTGTGTGTGCGCGCGCACGCGCTGTTCCTCTGTGTTGTGGTTGTGTTTATCACTTGCGTTGTTGACGGCGGAGTGTGTCTGTGCAGTGAAAAGCTGTGACGTTGCATCCTGTTCGTAAAATCGAGGGCTGAGTGACAACTGGGTGTAAACAAAGAACAGTCAGTTTATCCTCCATCACTTAAAGTTTATTTAAAATTCTGTAATTACAAAATCTATTTCAGTCCCATGTGTGGCTTTCTAAAAAAAAGAAAAGAAAAAAAAGCCTCTCTGTCTGATCAAATAGTGTTTCTGTGTGTGTGTGTGTGTGTGTGTGTGTGTGTGTGTGTGTGTGTGTGTGTGTGTGTGTGTGTGTGTGAAAGCCTGCAGTATTAAATGTGTCCTGTGTGCTGGAATTTTCCATTAATTGCTGGTGTGTGTGTTTGTGCTGTAGATCCACTCGGGGGTTGTGGGTTTGGGTGGGTGTAGATGTGTGGAATTAGACCCTCAGCACTTTGCTTATCTCTTGTTCTGTTTGCTCGGATCTCACAATCTCTCGCTGTTTGTGTTCTTTCTCATGGTATAGGAAGACGCATTAGCTCTCAGGAATAACACGAATGAGATCATAAGGCGCTGAGCCTCATGCAGGAACTTCACGTGCAAACAGACGTGTTATTAAATGTCACGTACACACGTGTTTGGTGAACGATGAGAAACGTACGTGTGGTAGAGACCAGCTGGAAGAGGTGTGTGTGTGTGTGTGTGTGTGTCATTCTGTTGGAGTTTTTGCACCTGAGGGTACTGGTTTAACGCAGCTGGAGTTTATTCTGGTTTCTGTGGCGTGAAGCGACTCTGACTTTAACTCCTCCTGGATGGGACGCTGGTCCATTACTGGTTACCTTCCCAGTATGTTTACTGGTACCCATTTACACTGCCGGGTGGACAGAGAAACACTTGTGGTTCAGACCTTTCCCTGGGGTCTAATGGGGATTTGAACCAGCGACCTCTCGATCATGAGCCCAGCACTACAACCCTCCACCCACTGCACCACCGGCCTTCTTTATTCTAATGTTAGTTTTTATTAAATGGCGAAACCTTATTCATTTCATGGCCTGATTTTATTTGTTCATTCACGTTATGAATAAGTGTAAATGTGTTTATGTGGAATCAGTTTAATGGGGAAGGGATGCCTCTGTGTATATTTTGTTTATTTACGGTCGGTGGGAGGATTAACAGGCGTGTCATGGCTGAATGAAGACTTGTGGAAGCCTCGACACGTCTGGGCCGGGACGAGAGCGTATTTTCCAACAGCGTAACAGCGGAAACAGATGAATGGTTGCTGTTCAGGTTCAGATTTCTGCTCTACGTTTCCTCTCTTTCATTAGCAGGTCCCTTCATTCTGCTGTTCACCCCTTTTTTATTATCCCTCTTCGGGTCACTGATAAGAGAACTGATAAGAGAAACCTGTTTATTTATTTATTTATTTTTAACTTTGATGTCGTTTTTCTGAATGAACCTTCCTGTCAGACACTATGGGAAGTGTTGCCTTATATGGTAGTATTGGGGGGGGTTGAATTATGCAAATCTTCCGTTCTCATGAGCGAGCGCATGATTACACCCAGGTGCAACTCCTCATTTGTACACGGGCTGTTTTCAGAAGTCTGTTGGACAGTACGAGATTTTGTTGATTTTCTTTTGTGATAGAAATTTTTTAATCACATTTGACAAAGGCATGCGTATCTCGTCCTCCTCACAGCATGAAGGGCCTGGGTTCGAGTCTCCGGTCTAGTGAGGGTGTGTCTGTGTGGAGTTCTCCCTGTGCTTGTGTGGGTTTCCTCCGGGTACTCCGGTTTCCTCCCACAGTGCAAAAACATGTACAGTAGGATAATCGGCTGGTCCAAATTCCAAGTGTGTGTGTTGCCCTATGATGGCCTGGCGAGCTGTTCAGGGTGTACCCCCGCACTCGCTTAGAGTCGGCTGAGATGGGCTCCAGCCTCCCCGCGACCCTAATTAGGATTAAGCGCTTCAGTGAATGAATGGATGGATGTTCAGCTCAGAAATGTCACTTTCCCAGCATGCACTCAGTCACAGCTGTATAAATGTAAAATGAAAACTAATATGTTACAGCAAGTCGTAGGTTTTTTTTCTTTGTTTGTTTGTTTTTTCCTGCTTAGAATTTATCATTTGAACAGAATCATGATGAATAATTAATTGTTCAGGAATAAGGAGTAATTACACCATTACAGGTTTGAGTAAAATGGGACGGCCATCATGATACGATCCACAATTCTTTCATTCATTCATTTTCTAAGCCGCTTAATCCTAATTAGGGTCTCGGGGAGGCTGGTGTCCATCTCAGCCGACTCTGTGTGAGGGCGGGGTACACCCTGAACAGCTCGCAAGGACATTGCAGGGCCAACACACACACAACCGTTCACACTCGCACTCAGACCTAGGAGCGATTTGGAACAGCCATGTAGCCTACTGTGCATGTTTTTGGACTGTGGGAGGAAACGGGAGTACGAGGAGGAAACCCACGCGATCAAGGTCCAGGCTAATTCTTTTTACAAAATTCAGTAGTCTGTAAATGTCTGTAAGGTTGAGAGTCTCGGCGTTATAAGTGTTTTGACTGTTTAATCCCTTACCGGTGATCATCACTTTCACCATCATTTAATGTATTAAATTTAAAATCTTATTGTTTACTGTTTGATGTTTTTAGGCTAAAATTGAAAAATTATTGGTAGCGTCTCTCATAAATACAGTGAAGGGTGTGAACAGGATACCTGGTGAATGTATACTGTATAAATTTAGAACGTTATATAACACATGGATTAGCGCTAAATATTCTCTTTAACCTGGCAGGAAGTGAAGGCACATGAGACGGGTGAAGGGGCGGAGCTTCAAGGGGCCTTGAGGAGGCGTTGAAGTGGTTTGCTTGAAAGCTGCTTGTGTTTATGGATATAACAGTGTTATTACAGTCAACTTCATCCATGTGTCTGGTTTCATCCAATTCCATCCGCTCCAGTGTTGGTGCTCCACACAGGATCAGTCAGAAAACCTAAAAATATAAAAAAAAAGACGTCGTATTCGGAACAAACAGCGGAAATTTCAAAGAGTTTGGAGTTTATGGTTCTTCATGACGGCTGGAAGAGAACAGACCGGATCTTAAAATGACATCAGATGCTGGTTAACTGTAAACGACGACTTAATCGTGATCAGATAAAAAAGAAATAAAATAAACGTTTCTTAGGTTTTACATCAACCTTTACGAGATGTCTGATGTACACCGGAGCTGTTTAGGTAACTTGACATTAGGCCGGTTACCAGCGTGTGCAGAAAGCTACTGACCACCGCGTTGCAGTTAAAGAGCTGCTGCAGAAAATTCCATTGCAAGAATGTCTGTCTGGTAATTCTGCCCATTCGGCCACATGTTTCTCAAAGGCCGGTCACTTCTTCACCATCATCTTATACGTGCCTCCTTCTCTTTGGCTTATCCATGTTTAACACATTCAATTGCAGATCTCAAGCCCCAAGGGGGAGGTGCCTTATAAGATAGGAATGGGTCATTGGACCAGTCAAGTGTCCGTCAAGAATGCCCTAATGTCCGAATATAAAAAATATCTAATTAAAAAAATCTGCCTGGCTGGAGAGATGCAGCGGCCCATCAGGAGAATGGTGGATGTGGTAGACTGGCCGGTGCAGCACTGCTCGAAATCCCAGCATGTCCCACTGATGTCCCCCAATCACAGTGAGACACCTTATTTCTAAACCAGTAATAAGAACAATTTCCCAGCGTGTCCCCTTTAAGGAACGATCGTCAGAGTTCATGTAGGCCGGTTGTGATTTAGTAGAAAGGATCAGGATGAAGCTGAAGAACTTAACAGCAACTGGCAGCACCATCTTGTGTTCTGCATGGAACTATTTATTAGATGGAGATTATTTTTTTGGTTGTAAATCTTCTTATTAAACCATATTTTCTCTCTCTCTCTCTCTCTCTCTCTCTCTCTCTCTCTCTCTCTCTCTCTTCCAGGCTCTGATAGGGCTCGCCAGTCTTCACCGAGAGGAGCGTCTCCTCTCTAAAGCCTGCTTCCACCTGTAGTGCTGTAGAGGGCCGAGTCTTCCCCAAAATCTGAGTCAACAATCCTCAGGTTTAGGAAGGTGTTTCTCTTCCGTGAGGCTGCTTTCCTTTTTTTAAGCATTCACTTTGTTTTTCAGCGAACGCACTATCCGTTAGAATCGAGTGTTTGGAACCCCGATTGGCGCTTTTTCCCGGTGCAGAAGGGGGCAAAAGAGGTGATCTTTCACAGCGTTGTGTTTGCCTGGAGATGAAGCTGCAGGCAGTCATGGAGAACTTGCACAGGCAACAGCAGGCCAGGTTGCTTATGGAGATGGAGCAGCAACAGCCGCAGACGGGTTCGTTTCAGAGCTCGTCCCCCACAGGCGAGGAGCTGAAGCTAAGTTCGAACGCAGACACCGAACGCGCTCAGATAGCGGCTCTGGCCGCCATGAGGGCCGTCGCGGCCGGACTGCAGAGACGGCCGGTCGCTGCCAGTCCCAGGTCGGAGCACAGCGCCACTGGGGACGACGATGAAGGAGATGAGGAGGAAGAAGAAGGAGAGGAACGTTACAAGGACATGATGGGGTCTGACGAGGAGGAGCAGATGTACGTACTCTCGTAATTGCTAATAATTAATATGGTAGAACTAAAATAAATATTGGTTTAGTGTAATAAAGGTAGATTATTCTTGTAACTAGGCAGCAGCAGTTAATCATTTACACGTTATACAGCAATGCATTATTAAGGTGATGTTATTAATCATGCTCCCAAAATTACAGGTCATAAACGCAGGTGCCTTCTGATGTACGTTACTCCGCATAGATAATAACGTGGCATTAGATTTCCATTAAAAATAGTCAGTGTGGAGGGATTCCATCCGTCCGTCCATGCCAACCAAGCACTGTCGCGGGCTCCATGCTGATCGGTGGAGGTTGGGCACAACGTTTGGTGCAGAAGCCGCACTTTATGCAGTGTAGAAACTTAGAGATTTAGTGATTGATTGATTTATTTCCTTCTCAAAGGTTGTATAATGTTTATATAACATTTAATCTCTATAATAAAGATTACAGAACTCAGCTCAGGTCTTGGATTCTTTTGTTCACTCGGGTAGAAAACAAAAGTGGGACGAGGATGACTTCGAGGGGGAGATGGAGGAAGACTACGATGATGACATGGCCGAAGAAGATCTGCAGATGAGCCGTGAGGCCGTCGCTCCGGGCCGAGGCATCCTACTGCTGCCTCATCGTCAGCTCCATCCTCACTCCCAGTCGCTGAAGGCCCGATCGGGGCAAGAATCTGAACCGCGAGCCTCAGGTTTCCTAGCTCCGCCCTCTCAAGGCCAGCAACCTGGCCAGGACCATACCGACTGGACCTATGAAGAGCAGTTCAGACAGGTAGGAAGGGGCAGCTGGGCTCTTGTGGTTTTTCGTTTGCTGAATTTCTAAATTGCGCAAAGACGAAAAGCTAAAGGGATCAAACTGAGAATGTGCTGAATTTCTGATTGTCACTGCCAGCTGTTTCCGCCCGCACAGCTGGGTTTATTACGCCCTCGGGTTCTTTTGTGAAACTCCATGTAAACCAGTAACGCTGTATGTTTTCAGAGTTTGTTGTCAATCATCCCGCTGTATTTAATCATTAAGAGCTCCAGCCGTCTCTGCTTTTTTTATTAATCTGGTTTAATTGTGCTGGTTGTGGTGGGGATCCATCGACCGACCGACTGCACTGAGAGATTCTAAAGAAGAACCTGAGTTTGGCTTCGCTTTCTTGTGGTTGTATTGGGCTTGTCGTCTTTATTTAGAGTTTCAGAGGCTGTTACAGGGTCCATAAAGGTTTACGGTGAATCAGCCGAATGTGGGACATTTTACACTTCCATCCAATCCTATCACCCTACACAACATACACGTATAGAGGCCCTGTGACGACCTGGCGAGCTGTTCAGGGTGTTCCCCGGCACCAGCCTCCCTGCAACCCTAATTAGGCTTAAGCAGAAAATTAATGATTTTATATAAATATATATTCATTCATTTTTTTTATATTCGAAAAATATCGTATCCAGTCAGTATCACCTCCTTTGGGGCAGCCGTGGCGTAATGATTAGAGAAGCGGCGTTGGGACCGAAAGGTCGCTGGTTTGATTCCCGAACTAGCAGGAAAAATGTGTGGGCGGTGGTGGAGGGAGCTGCACCTTCCCTTCCTCCACCTTCATGACTGAAGTGCCCTTGAGCAACGTACCGAACCCTCAACTGCTCTCCGGCACCCCATTGTGTGGCAGCCCTCTGCTCCGTGTGTGTGTGTGTGTGTGTGTGTGTGTGTGTGTGTGTGTGTGTGTGTGTGTGTGTGTGTGTGTGTGTGTGTG
>JAOUQZ010000004.1:20043672-20055461 GCA_028564935.1 Neosilurus hyrtlii
TTTGTGTGTGTGTGTGTTTATATTTGTGTGTGTGTGTGTTTATATTTGTGTGTGTGTGTTTATATTTGTGTGTGTGTGTGTGTTTATATTTGTGTGTGTTTTTATTTGTGTGTGTGTTTATATTTGTGTGTGTGTGTTTATGTGTGTGAGTGTGTGTGTTTATGTGTGTGAGTGTGTTTATATTTGTGTGTGTGTGTGTTTATATTTGTGTGTGTGTTTATATTTGTGTGTGTGTTTATATTTGTGTGTGTGTGTGTTTATATATAACACAAGACTTGTATACAAATGTGAAATTTCATTTCTGTGATTCAACGAATAATTTGTGTGTTTCAAGGCTTATGTGGTGAATCATTAATTTAATTATTTATTTATTTTGTTGTTATTTTACCTCTTATTCATTAATAAACTTTATCATGTTTATACTTGCTACCTTATCTCCTAAACCTCCTCCTCCTCCTCCTTGTTGTTTTTTGACACAGCTTTATGAACTGGACAGTGATCACAAGAGGAAAGAGTTCCTGGATGATTTGTTCAGCTTCATGCAGAAGAGAGGTACTTCTTCATCATCATCATCATCATCATCACACCTGAAATCAACATTCGAAGATCCTTATTAGAAATTTGATCCATGTTGCATTTAATTCCAAACCCAGGATTTTTTAATGATAACCCCAGCGGGACGTTACAGTAACGCTCAGTAAGCACTCCTGCTCCCCAAAGCCTCATTTGTTAATTTTTAATCGATGTCTGAGGTTATTGAGTTCGGTTCCCACACACGTGTTTAAACAGAGATTTTCTTGTGCCCTTTGTGTGGCTTGTTGAGACGTAGAACTGTTGAACCCAGACCATTTCTAAAAAGTCACAGGTTGGCACCTCTCTGTTTCTCTTCCTGTAATCAGCGAGCGCTCCGCTCATGGTTCACCCTGATTAAGCAATATTTCTTAAATGGCTACTTTATAGCTGCCGACGTTTTTACTGCGTATAATGTGCTGGCACTGATCTATGGCCTCTGAACGTATAGAAAACGGCTGGAAGTGTGTGAACAGCAGCACATGCTGTAGCTTGGCCTTGAAACTATCAGAACATAATAAATACAAAGTCGTGTATAAAGATATGTTTCCCCGCTTTATATAAAGAACCGAGTTTTTCATTTCAGGTGAGAGTGTTTTATTTGAGAAAATGTGATATATTACTGTTTAAACATAACACAAAAACGAAGGCGTCGTTTATTCAGCCGGTTGATTGTACACTGCCCTCTAGGGACAAGCAGGTGAATGACACCCTTCCCATTCATCCACCTAATTCTCTATGATCTGTATTTTTAGGGACTCCAGTGAACAGGATCCCCATCATGGCCAAGCAGGTCCTGGATCTGTACATGCTTTACCAGCTAGTGACGGAGAAAGGTGGCCTCGTGGAGGTCATCAATAAAAAGTTATGGAGGGAGATCACCAAAGGTCTGAACCTGCCCACCTCGATCACCAGCGCTGCCTTCACTCTCCGAACACAGTGAGTGTTCCGATCTCTGCAGAGAATCAGTGTTCTGTACATCACTGCGTCTTTATGGACAAACTCTTATCTGTATAAAATATGACCGGGCGTGCTGTTATCAAAAAATAATTAAAGATAAGGTCATGTGTTGCGCCCAGTTGTTGATTGGAGTTGCTCCAAAGTTCAACTTTTATGGTAACGATGCCAAAACGGCATTCGGGTTTTTTTTACCTGATATACCTCCGCATTAAAAAACCACATTGTGCTATTTATTCATCAATAACTCTGAGATGTTGTGGAACGACCCTGAAAAATGTTCATTGCAGGATCGATGGTTATTCTCATCACCAGCATTTCTTTTTTCTTCTTCTTTTTACTTTTGATGTTGTTAGGAACATCCAGAATAAATTCCTGATTTAAGGAACAGCTTCTCTTTCACTCATTCATTCAACAAACCGCTGAATTCTTCTGGAGTCACAGGGAAGCCGGAGCCTAACTCCACACACACACACACACACACACACACACACACACACACACACACACACACACACTACCATTTACACTCACACCTAGGGGACAGCCAGTTAAGACACTGTGCATGTCTTTGGATTGTGGGAGGAAACCAGAATACCTGGAGGAAACCCACACAAGCCCAGGGAGAATATGCAAACTCCACACTGAAATGCCCTGGGACACGAACCCAGGACCTTCGTGCTGTGGGGTGGACGTGCTAACCACTGTACCGCCCGTGACTACTTTTAAAAACACTAAATAAACATTTCTCGTCTGTTTGAATCCAGTTATGTGGAAACTATTACTGTAGAAACAATAACAAACCAAACCATCTGTATGAAGTGGTGGCCAGGTGTTCTTCTTGCACCTGAGGTTTATTTGGACCTCAACCCTACACACACCCTTAACCCCCTCTTGTTTTTGCAGATACATGAAGTACCTTTACCCATATGAATGTGAAAAGCGGGGTCTCAGCAACCCCAATGAGCTCCAGGCTGCCATAGACAGTAACCGACGGGAGGGACGGCGCCAGGCCTTCGGCGGTTCCCTTTTCAGCTACTCGCCTAACGGGGCACCCACCATGCTGTCCTCCCCTAAAATCTCCATACCCAGCATCGGTATGGCTGTGGGTACCAGCGATGCCTCACATTCCACCATTCAAAAGGTCAAGAAGGGTAAGAACCGTCTCAGCCTCTCTGACTCAGGCGTACGCTGCGCTGATGTCATGCTTTTCGTCTGAATTATCTCTATAGTGCTGCTGTATCTCACTGTATAATGAAAATGTGGAGCGCATTCATTCTGCACTTCTGTTCACTGCAAACATTTAAGTCGTTTTACCCAAAATAAGACTGATGTCCACGATGCACGCCGCCTTCTGACTCCCCATCCGGTTCCCCTCGCTTGCTTTTCTTCCACCCAGATGATGATGTCAGCCAGTCCCTAAGCACGCAAGCCGGCAGAATTCCTGGTACTCTGGCCGCTCAGTCAGTGGCGGCGGCTCAGGCAGTGGCGGTACAGGCTGCCATGGCTGCGCAGGCTGCTGCTCTGGAGCAGCTGAGGGAGAAGCTGGAATCCGGTGAGCCCCCCGAGAAGAAGATGGCGCTGCCTATGGAGGACCACCAGCGACTCCTGCAGAGGGCACTACAACAGAACCTGCTGGCGATGAGCGGCCAGATGCCCATGAACATCCGCATCAATAGTCAAGGTAATAGTCGAGGTGTGTCTCCAATGGTCCAATCACAAGCAGGGGTTGATTTTATTTATTATTTTTTTTAATTAGCTTTTTGTAGCGTTGTGGTTCAGGTCGGCCCGATCCTCTTAGAACATCATTTTCACATCTCCATGGTTACGAGTCTCTCTCTGATGGACCTGTTTCTGCATGGGGTTTTCTTTCCTCTATATTCTGGAGGTTTGCTTGGTGTCAGTGTGTTGTTGAGGCCTCCGCCTTCTCACCAGGTGATGTTTAATGCCCCAGTTCTCTTTGCTGGGAGCGAGAGCCCCACGTCTCCAGCTCTGGGTTTCACTGTGGGTTTGGGGGTCTTGTCTAAGAGTCTTATAGTTTTGACTGACAAGAGCCTGTTGAACCCAAAGGAGCTCTGGGAAATGATGAAGGGCCGGCACGGTGGTGTAGTGGTTAACACGCCCATCTCATGGCAAGAAGGTTCTGGGTTTGAGTCCTGGGCTCGATGAGGGGGTTTCTGTGTGGGGTGTGCATGTTCTCCCCATGCTTCTGTGGGTTTCCTCTGGGTATTCCAGTTTCCTCCCACGCTCCAAAGACATGCATGTTAGGCTAAATGGCTGCTCTAAATTGCCCCTGTGTGTGTGTGTTGGCCCTGTGATGGACTGCCGAGCTGTTCAGGGTGTACCCCTCCTTCGCCCAGGATTGGCTGAGATAGGTTGCAGTGACCCTGATGGGACAAATGAATGAATGTTTACCACTGAAGATTGACTGGATCATTAACGGGGTGGTGTGTGAAGTAATTTCAGTGAGCTTCTCAAAGACGACGGAATCATTTATTTAGATATAAATTTGGTTTAGAAAGGAAACTAAAGTAAATGTGCTGGGAGTTTATTAAAGATAAAAGATCTTAATCTTCAACTGTTGCATGAACTTGAAAGAAAATCACCTCAGTTGACAGTAAAGATGTTTATTTAAAGATAAAAGCATCCTTGTTGCGATCCATTTCCGTCCGTATCAGGTCCGAAAACTTTTCCGTCCATCCCATTCGTTCATTTTCTGAGCTGTTTAATCCTAATCAGGGTCGCAGGGAGGCTGGCGCCCATCTCAGCCGACTCTGGTGAGGGCGGGCTACACCCTGAACAGTTCACCAGGCCATCACAGGGCAACATACATACACCCACTCACACCTAGAGACGATTTCAAACAGCCAATCAGCCTCCTGCGCATGTTTTCAGACTGGGAGGAAACCAGAGTACCTGGAGGAAACCCACACAAGCACGAAGAGAACATGCAAACTCCACACAGGAAAGCCCGGGAATCGAACCCAGGACATTCTGGATGCGAGGAGGACGTGCGAACCACTGCGCCACCGTGCCGCCCTAAACATTTTGTAACGTATCGATTTGTTAGTCGATAAACACGATGTGGTATTTTGAAGTATTTCATACTTTCGGGTCCTGAGTTTAGGTAGAAATCGTGACACCTTCCCTTTAAAAGACAAAACCAGAATCCTGTGTGTTTCTTTCCTCTGGTTTCATGTTTGGTTGAATAAAGTGGAAATGCTAGAAACCCGGCCAGGTTCCGCCGCGGTGACACGCTGCTACCTTCAGATGCTGCTGAACCGGATCGTTCTGTGGGGAAACCTGACCATGACTTCTCCAGTACTTATTTGTTGTGGTGATGTCTTGCTGTAATCTCCAGGCTTTTCACTGAACAACATTCACAGCTTGAGCATCTTAATACTGAAACCGAGATCCTTCCCTGAGTTTCATTCACTATATTATCATCAGAGCGTAGTACTGCAATGAGTCAGAGATTCTCTCACCAGGCCGTGACACATAGGTGTGTTTCTATTCTTAATCTATTTAAATCTACACGTTCTTTCATACCACCAGGTCTGAAATCCCCCCCCCCTCCCCCACGGTACGGTCGGTGTGATCACAGAAACAGATTCGGGGGAAATTCGGGGGTAGAGTAGAAATTCTACGCGAACAACAATCTGAAATACAGTACAAGGCTGTGGCAGGAAAAAGAGTGAAGTCGAGGTGCTGACCCATTTTCACCAGAATGACTGCGTCTCCGCTCTGCGCTGTGGTGGTGGGGGATTCCCCCGCACGCTGAGCAGTCGAAATAAACACGGCTGAGTTACGTGTGGTTTTAGCTCACAGGATTCGTAGTAAACGTGAGCTCATATTTGTGTCCCCTTCGTGTTCTCGAGTTTTATCGCCTGGGTTCTGCACATTCATTCTTTCCCTCCATCTTTTTCTCTCGGCTGCTCCCATAAGCCCTCAGGTCGTCCTTCTCCATCCTTCTCCGTCACACCGATCACCTGCATGTCCTCCCTCAGCACCTCCATAAATCTCCTCTTTATCCTTCCTCTTCTCCTCCTACCAGGAAGTTCCATCCTCAGCTCTCCTCACAGCAAGAAGGTCCCGGGCTCGGTGATGGTGCCGGTGTGGAGTTTGCATGTTCTCCCTGTGCTTGCATGGGTTTCCTCCTGGTACACCGGTTATCTCCCCAGTCCAAAAACATGCACAGTACGCTGACTGGCTGTTCCAAATCACCCCTAGGTGTGAGTGTGAATGGTTGTGAGTGTGTGTTGGCCCTGCATTGGTCTGGTGAGATGTTCAGGGTGTACCCCGCCCTCAACTCAGATGGGCGCCAGCCTCCCCATGACCTCACTATCAGAATTAAACGGTGTCGGCGAATGAATGAATGAATGAATGAATGAATGATGTATATTACAGTGTGTTAACAAGGTCACGTTTATATATTACATCACGTATAAACTCATCAAAGTTTTATTCTTCGTTGGTTTGTTTTGTTTTATTTCAGACAGCAGACAGGATTCCGCCCTCAACCTCACCATGAGTGGCCTGAACAGCATCAGTATGTCCGTGGAACTCAACGGGGTCGTCTACACCGGTGAGCGCAAGAGTACAGGTCACATGGTTCATTCCCGAAACGGCCTCCGCGGCCCGGCTCTCCTCCGTGTGGAGTAAAAAGAGCTACGAGTTGAATTTACTCGACGTTCTAACAGAGTCGTGTTTATTGCTTCGTTCAGTGCATGATTGAAAAGCTGCTTTGTTTTCTTCCGGTATTTTTAGTGGTAACTGTGGATACTGCGCTTGTTTTGTTGCAGGTGTCCTCTTCGCTCAAGCGACTGGTCCAACCTCCTCAGGAACATCTAACAAAACAGCTGGAGAACGCAGTAACTCTCAGCAGCTTCCTTCCTCTCAGACACCTACCTCATCAAGCTCCACCACCCCGTCACCATAAACACCTCACAACCTCGTCCCCGTCTCAAAGCTAGCTAAAGCCAAAAATCAACCTCATTTTCTAGAGCCTATGCCAAAAATAAACAACAACCCAACAACCACCCAGCAGGAATAACAAGGTTTTTTTCCAGACCACTCGATGTACACTATCTCAGGTTGGCTTTTCTTTGTTTCACTCTTTTGTTCAGTGTCAAAACGAACTAAAGATTACAGCAGCAAAAGAGTTTATGGCTAAAACAGACCTATAATATATAGAAATATTCATATATGCAAAACCTGTGAATAATTTATTTCCTTTCTGGGTGCAGAAGCTTGGAATGAGTTGAAACAGTAGAATCTAGAAATGGTAGCACACTGTTTACACACTTTACACACCTTTTGACTGACACTGACGCTTCTTGGAAAAACATTTTACGACTGCGATTTTATCACAAGTGTTATCTAACCATGATGCAAATAAGGTTCTAAATGATACCTGTACAGTCCATGCATATGTAGAGTGCCTTGCCGAACCTCTCTTCAGCTTCGATCGCTTCGTTTAGTTTTATATGTGTTTATAGAGAGATATATATATAATCGATCGTTTGACGGCGTGAGCCGAAAGAGGCTGACTGAAAGCCCAACCGCGATGGTGAAATACTGGATGTGTGTGTGACCTCATGCCTGTTCTCTGACGCTGCATGCTGAGTGCCTGATCACTCGGCTTCAGAAATGTGATGCCAGTCGATAAACTTGTTAAAATGAAAGACGTCTCGGAGATGTAGACACGTCACCCAGCAGGGCAGACGCCAGCACTGCGTTACTAACGTCATGGCGGAGATGTTTTTTGCAGGTCAGAGGACGCGTGCCTCTATACAGAAACCAGGTTTTAAGATTATTTGAAGAAAAAACAGGAAGATGAGAGGTGTTGCTTAAGTGGCCTAAACAAACAGAAAGATGTCAATCATTCACCTGTTTAAATATCACAAATGCAAAAAAATAAAAAATACTAATATGAAGTGTAAAGGATTTGTTTGTTCTGCTATTAAAGGTTTTTATTTAGTTGATGATGATGATGATGATGATGATATTCCGGAAACCCCCTCCGCTAGTAGAATCAGTAGATGCAACTTTACTCCTTCATCTAGAAATAATATATTTTATTTAAAGTAAAACTGCGTAATTCTTTAATAGTTTGTTTCTTCAAAATATTTCTTATCGAGAAATTTGCCAAATCTACATTTTTTAAATCTATTAATTATTTCACTGATTTATTTACTAAATCCCTCACAGCAGGAAGGTCCTGGGTTCGATTCGATCGTTTCTGTGTGGAGTGTTCTCCTCGTGCTTGCGTGGGTTTCCTCCGGGGACTCCGGTTTCCTCCGACAGTCCAAAAACATGTACAGTCTGTTCCAAATCACCCCTAGGTGTGAGTGTGTGTGTGTGTGTGTGTCGCCCTGCGATGGCCTGGTGAGCTGTTCAGGGTGTACCCCACCCTCGCCCAGTGTCGGCTGAGACGGGCGCCAGCCTCCCTGCGACCCTAATTAGGATTAAGTGGCTCAGAAAATGAATGAATGTTTAGATAATTTTCTCACTGAAGATGGAAATCTGAAGCACAACACATTCTGCTCCGTTTTTCTAGGTTTGAATTATAATCTCACACACACACACACACACACACACACACACACACACACACACACACACCCACCCTATTTCTCCTTTTTTCAGACAGTTGAACGAATATATATATTTTTCCCCCGTAATGAAAAGCTTTGACCCAAAACTTGGTTCCTGCGGATCGGTTTGTTGTCGTGAATCGCCGAGTGCTTCACACAGACTGAGACGGTGAGATGATGAACCCAAACCCAGGACCTGTGGACCTTCTCTTATAGGATTACGCGTTATTCGGATTAAGTGTTGTGGTTTTTTCGACTCGACTTTGGGGAGTTTTGGAATCGCGGTGTGGTTGTGATGCTTTATTGTACTAACTTTAGTGTTACACTGTGTTCCGGCTCGGGTTGCTTATGGTTATGCTTATATATTTAATTTTTTTTTAATTATAGGAATAAAACAGCACGACTGGCTTTCCGCCACAGCAGCATAGAGAAGTTTCACAGATTCTTTTGGTAGCATTTAAATTTTCAAGACGAAGAAAAGTGAAACGAAGGTGGTGCTGGAATCCGAGTCCCGAACCACAAACCCCACAATATGTCATGTTTTCCGTGAACGTCGCCTCCCGGCAGTGTTTCCTCTCTTTTTCTGCCTTCAATCCAGTTCCATGTAATACATGAATTCATTTCTTTCTTTCTTTTGTCATCCCTTCGCTGGCGTCCAGGTCACTTCAGCATGTGTGTAGCTGAAGGTGTCTGTTATTTAACGAAATAGCTTTTCGTTATCCGGAGAAGACCTCGTACCTCACAGCCTCCTAGACATGGTATTATCAAACCCACTCACATCTACCTCAAATATTCATTCACTCAGGTGTTTTTGTTTTCTTTTTGCCCTCAGGCAGAACCGTTACACCAACCACTCTTCCCATCAACCAGGTGTGATTGTACACCGTAGCTTCCATATCAACCTTCACGAGTGAAAACAAATGGTTAACTTTACACTGCTTCATGTACAGTTTGTTCTACCTGGCGAGCTTTGTGAGGTTTCGTAGGGTTTTGTAATCACGTGATGGCTTATCTCAGGTATACGGCGCTTTAAACTCAAATTGAATCCTAACTTGTGTCCAGTCCTTCCTGTGCCACCATCACGGTCACTGAGGGGCACTTACAGCTAACAGGCTGCCATCTAGTGGACAGAGTGAGTACAGCACCCTCCATGCCAGCTGAATAAGAAATCTTGTTATTTTCTCTCTCTCTCTTTTGTTCTCTTAATAAAAAGAGATTTAGGGATTTAAAGGAGAGGTCCTTGTAAAGGGACACATAAGAAAATATATCCTGTATTTTGAGCTTTAAAGCTTTATTAGCTGTAGCACCAGCACCATGTATTGGGCTTCGTGTTTTTGTTATGAAAACTCAACCATTTGTGATCAAGGGGCTGCAGAGACGACCAGAACAGCTCCCAGTTCTCATACGATGCCTTATGCTTCGACAATTCTTCTTCTTCTTCTTCTTCTTCTTCTTCTTCTTCTTCTCCTTCTTTCATAGAATTTAATGTTACACTAAGACAGTTGTGGTTTTTACAGCTAAACGTTAAACTTTTTTGTTTATTTTTTTGAGATTTAAAAGGAAAATGTCCTGGATATATTTTTAAAGTTCTCATGAGCGATGTCCAAAGGGTATAAGATTCACAGATCGGACACTTGATTCAGCTGAGTGTGCTGTTTCTTTCCTGGAAAGCGTCTGTGTTATACTGAACTGAGATTTGACCATTCGACATGCTGGATGTGTTCCGTCTCTGGAAGCAAATGTATATTCACACACATACAGAAAACTACTTTTTTTTTTTCCTTTTTTTTTTTTAAATAAGGCATTTTGACATCATCTCAGGAAACACGCGTCTACCTCCACATCAATAGATCTACTCAGTTTTAGGGATTTTGGTACATTTAGTACACAAAAATGTAATTCTTCTACCTTTTATAATGGTGTTACAGAATGTCACTTGGATCACTGATTGTGTGTGTGTGTGTGTGTGTGTGTGTGTGTGTGTGTGGCTTCAGGAAGTTTTTTTCTTTTTTTTTTTGTTAATAAAACTTATTCCACTCAGATGAGTTACTCATAACTAGAAGTAGGAGTAGGAATATGGGCATTGCTGGGGATTTCCTAGATTAATAATTTAAATGTGTTTCATGTGTTTGATGATGCGTGGCTTTGCGTTATCTTGAGGGATTGTGTACGACAGCTTCCTGACACCTCTCAGTTATTTCTCTTATTTAATCCCAAATGTGTTTTGTGTGAAATAATTTTATTTGAAATATGAGTCTATTAATTTTTTTTTTTTTTGAAGAATGTCTCTACAGAAATGCAGTTTATTTGCTGAATCTTTGGAGTTTGAAACTGTTTTATTAAAATATTCTAAATGTGGAAGTGATGAACTGCTCAACAGAAACAATTCTTTATTTCACCTTCATGCAAAAACAATTTCAGAAATGAAATCAGTAATTTCTGTTATCACTAGAGAGATGCAGGCCCATGTTTGAAGGGTGTGTGTTCTTTTCCTGTTGTGCTGAGTGTCGTCCTCGATCTCGGACAGCAGGAAACCTGTTTCAGTTTTAACAAAGTTTATTGTAGTTATTTTCCTTTGTGGGTTTTTTTTTTTTTAAAGAAGTTTACATTTTTATAACTGTCTTTTGTGTAATTATTATAACCTCAGAGTTCTGACTGTAAACGTGTGAAAATATAATAAATTCAAATTCTGGTTTATCACAATGATTCCTGTTAAAGGTCTTTATTTATTCATTCATTCATTTATTCATTAGATAAATGATGGTATTCCCGGGGTCACGGGGAGGCTGGATCTCATCACCAGTTCATCACCGCACCAAAACACTCACATACCTGGGGCAATTTGGAACAGCCAATTACTAACATAGTAGTCTTTGAACAGTGGGAGGAAACCGGAGTACCCGGAGGAAGCCCACGCAATCACAGGGGACGTGTGAGAAAGGCCCTCACCGAGCTCGTGACTCGATCCCAGGACTTTCTTGCTGTGAGACGGATGTGCCTACCGCTACACCACCGTACCCCCCTAATGCTTATAAAATATATTTGTTGCCAGCATTACTTTATATTTTTATTACCAGGAAAAATCTTTAAGGCTGTTGGACTCCGGACAAGAGAACCTTGAGAAGTGTGAGGCCTGACGTTCTGTAACTGTGCTCAGTGACACAAAATAGTTTGTGTACACAGTGTTCTGTGTTGCCATGCCGACACAGATTTACTCACTGTCGAGGTGACGCTTTAAAAGTTTAACTATTTCTATTGATGTTTTCGGTAGTAAACACATATGAACAGTGAGATACAGTGAGAGCTACATGCATGTATATGTATATATTTCTTTCCACTGTTACTAAATACTACACAGGATCTGATCGGTCTGCTTGCTTGAGATTAAAAAAAAACATTATTCTGAGTGGATAATTCTTAAATCAAAATAATAAACATTCATGATTTATTATGGACACTGTCAGCATTTCACACCCCATATATCACCCCATATATCACATATACTTCCCCATATAAACACCCCATATAACACATATACCTCCCCATATAAACACCCCATATATCACCCCATATATCACATATACTTCCCCATATAAACACCCCATATATCACCCCATATATCACATATACTTCCCCATATAAACACCCCATATATCACCCCATATA
>JAOUQZ010000004.1:20055561-20099485 GCA_028564935.1 Neosilurus hyrtlii
CCCCATATATCACCCCATATATCACATATACTTCCCCATATAAACACCCCATATATCACCCCATATATCACATATACCTCCCCATATAAACACCCCATATATCACCCCATATATCACATATACTTCCACATATAACAGCACCGTCAAAAAAATAATAACTAATAACTAAAATTTATATAAAAAATAACAGTAATAATCAATATTCTTAATCAATAATACTGTATACATGTAATTAGATTACATTGTTTAGATATGGGGCCCGCGCGCACCACGTGATCTAGGCTCCGCCCCCTTGTTGTTGTGATGTAACGTTTGGCTCCTCCCCTACCGGCAGATTTAAACCGTCAGAAGAGGCTACAGGCCGCCATGTTGGTTCTGTCAGAGCCTTCACTGGATAACAATAACACCTGAGAGGTTTCTGTTTCAGCCTTCAGCTACTGATCGACTGGAATTTAAACAGTTTCTCTCGGTTTCGGAAACATGAGGCTCCGGTCGAGGCTCATTTCTGAGGAAAGTCCGTCGGTTCAGTGCGGAACCCCGCGGCGGCTGCGGCCGTGTTTGGGTCGAGCGCGTCGAATCGAGCAGAACCAGTCTCCGCCTCAGGTGAACCTTTACCGAACAGTCTTAAAATTCGATTATAAAATTGACCCTAATGTTTAAGTAATCACTTTTATATACCTTAACTTTCATTTCTAATAAACAGCCAATCTACAGCTCGATCTTTCCCATAATGCACCGCTGTGTTTGTTGTTGTAGATAACTCGGATGCTAATCAGGCTAGCAAGGCTAGCAAGTAGCTAACAGTGTTTATCCGGCTGTCTTCCAGGGTAACACACCACACATCTGGACAGTGGGTGGTTTAGTGTAGCTTGTTTTACTTTGCAGTAAAATTTCGAGCCAATTATCAGGACTATTAGAAGGTTTTATTAAGAATGAAAGCTAGTTCCTGTTAGCTGTTTACAGTGGAAGTCCATTTCCGGGCAAGTCGGACTTTAAAGCATATTATAAGATGCTATGTCATAATTATGAGTTTGGCATGCTAACTCGTAATTATGACTTACTCATTTATTTGCCGAAACGCTCAATCCTGCCAGGGTCAGTACTCCCTGCACAGCACGCCTGACCATCTCGGGACTAACAGACACAACCATTCACTCACGCATCAAGGGGCAATTTGGAACAGCCAGTTTTTGTTGGAGGAAACTGGAGTCCCTGGAGGAAACCCATGAAAGCTCTGGGAGAACATGAAACGCCCTTGCTGAGGCCGTGACTCAAACCCAGGACCTTCTTGCTGTGAGGCAGACATGATAACCGCTACGCCACTGTACCACCCCTGATGATTAAGATGCCAATCAATGAGTGCCACACCCTGTTATACAATACGTGCATCTCTTTATAACAACAATTCACCATCTTCTATTGGTCACGTCCAGGATGATGTGCCAAGTCACTAAGCAAAAACTGCTTCCAACTGGATTCATCAACAAGACGATGAGTTCAGTGTTCTTCTGCCCCGTTTTTTGTAACCAGATCTGAATCCAGTGCAACACATTTGGGATGTGATCGAACAGGAGAGGACAATCACAGCATCAACGTGAGCCTGAAGAATCTGCAGGAATTGTGTGACACAGAGACATCAACATGGACCAGAATCTCAAATTCATGTTTCCAACATCTCATTAAATCATTAGAATTAGTGAAGTGTTTCTGATAAAGTGTCCGTTTGATGACATCATCAGTACCCAAGTTAACATGGAGGAGTTTGGCTTAAAACATTTCTTTCAGTATTTTAGGTGTGTGTCTTTAAATATATAAATCGTGGTGCAGATATAGGTTCCCACTTCACAGGAATTGATTTTAATTGCAACCTTTTAACACCAACACTAATAATAAGTGATACGAATGTACCAGAATATACTTGTACATTTTATCTTGGGCCCTGATGACATCATTCTGAGTCTGTTTTCAAATAACTGCCCATAAAATAATTCAAACAGAAACTATCAGCCTGAAATTTTGTACACAGACCGAAATTAAACGAGATTTGAATGAGTAACTTTAACAGGTGCTGATTTTAAAATTGTTGTTCTTAACTGTTTGTCTTTGCCTGGTTTAGGACGCCCAGGTTTTAAAGGATTGCTCCAATCTGTATTCTGATACCATCCCAACCGTAGTGAAGCGCCCACGCCGGAGGCAAAGGGTTCTGCCTCAAAGAGGCTGTAAAGGTAAAATATTGCCTCTTCTGTGTGGATGTAAACTGAAAGTAACCTTTTATTCTGAAAAGCGAATGTAATACGATTTTCTTTAATCAGCAGAGTCTGACTTTAAAACTCCAGAGCGACATGTCCGGGAGAGGCATTACTCGAACGTCAACCCTGCTGCACGTAGCCTTTACTCTCCTGTCGTACGCTTTGTCACGCCCACCAAAGACAGTAAGTACCCGAACCGCTGTCATACAAGTCACAAGATCGTATATATCTTCATTTATTCTATCTCGGGTTACTAGATTTTGGTAATTCTGCATTCTGATTGGCTAATGTAGGATATCAGCTCATACACAGTGACCTCAACATCACCAGAGGAAAAAAAAACCCTGAAATGGTCATGACTTGTTCTTAGAGAAAGTATTTCATGATATAAATGTTTTATTTTATTTTTTTTTCAAGAATGAAAAATATATCTTCCACTAGCAACCAGAAGTACTTCAAACAGTGTTTTGTTTTTGTTTCTTCGGTCTAGACGAATCTGAAACGCAACATGAAAAGCTGCGAAGTACAGAATTAAATTATTTTTTTATTACAAGAATCTTTTTTTATATAAATTTTTTTTTAAGAATTAATTTTTTTTCCTCACCAAGCACAAGTTTAATGGACTACACAACTTCAGCTAACCAGCTAGTTCTGTGCTAACCCCTAGCTCCATGCTAACTGGATCTGCCCAAAAAGCAACAGAATATAGATTACTGCGCTATAGGTCTTCAGTAGCTAGCTCCGTGCTAACCAGCCAGTTCTTCTGTAAAGGACGTTGTATCCAAATTGTTTATTTTTTAATTTTTAAGAATTTGATTATAATAATAAAATAATTCAAACTGTTTTTTTCTATTCCGTCTGGTTAAATGTGATTACTAGCCTGCGCTGGTCCGCCTCACGTGGGCATGGAATAACTATATCTTGTAAACATGCCGTATGTACAGGATGTATTTCTTTCTTGTTTTGTATAAGAGTTGATCATTTTCAGCAGAAATGCTATTCGATTGTCTCTGTGAACTTTCGACCACCTTTTAAAGTTATCTGCCGAGAGCGATAGTGGTGGAAATGAAATAAAAATTGGACAGTTGTGCGCGCACTTCAACAACTACTTCATCTCCTACAGCTTTCACTCTGTAGATACACAGAGCCGCCATCTTGGATTTCGTGGTCGGGGTTTGTGGTGAGATTTTCCTGACATTCCGAGTCGTGAATCTGGCGTCGGTGCGCGTCCTGCCGGATTTGATTTCTATTGATTCTTGTTCTGTTGCTGTTTCGTGGTGTTGAGGGGATTTTCTGCCTCCTTCGGTTGGGGGTGAAGGGTTACTTCTTCTCGAGCACTTTTGAAGATAAGAAAGTTGTTGTGTAAGCTGTTAGGTTTATTTTATTTATTTAATTTAAGATGTTGGTGGCTGTTGGAAGTATTTAACGATTGTGACCCATCGGTCCTTTGTAGAACCACATCACACTTTAAGCCTGTTAAAAACCACACCGAACTTTCTGTAAGAACCAGAACTCAGTAAAAAATTAAGTTGAATTTTGAGTTGTATGTGGATTTTTATTGCATTTCTACCAGAGGTGGGGCGGAACTTCGGACAAGAACGACTTCATTAGATTTTCGAGATGATCCGGATCAAATTCTGGATCCAGCAAGGTTTTTTTTAACGTTGAGCAAAGACTCCAGTGTCCGTATCTGTGTTTGGTAGATGAGAGGACGAGGCGGCGTGCAGTGTTCAGCCCTGAGCAGTGTGTGTTCGGATACAGTGCCGTCAGCTCCCTGTCAGAGGACGAGGAGAACAACGAGGTGTTCAGCCCGTGAGTCTCGCTCCTCCTCCACCGGCGCTTCATGATGCCTTACTGTTTTAACTCTTTACCCGTTTAAACGGGTTCTGATTGAACGTGCACCGTTACCCCTCAGATTCACCTTCATCAAAAACATCCCGCACCAGTCGCAGCAGCCCCGAGCGGTTCCTTCCCTCCGAGACATTCCACCCAAGACCAGGAGCACGCCTGCGGCCACCATGGTGCTGGATTTGGTGAGCTTTTCAGGTCTTTTTGTATTTGTTGGGGTGTAACCTCTTTAATTTGAAGAGTTTTGTAACCGGAGATGTTTTTGTTTCTCTGTTCTTAGGATGAAACCCTGGTGTTCAGTTCCCTGAATAAAATCGAGGCTGCGGAGTACATCTTTAACACCACCTTCCAGGATCAGGAGTACGAGGTCAGACTTTTGTTTTCTTTGGCTCCAGTGTAGAAGTGTGGTGGGTGGAACACGTGCTAAGAGATTTAAACGTTATGATGTATGATGAGATATTTATAATTATATTTCACACGTTTTAATATCTTGTGCAGGTGTACGTGGTCCTCCGGCCGTGTGTGAAAGAGTTTCTTGAAGCCATGGTGAAACATTTCGAGGTGATTGTTTGTGTATACACCGTATTATCAGGTTTCTGTCATGGTTAGTCTGCAGCAACGGCTTAAAGTAAATCAAAATTTAAACGGTTCTGTGCCTCCTCTTAAATTGTAGATGTTTATTTACACGTCCGCTAAAAAGGAATATGCAGAAATGATCGTGGACATCCTCGACCCAAAGAAGAAAATATTCAGGTGAGATGCTCAAATCTATCAGTGTAAAATTATATTACGAGGATGGTGAGGGGGGTGATGATGATGGTGAGGGGGGTGATGAGGGTGATGATGATGGTGAGGGTGATGATGAGGGTTGTTTCTTTGATGTAATAAGTCTTTTCCCATTTCATCCCTAAAGACATCGTCTGTATCAGGACGACTGTGCGTGTGTTCTTGGACACTACATTAAGGACCTCGGGGTGCTGGAGAGAGACCTTTCAAAAACAGTGGTTGTAGACAACGCACCCCACACTTTCCCGTACCACGTAAGAGTGCTCTTATTCAATTTTTTTTTATTTTTTTTTATGGGGGGTTGTTTAACTATAATGTTATGATGAGTTTAATTCGCTCCTCTGTTCTCTTCAGCTGTTGAACATGATTCCTATAAAGAGCTGGTGTGGAGATAAGGAGGACAGGGAGCTCCAGAGGCTCGTACCTTACCTGGAGAAACTCGCTCAAGCAGTACGTTCTCTCATCTCTCTCACTCTTGTCAGAATGTTTAATTTAAACCTCCTTCACGAGTGAAGATCCTGTGTTTTATCTGCTATTATCAGTTCAATCTGGATGAATATAAAGGTTTCCTGGTGAATCCACCAGAGCTCACGGGCTTAGTGTCTCTTATTCACCTGCTCTACATCTTTGTTTTGGTTCTGAGGCGGCGTGACCGTAGGAACGATCTGGTGCATGTGTGATAACTTGGCAGAGCCACGATATCAAGAGAAATTAGAGGGACACTTAGTGTGTGCGGTTCCTCCTCCAGGAACAGATGGGTTATTGTAACTTGGCTCAGTTATAATGAAATGTCTCCCCCTAGTGGATGGACATTTTGCCCCATGTTAATTACATGATGTTTTTCGGCATTTCAGCCGAAATTTTTTATTACTTTTTTTTTTTTTTTTTTTTCGTGCACGATCCCGTGCACGGATCACCTTCAAATTTGAATTGTTTCTTTCCAGACTCCACCTATAAAGTAAACACAATGAAAATAATTCCTGGTAAATGAGATGAACGTGTCATAGTGTTTATAAATAACCAAGTGTGCAATCTGTTCTTCTATCTGAAAACATTTTAAGGTTTAAGCGTTATTACATGAGTCTTTAGAGTTTGTTTATTTATTTATTTTTATTTTGTTTAGAATGATTTCAGGACTGAACTGAAGAGGAGGACGGATCATTTTCACAACCTGCTCACTGAAGATTAACGTCCGGGTGGTGTTGTGCAGATGTTGTGTGTGTATATAATGGTGCAATATTTTTGTTGTAATATAAATTCATTTCAACATGATGAACATTTCTGATTGATATTCAGAGGAAATTCAGCCTCGTTGGTTTGATGAGCTTCTTAAATAATTATAAACATTGAATTTTTGCTAATTTATTATTATTGTTGATTTAAACGGAACGCTTTACCGCGGAGGGAGTTATTTTCAGTTGTACACTTCACATGTGCTGAATTCTGCTGGTTTAAATTCCTACAGATATCTAATAAACTTTGGTTTTAACTCTTTCCTGTCTGGATTTCATTTTGAAAGAAACTGCTTCTAGGGGGCATGTGGTGGAGATGGGCGGGTCTAAAAACTGCTGATGTGGTCAAAGGTATTAAAAGGGGTTCAATTTTCCATCATCTGTTTTTGGGCGGTATGGGGGTGTAGTGGTGAGCACATTCCCTCCAGAGTGAGAAGGACTCGGGTTCAAGCCTTGTGCTTAGCAACGGTGCTTCTGTGTGGAGTTTGTGTGTCCTCCTCGTGCTTGCACAGGTTTCCTCCTGCAATCCAAAAACATGCACATCAGGCTAACTGGCTGTTCCAAATCGCTCCTTGGTGTGAGTGTGAATGGTTGTATGTGTGTGTGGCCCAGCGATGGCTTGGCGAGCTGTTCAGGGTGCATCATGCCCCCACCTAGAGTTGGCTAAGATGGGCTCCAGCCTCCCAGCGACCCTAATTAGGATGAAGCGGTTTGGGGAATGAATGAATAAATGATTCTTGTGTTTTTCACTTTGGCCTACACTCTTCCCATCATCGATCCGTCTGTCTGGTCTTTTCCCCTGTTCTGTCTTGATCTGCCCAGCTGCAAGAAAATGTCCACAAACTGATTTATTAAGAAACCGCTTGATGGGTTTGGCAGGGAGGAATTCTGACGGTGTGCACAGGGCTCTGACATCAACCCTGCCAAACACACTGCGATGAACTGTAAAGTGTTCATGGTTCCTGAACTGAAGGTCCTGTGTTTTAATTGAATAAAGAAATTCCTGATGACATTGCAGTAATCTCGTATAAAGAAGAGTACAGGATGCTACGACTGCATGTGGAGGATTATTGTGCTTGGTATTCTTACCCATGGCTTCATTAGAGACGACTTCATTGCAGTTCTCCATTTCCGGAGTGTGTTTAAATAAAGGGGACATGATCTCACTCATTCCAAAGATCTTACACCTTCTGTATTCATTTTAACGTGCATGTTTTTGGACTGTCTGAGGACGCCAGAGTACCTGGTGGAAACCCACACGAGCACACAGAACATGCAAAGTCCACACAGAAGCATCCACACCGAGCCTGGGGCTTGAACCCAGGACCTTCTTGCTGCGAGGCGCCGCTCTAACCGCTGACCACCCCAGGAACAAACGCTAAGGCTGAGAAGGACCCGTTGATTTTGGCTGAGCTGGTGTTAGTGATGTATAAAGACTGTACAGGCATTTCAGGGGAAATTGTTTAATCTGTAGACAGACTCGATGTTAATGATTTAAACGCCTCCACAAAACTAAAGGAGAATTTTAAGGGAACGGCAATGATTTCCACATTTATTTTGTAATTACGCACCACGTCCAGCAGGGGGGGAGTCGTTTATCCGCGTTTCGCTGTTTCCATAAGCGAAGAAGAAGAAACACCGGAAGTTGTTTAATGTAAAGATGGCGGCGTTGGTTGGTGAGTATCACAACAGCTAATTTTTTGTCATAGTTTTAGAAACAAAACTATGTGACTTTTTTTTATATATATCAAGAAATTCTTCGGTAAAGCTGAACTATTTCGTTAAATTCGGACGTTGTTGTGGTTCATTTTGACTTGTGTAGCATTTTGTTCCCTGACCTTGTTAAGTAGCTGCCTGGTGGCTAACAAGCTACAAATAGAACATGAAAAGCAACAAGCCTGGAAATAACCCCAAACTCTCTTCCTGCTGCTGTTATAGGTGCATTACACTGGGATTAAAGTAATGTTCTATTAACGATTGTGAACTTCAGTCTGTAAAAGATAAAAACAAGCGATTTCACTGCATTAGTGTGAAACTAAAGACTGATATACTTTACCATAAACAACTTATAAATTCATCAGAACTATTGCTTACGAGTTCAGAGGTCGTGATTACGACATGGTGTGTGTTTAAGTGGCTTTGGTAGGGAACATGTACAGGGATGGAAGTGGTTCTGGGTTAGTGATCCAAACAGCAGGGGTTCAATCCCCAGTACCCCAAGCCACCACTGTTGGGTTCTTATTAAAAAAAAGAATCATAAATGTGACTTGCTCTGGATGAGCTTCTGCCAAAAGTGTCAAATGTATAAAGTTAGGAGCGTCTGCATGTTCACATGGTAATCAACTGAACACTGTAAAAAATCATGATAAAGATGTTCAGTTAATCATCATTACAGGAGAAAAGATGTCAGGCAAGTTTAGTTTAGCGGATTAAAATCTCAGATAGTTGTGCTGAGATGCTTTTCTGCTCACCGTGGATGTAAAGATTGATTATTTGAGTTACTGTAGAATTCCATTCAGCGATAGATATTTTGCATAAAAATTTTTCTGTATAAACTTTAAACTCTGTCGCATGTGACGTTCCAATAACATCACAAGTTTCTGAAATACTCAAACGAGCCCAACTGGCACAAACCATCATAAACAGAGGCAGGAAGAATTTTCCCCCTGACATTTGAACCTTCACCGAGCTGAGACTCTTCATGCTTTTCTCTCAAGTTAAACCAAAATCCAAATCTCAGTTTGTTTTGAATCGTATCATATTAAATTAGTAGCTACTTCGTGTGCAGCTTGAACATATTGGCTGGTTGGCAGTATTCCATCAGCCCCAGTGATTGAGATGCACATCCCCATACAGAGGAGTTTAAAATACTGGCACCCACCTCACTGTCGGTAACGATTCTGTGTCTCTTTTTCAGCTCCTCGCCTCGCCACGTTCGGCTCCTTTTCTCTAAGGTGAGACAGGGCTTATTATTTGACTATACAAGGGCTGTTCATTAAAGGTTTCCCCTGACTCGTTTCCCACGGACTGAGAGGAACGAAACTTGGCACAGTGATCAGTCTTTTTCTACATAAGTACCACCGAGGGTCACACACTTCTCACATCACTTTATGCAGCTGTGGAGACCTCGCCTTTAGTCTGCACGTGCTGTCAGAAGCCATGACCGGACATCGGAATTCAGTGTCTCATCGTCTGGTTACCGACCTAAAAACGGGGAGTGTTTGATTTCATCGTCTTGCAGGAGGCGGACACCTTTAGTGAGCATGTCGTGCCTCTCAGCCCACAGTTTTTGCAGCAGTGTGTTAAGTGTATTATGTCCCAGTAATTCCACCCATCAACACGGCTCACCTGGTCCCAAAAAACATGAGCATGACTTTGCCTGCAGATTGTTGGACACGTGTCTCTTTCAGAGGTGGTGAGTTATAACGCATCCACTGCTTCTTCTGGGCCCGTGTTTCCTCCTGCATGATAAGTCTGTCAAAGTCCTCCTGGTTTTCTTGACATGTGGCCAGAAGAGCCTGGGGGCACGTGGATGGTTCCTGCTAATGGAAAGTTGAGAGCAACCAGAAATCTGTCGTACAGACCACTTTTTTCCACAAGCTCCACACTGATCTTGACATCTTGGACTGGCTAATGAACGCTTACGCGGTGATTCTCCAAAATATGTGTCTTCATCTGCGTTTGCCCGGCAATGGCATCCGTTTCCATCGATGTCTGAACACACTTGAACTGGTGATGCCAGTGCTTGACTACGTCACATGATGGGACATTTTCCCCGTAAGTCTCTTCCATGTAATCGCGTATCCCTGTGGTGTAGGACCTCACGAGTACAGGAACCTGATGATCGTTCGGCATTCAACAGGCTGCGTTATCCCACCGTACTCCATAGTACTCCACCTTAACACCTGTAAAAGAGAAACTGAGAGGAGCTCAGAGCTACAAATTAGCACATGATGCATAGAGATAATTATTATTATTATTATAATTATTACACGTGTAATTTCAGTTTCCTACAGTAACCGGAAGTGGATCAGGGGAATCTTTAATGAACAGCCTCTGATCAGACTTTAGTTTATAATCTGGATTTAAGATCACGTCACCATGCAGGATTTAAAATAAAAGCTTTGATGAAAAGAAATTCTCGTTTTTAATCAGAAAGTGATGTGTGTTACAGACCCCTGTCTTCATTTGCTGCTCAGAAAACACTCGCTCTCAAAAACACGAAGGATGGAGAAGCGAACAGGTATGAGAACGGTGCGGAATTGAAGGCTGCTCCAGAATTACTGGCAAAAAGCTTGTCCTGGGTGGTGGTGGTGGTTTGGGGGGTTAGAAAAGTTATATTATTACTGTAACACAGACATCAAGCTCCTATAGCTGCTGTTGTGTGTGGGGGGAGGTGGGGGGCTGTGCAAAGTGGAACCACGGCTGTTGTTTCTGTTTAATGTGCAGCCTGGTGGCATTCAGAGAGAAAAGCACCGCCGTAGCGTCGAAGCCCTCCGCAGCAGTCAGCAGTAAAGGCGAATACATCATCACCAAACTCGACGACCTGGTGAACTGGGCGCGCAGAGTAAGCATCTCCGGTTTTTCTTCTTGTTGTTTTTCCTTCTCTCTCACTTTGTTGTTTTATAGAAGTGAAGTGACGGTTTGTGGTACTTTCCTTCCTGTTACCCAGAGTTCCTTGTGGCCCATGACCTTTGGCTTGGCGTGTTGTGCCGTGGAAATGATGCACATGGCAGCACCACGCTATGACATGGATCGCTTCGGTGTTGTGTTCAGAGCCAGCCCTCGCCAGGCTGATGTCATGATTGTTGCCGGAACGCTCACCAATAAGATGGCTCCTGCTTTACGTAAGGTATGATGTCATAAGTGCTTATATACAGCTGTGTGAGTAAATATTCATGTATATTGTACTGTATAAAAAGGGAAACCGTATAAAAGTTATAACCGACAGAATCGTCGAAAGCGGTTTGGTCGATGAGTGACAGGAATCTGTGAATATTTCTTCATTATTGAGGTTTAATGCAGTATTTTGTAGCTGATGGTTTAAGGATGAGACCTTTGTTTATATTTATATATTTTACTTTTTGCTACTCTAGGTGTACGATCAGATGCCTGAGCCCAGATATGTCATTTCTATGGGAAGGTAAGTATAAATATTGGCCTCCCTCAGGGTTCCGTGTGCTACGGCATGATGAGAGTCAGTTTATTTAACCCAGAGAGAGGAGCAGGGGGTTGTAGTTTACTCGTGTAAATGATTTACTGATGAGTCTCGGCCACAACTATACAACGATGTGTTCCATGAGTTTAAGGGTGGAGATGTTGCTCCATGTCACGAGAAACAGAACTCAGTACTCGCATGCAGCTGCGGTGGAGGTGAAATCCTGTCGGTCCTGTTAATCATCCGGCTGCTAAGACATGAAGGGTTACTGACGGAGCAGAGCGCATTGAATTATACTCGAATGCTGAGTTGAGTTTTTAGTGAGAAGAGCAGCTGCTTCATGTGTCTGTTCACTTCCATCCAAAGGGTCCAAGCTGCTTTTCATTAAAATACTTTAATAAGCACAAGTTTGTGCAGCACTGTTTCCAAACTATAAAACCAGAAATGTAGGTTTTTATAGATTTGGGGTTTTTTTAAATCATAAAGATTTAAGTGAAATGAAAGGAAAACCTTCCAAACTTTCCTGTTACACTGAAAACATCTACATTTTCATTATCAGGTGGTTTTTACTCTCCAGTTCACTTTCGAGAGTGTGAGTTCCGAGTAGGGAAAATGACGGCAATAATAACAATATACAGATATTAAACTACACAGCAGATATAAACCTCCTGATACTTTTAATGTACAGAACTTCTGTGGAACTGTTTCTTCAGCTTCACTCCCGCCCCACTTTTTGCAGTACAGTTACCCCCACCCCCACCCCCCATGTGAGGATTTATTGCTTTATTGCGAGGACAGATATTGTCTGTAAACTTTTGTTTGATTTTCAGTTCCCCTTTAAAGAGTGTAACGTTGACGGAGTGAGCAGTGAGTTATAGGAACGATAGCAGAGACAGGATGGGATGATGGGATTTAATGTTCTATAGCAGAAAGTGTTTTATTCCTCTGATACCATGGTAAATTGCCAATGATAGCATTATTTATTTATTCATTTGTTTGAGAACAGAATCATTTTTATCAGTACATTTAATATTTGTTGAAAAAAGTTTATATCATTCCAGTAATTAATGACCACCTCTTATTTTTCCTTTTCTTCTCTTGAGCAAAAAAATAAAAGAAACGCAGCCTTAAGCTGGATGTTAATCTGCACTGAAAAAAACCAGAGTTGGGAATCGACACACATTTAACGGGTGGATAGAAGTTTGTCCCCATCAGGAGCTCTTCTAGGCCTGTGTTGTGCCTCGTGGCAAAAATAATGATGATGAGCTGGAACCGTATTTTTGTGTGTTTTCTTTTGTGCAGAGGATTCTGGGAAGGGTGAACCGACCCTTTTAACCAGAGCAGTGTTTGGACATTAAACGTTTTTCTTTATAAAGAACTCTCTGGTTCGGTTTGGGGCTCTGAATATGTTGAGTGTTTGGAATACGGATCTCAGTAAATGGTCCGTTTCTATGGAAACAATAGCGTAATAAATTAGTTCATTAACTCATTAATATAAAAGTGGGATTTTATTTTGAATGTATTGATCTGCACTGTGGTGTTTATACTGACGCAGTGTGGATTAAATAAAATCAACATGCGAATGTTTTCTGGGGTAAAATCGGTCCTTTACACTTTCACTGCCCCACTTAGACGCTCTGCTCCACTTACACCCCCTACATCGTCTAAAATTACTGTCGTGTAAGAAGCAGACTCTGTACTTCAGTAAGTGAAATGAAGCACAAAGTTAGAACTTGGATATTCTCTTGCAATGTGGCATACGTGCAATTAAACAATTTCAGCTCCATAGACATGGAATATCACTTGGATGGTTGTCCCGTGTCCATGCCTGAGCTGATGCTCATGTAGATAAAAAAATACGCCGTCTAACTCAGGCAGACCGAAAAACTTTCACCCGGAAGATACACACGGAACATGAAGTCGTTAAACGGATAATTAGACTAATAAAAGAGGCGATATAAATGAAGGAGGAAATCAGGGAGTGAAAGAAAACTCAGCGTTAACTTTTCCTTTTTTCACTCCAGACCGTCGTCGGGAAACACAGACAGATTTATTTTATTTTATTATTTATTTTTTTATTTATTCACTGATGTGGGGAAACAGATTAAATATTAAATAGTTTCGTTAATCCTGATCGTTTCTGGGTCAGTATATCGTACGATGTGATGTGATGTGTGTTTTTGTTTGTAGTTGTGCCAACGGTGGAGGGTATTATCACTATTCCTACTCGGTGGTCAGAGGCTGTGACAGGATTGTCCCTGTGGATATTTATGTTCCAGGTTTGTCACTAAAATTATATTTTATACCTTTTAAATGAAACATTTTAACGAATCTAACTTTTTAAATTCAGTTTTAAACTGTTCTGCCATCACGTCTACACATGCACGATAAAACAAATAAATAAACAAATAGCCGTGGCTCCTGATTGGTTTAAAACCTGACGCTCTAACCTGACTGATGTTTCTCTGTTTTCTCGAAGGCTGTCCACCAACTGCTGAAGCTCTGCTTTATGGAACTCTGCAGTTACAGAGGAAAATCAAACGGGAAAAGAAATTGAGGATTTGGTATCGCAAATGAAATGTTATCCCAGGGATCTGTTGTAAATGTTGTATTTAACGGTGGTAACCGGTTGTACTTGGACGGCTGTCAGGAGCTGCTTGTGTTTCAGCCCAAACTCCTCCTCTTTATAATTACAATAAAAGACTTTCACGTGTATCAGTGCTCTAGTGACTTGCTTTTCTAAAACTCGCGTGTGTGTGTGTGTGTGTGTGTGTGTGTGTGTGTGTGTGTGTGTGTGTGTGTGTGTGTGTGTGGAGAACTTATACTTGGTGAAATTATACTTGGACCGTCTATACTGGATGTTTTTCCTTTCTGTAAGATAATCCATTAGTTGGAGTTTCAGTGAAGGGGATCAGCTGATGATTTGATATTCACAGGCATCAGATGATGATGAAGATGAAGATGATGGGGTAGAAAAGTGCGACTCTGGATACATTGATAAAAAGCGTGTAGTTAGTATTTTGGCAGAACGTGACACAGCACTAATGTGCTTAAAGTTTAAATAAATAAATAAATAAATAAATAAATAAATAAATAAATAAATAAATAAATAAATAAATAGCCTTTTGTTTAGTGGCTGCTGATATGAGCAACACAGCCAGGCAGGTCAATACTTTAAAATTACCTTTTTTTTTTTTGCATATTTTTAAAACATTTTCTCCCAATTCACACCTACTGGCTACCTTTCCCCAGAGTTGGGGCTTTTCCACCCGAGCCTAGTGGCTCACCACAGCCGGCACTTATCCCGGTTTTTGTAGCATGAAGTGACCAGGAGTTACGGGACCCATTTGAACTGCTGGGTGGACAGAAGGCTGCCTCTTGTTAAGACCTTGTTCAGGGTTCTTAGCACGGTGGGGGTCTTACAGGGATTTGAACCCACGACCTTGAGCCCAGCACCCTAACCACTTCTCCACCAGCCCCACTTTCAATATCATCACACATTCGTTGAGTATGAATCTCAAACTCTCTATGAAGGCGGAACGTGTTGAGTATAGCTTCATAATATTTTGTCCTGTGTATCCATTCATTCATTCTCTAAGCAGCTTAATCGTAATTAGGGTCACGGGGAGGCTGGAGCCCATCTCAGCCGACTCTGGGTGAAGGCAGAGTGCACGCTGGACGCTTGCCAGGTCATCGCAGGGCTAAAACACTCAACCATTCACACTCGCATCTAGGGGCGATTTGGAGCAGCCAATCAGCCTACTGTGCATGTCTCCACACAGAAACACCCGGAGCCCGGGAATCGAACCCAGGACCTTCTCACTGTGACGCGGACATGCTCGCCACCGTGCATGAAGAGGAAGCCTTTGATTTTTGCCCCATCACGAGCCGATGGGTTTTACTTGGATAAGAGGAAAAACTGTAAGATCAGTCTATACAGGGGCAACATGTTACTGTGAGGTTATAAATTAAACAGGATTCTGTAGCGAAGTTTTGAATATTTTTGTTCCAATTCCAGTCGGAGTCGTTAATTATGAGGCCTGAGTGTCTCTGTTCAAACAGTCAATGGACTCAACTCTTAGAACATCGCTTCCATGGAACACGGGTAAGAACTGGGTCCAATAACAGCATTGGTACTGAAGTAGATCCCGCCTCACTGAGTGATGGGAATAGTGACGGTGTGACCAGTGAGTCAGGCCACAGCATTATTCATCCTCGGCTAATCCTGTTTCTGTGGTTATGTTAAATTATATGAACCACCTTCGATTTCTAGACAATATAAAACAATTACTATACTCCACAGGAAGGGTTGGATCTAATCGGCTCCCTTGCTCTGGATTATAAATCATTATTCTGAGTAGATAATGCCTGAGTTCTGAAACACTCCCAGTTTATCACGGGGACTCGATCAGGCAGCGTCATCATCATCATCAACTTTAAAATGAAAATGTAATTTTAGTTCATTTTACTTGTAAATTTCTTTGTAGTAAAAACATTTTTATTTAGTGTTCGAACACACAGCAGTCTGTAATCTCACCTCTGAATGAGAACGCAAAGATCGCTCAAAATCAGCTCCGCAGCACATACGGAGTTCAGCTCCTTTCGCTTGTCACAGTAAACAGATCACCTGAACAGTCTCTGTCATGGTTAAAATATGTAAATTTAAACTATAAGCATCTCGTCTGTTTTTTATGAACTTTCCACAAAGTCCTGAAACTCTGAAAAGGTTTAAAGAAACATTCTTACACCGTCCTAGGACTCTGCACCTACCTGCACCGGGAGCTCACCTGCATCCAGCATTCATTCATTCTCTAAGCCCCTTAATCCTAATTAGGGTCACGGGGAGGCTGGTACCCATCTCAGCCGACTCTGGGCGAGGGTGGGGTACACCCTGAACGGCTCGCCAGGACATCGCCGGGCAACACACACAACCATTCACACTCACTGTCACACCTAGGGGTGATTTGAAACAGCCAGTTAGCCTACCGTGCATGTTTTTGGACTGTGGGAGGAAACCGGAGTACCCAGAGGAAACCCACGTAAACACAGGGAGACCATACAAAGTCCACACCAAACACCCTCACTGAGCCGCCCCACATCCATCATGATTCTAAAATAATTTAAATAAACCCTCTTTCTTTGTTTTTCTTGGGTGCTCATGTAGTGTAAACTAAACAATTATTCACATCAGGGGGCGGCGGTGTCACTTCTGAACGCCTCTGTATGCACACACTGGAAAGGAAGCGTGTAACTTTGATTCCGTACAATCAGTGAATATCTTCAGACGCTGCCATGTCAGTTGGGAAAGCTGTAATAATAATAATATTAATAATAATAATAATAATAATAATCACACTTATTATTAGTGTTATTTATGATAGTGAAAAAAAAGATGAATCAGATTTACAGTCTTGTGCTTTTTATTTGCAGGGATATTGATGCACATTTCACGACTCCCACCACAGAATTTAAAAATACAAAATTTAGTGTTTTTTTCTTTTACACGTTTCCTATACAACAGATATCATTAAAAAAATCTAACACAAAAAAGCACAGTGGACAGGTACGTGTGGAAGCCTCTTGGGCCTGTAGCTTATTCTTTAAGTATGGTTGGTGTAATCATTTTGTTGAAGGAATAATATTTGCATTCACTCGGTGGATTGATGCCCATCAGCGCGGTGCTGATATTCTCCTTTTTAAATCCTGCTTCAATCAGCTGAGGTACCTGAGTTTCCTGGAAAAGAACCATGTCCACACAGAGACACACAGAGACACACAGAGACACACAGGGAGACACACGAGATGCACAGAGATACACAGAGATACACAGACACACACAGACACACACAGAGACACACAGTGAGACGCACAGAGAGACGCACAGAGAGACGCACAGAGATACACAGACACACACAGACACACAGAGAGACGCACAGTGAGACACAGAGAGACACACAGAGATGCACAGAGACACACACAGACACACACAGACACACACAGACACACACAGACACAGAGACACACACAGAGACACAGAGACACACACAGAGACACAGAGACACACACAGAGACACACAGACCTCTGGTCATTTTCTAGTCCAAGTTGCATCTGTGGGGTTTTCACATTAAATTCAGCATGAATAGAACACGAACCTGAAACATTTTGTCAATGTCGTCGTATTTGGACTTGAGCAGCTCGCCCCAGGAGGTGAGGTTGCAGTAGGTGAGGACGCCACCAGACTTCAGCAGCCTCTTAGCATGGCCCTGAGACATATTTTAATAAAGAATGAAGAAACCCGTAAGAGTTATATTGTAGACGTGGGAAAACACGGCAATATATCTGATATGATGTTTGTGCAGTTACTGCTCATCCAGTGGGCGGAAGATATTTACTTTCGTAGTCATCATTCACACATATTTCCATACATTGTAAACTCTGCTGAAATGCTAATTGTGTGTTTTGAAAGACCAGAACATCTTTAAAGTGAAAGCCAGTGCTTCAGTTTGCTCGTCTTTCTAGACTGCGAGGCGGCACAGTGGTGTAGTGGTTAGCACGCCTGCCTCATGGCCAGAAGGTCTTTGTTCGAGTCCCGGGCTCGGCAAGGGTGTTTCTGTGTGGTGTTTTCATGTTCTCCCTGTGCTTGGGTGAGTTTCCTCCGGGTACTCAATCCACAAACATGCGCATTACGCTTACTGGATGTTCCAAGTTACCCCTGGGTGTGAATGTGAATGGTTGTGTGTCTGTATTGGCCCTCTGATGGTCTGGGGTAGTAGACTGAGATAGGCTTCGGTGTCCCTGCAGCCCAAGTAGAATTTCAAGGTTGTTTTGTAGCTTTTGAGATGCAGTTAAAAAAAACTTGAGCTGATATTATAAACACCATCCTGCCACACACAAACTCTGGTAATGAGCTGCTGCTGCACTTTATATGTGACTTGTTAACTTTATCATTTTACCTTAATGAAGGCAAACTGGTGAGTGTGCCATGTTTCCTCTGATAAGGGATAGGTGTCATAAAGGATACCTGAAACAAAATGGCATATAAGCACTTTATAACACCTCTACGGCTTGATTGCGTCTGAAATACACAGTGAATTCAGCGTCGTTTCTCTAACCGTCAAAATGACCATCAGGGAGGGTGGGCACCACTTCTTCCCAAAGGCCTTTAAGAGGAACAATCTATATGGGTTAAAGAAAAGAATCAAAACAATCATTACTCGTTGAACGGATTAAATACAAAAAGAATGAAATGTGCAGAGGTGTTGGTTGACCTTGTGTGGCTGAGATTTGGCCCATTCTTGCAATCTCTGGTAGACGCCATCATTGCACTCAATGATCCAGTGCTCCTCAATAGGAAAAGACTCAATTTTAGTGGCAGCTATGGCCATGCCGAAGCCAATCTCAAGGACACGTCCACCTGAACCACAGAACGTAAGAAGGGTGACAGTAGCACAGTTCTTATCTTTGGAATTCTGTACGATTGAGTTCTTAACTCTAATTCCTTGAACCAAGTTAGAAGTGGACATGAGAAACACTACACGCGGTGTGCTGTACACCATGGTATTTCAGAGAAGGATAAAAATAGACACGTAGAGCAGTAAACAGTGAACCTACAGCCACTCACTCAGGGTTTAAGTGTGATTTCGAGTCCTGACTACAATCTACAGTACCTTCAAAAAAATTATAGCTACATATATATTCAATGATTCAATAATTAATTTATTTTTTTTGCTGGTAATTGTTTAAATGTTTGTGATTTTATTTCATAAATTGGTATTTTGAGTGTCTATGTTTTCTAGCACAGTGTTTTTGGGACAACTCAGTTTATTTATTTATTTATTTATTTAGGCGCAGTGCTGGAAAATACAACCTACAATTTTCAAAGCCTTTATATTTACAAATAATTTTAGCTGATTTGAGTGGTCGCTTGATTAAATAACTTTAGATCAAAACTTTTTTGTTGTGTGTGAAAACAAAACATTATTTATATTGATTACATAATTGGATATTCACAGGTTTGTGACGTGTAGAGGAAAAAATGGTTCTGATCATGTGTTTAGTAAGTTATAAAGATGCAACCTTTAACCTGGGGGTCACGTTCTGCCCCAATGCATGTTGTGCGTTCTAGTCCCTGTGTTCAAGGTTTCCGTTCCCTGTGTTCAGGGTTTCCGTTCCCTGTGTTCAGGGTTTCCGTTCCCTGTGTTCAGGGTTCCGATCCCTGTGTTCAGGGTTTCCGTTCCCTGTGTTCAAGGTTTCCGGTCCCTGTGTTCAGGGTTTCCGTTCCCTGTGTTCAGGGTTTCCGTTCCCTGTGTTCAGGGTTCCAGTCTCTGATATTCATGTGTAATCAGGATTTGAGGGTTTATTTCATTACCTTTAGAGGCTGCAGCAGTTGCCAGAGAGTGCATGTACGGAGTCTCCCAGCGCTCCATCACGGGTTTCCCCAGAATCTCGAGGTGTGTGTCGGATTCATTGTAGTCGGCGGTCGCGTCGTGCCAGCCCTGCTTCCAGTCCTCTCCTTTACAGAAGATCGGCTGTGCGCTGCTCATCGCTGCTGTTGTTCTGGGTGGAGAGGTGGAGAGGTGGAGTGTGTGAGTGTGTGTGTGTGAGTGTGTGAGTGTGTGTGAGTGTCCAGGCCGGTGGAGGGAAGGGGGAGAGCTGCCTGGGGTGAGTGTTATATGGAGAGAGAAGTGCTGATTCCGCAGGAGGCCGTGCAGCAATCTGGAAGGCGGCTGTGATAAGGAGCAAGAAGAGAAGGTCACATTACCAAGACAGCTGTTCACAGCACGTACACGGAGTCAAGAGAACAGCTGGAGCGCCACGCCCCCCCCCCCCCCTTACTATACTAATATCACCGGTTTCCCTCCGCCGAGGACTCGCTGCACCGTCCAGAATAAATTTCACCCCTTCAGCACTACACGATCCTCAGAAATACAGATTTAATCCCAGTTTCAACTTTGACCTTTGAACTTCCGTCTCCACGCAGCGGGTCACGGAGTGCACAGGACGGGGTGCTCGCGTGAGGGTGCTTAAGACCATATAAGGAAACGTGGGCGGGTCTTTGCAGAAAGAAGAATGTGATTGGATAGATTTGAAGCGCTATATTACATTATAAACAGAACTGATCTAACCAGGTTCAAAGCTCTGGTGAGATCAACCAGGAGGAAATTATTACACAGGAATATTTATAATGTAATATAATGCCTCCATATTTTCCCATAAACTGTGATGTAAGTTCATTTAAAAATGTTTTTGGTGACATGGTGGTGTACTGCTCTGCACTTCCACCTCACAGCAAGAAGATCCTGGTTTGGAGTCCTTTCAGTGTGGAGTTCAAATGTCCCAACTGTGCTTGCGGGGGTTTCCTCCAGGTACTCTGGTTTCCTCCCACAGTTCAAAGACATGCACAATAAGTGAACTGTGTGTGAAGTAGTGTGCCGGCATTGCAGTGGACTGGTGAGCTGTGTGGGGTGTACCCCACCTTCACCAATAGACAGGCCATAATAGGATTAAGCAGAATGGATGGATGGATGGATGGATGGATGTTTTTGGTTATACAGTAGAGCCTGTGGACTTTAGGCTAGTAAGACTCTTAACAACATCTTAGAGTTTTTTGAAGTTTGGCTTCGTATTCCCTAAGTACACTTGTGTATTGTGTTATTGTTATATATTAGAGGAGCAAATGGCCCAGATAGTGTAAACACCTTTAGATGATTGTAGTGATGTTCATAAATGTTCCACAGCATATCATATTTAAATTAATTTCAGTTCACCTTAATCTGTACAGCTTTTTACAGGGGGATAAAACTTCGGATGAATCCGGAATTCCGGTTTTATTTTTTTAAGCGAGTCACAATACAGTTAAAACCTTTACTAAAAACACACTTGATGCTGGAGGAGGTCTTCTTCTTCTTTTCTGTTGTTTTATGGCATCTATTTGGTGAATTACCGGCACCTACTGGTGTGGAGTGTGGACTTTCTTACACGTAATCCTGAAGGGGGGAAAAACCCTTATAATATCAAATTAGTCTTAGATATTGTATTATATCTCTCAAAGAAAAGAAGGGGGCGTGGGGGGGGGGGGGGGGCTTCAGGTTTTTCAGGATTTTCATTTTGCAGTTATCACCCCTGTTTTTAATAAAATTGCCATTTTACAGAAATAAAGCTGTAGGTGCATATTTAGATCCATAATGGGCAGAACAAAGATGACCAAAAGAAAAAGCTTCCTGATAGCGGGGGACACCAACCCTGGATATTCCCCTCAATGCAGGTTTAGTTTCTAACCAAAATTAAGTCACTGATTGGATGATTATGATTAGGGTTGAAGTCAAAACCTTCAGGGAGGTAGATCTCCAGAAACAGGGTGACTTCATTATAGTGAGTCTTCAGCACAAAGTGTTTTTGGTAAATGCAGTATTTAGAGTATCATCCATCCATTCATCATCTCATCATCTCATCATCTCATCATCTCACTTGCTCACTGCTGAACCCCTTAATCGTTTTAGGGTCACGAGGAGGCTTGAGACTATCTCACACAGCTCAGAGTAAAGGTGGGGTACACCCTGAACAGCTTTTCAGGCCATTGCAGGGCAACACGCACGCACCCGTTTACACTCACACTCACACCTAGGGGCAAGTGCATGCCTTGTGGAAGGGTTGTGGAAGGATTTCCTCTGCACAAGCCCAGATAAGACATGCAACCTCCACACAGAAATGCCCTCATTGGCTGCAGGACCTGAATCCAGAACCTTCTTGTGAGGTGACAGTGCAAACCACTGAAAAACCCTGCTGCCTGTATTTAGGATATCGATGCAGGACTGTCCACAGAAAAGGGAGGGAGAGAGAGCAGAAGCTACAAGAAGCAGAAAAAGTAATATGGATGCATCAGGCAGGTCTCAGGAGCAAGAAATGTCATAGCTGTACAAGTGTGTCAGAAAACCGTTGACTGTGGTTAGGAAACCACTCAGGAACATTGAGAAAACATATTTCTGAGTCCATACATGGACTTAAAGACCGTCTACAGACAGAACCGTCTCTTTTACATAGCAAGAGATGAGGATACATAAAGTTGTAGCTATAAATAATCAGGTTCAGAGCCACTTCTCTTTGAGATAAATACAATCTCTGATGCTTTTATCAAAGCAGCCTTGCAGCAGATCGATAGTTTTGAGGAGACAGTTTGTTCTGTCCTATCCGTGAAGCACGCTGTTCTTTGCTGAGTCTGTGTTGTATCAGAGAGGAACCCAAAAAAGTAATCTACATCTTTCATTGATTCATTTGCTGAACTACTTAATCTCACTAAGGTTGTGGGGAGGTTGAAGCCTATCTCAGCCAATTCTTGGCAAATGCAGGGCACACCCCGAACAGCTCACAAGACCAGTGCAGGGCTAACATACCACAACCATTCACACTCTCAAGTCTTTTGGCTGTGGGAGGAAACTGAAGTACCCAGAGGAAACCCGTTAAGCATGTGCAAAACATGCAAACTTCAGACAGAAACCGCTTCACCGAGCCCGGGACTCAAACCCAGGACCTTCTTGCTGTGAGGCGGACGTGCCAATATACAACAAACAATACAAGAGTCATGCACTGTATATACTTCAACACAAAGCCTCTGAGCCTTTTTTTTTTTTTTTTGGTTTGCTCTACTTCCACCAACGAGACGACGTTTGTCTCAACCAAAGAAACTCTGTATGGACGTCCCCTCCCAAAGAGTTGTCTTTATTCGGCAACAGATGCCAAACATATGCAGAGAGCAGTTGCACTCCTATCTCTTCATCTTCATCTTCATCTTCTTCCGCTTGTTTCGCACTTCTATCTCTGTTCCATTCAAATCGATCTCTTTTATAAACAGTTCAGAAACTGTCTTTTCCACTCAGGATGTTTCCCTAGCTAAGGTTGAATGCTACTAATAAAGACCTTTAACACATTTTGTGGGGCCCTACATGCTTCTACACTGCTATTCAAGATGAACTGAAGGCCGATCTTGCTGCTATTGGTCATCCTACAGACTCCTTTAAATCTCCCCGTTCACGAGTGAGGATCCTGTCTGTGTTTTATCTTCCGTTATCAGGTCATTCTGGATGAATATAAAGGTTTCCTGGTCATAGTCAGTCCTGCCGTAGTCCCTGCTTGCCGTCAGCACTAATAAAAGACAGAGTACACCCTGAACAGCTTGCCAGTCCATTACAGGGCCAACACACGCAACTATGGGCAATTTGGGCAGTTAGCCTAATGTCAATGTTTTTATCATTTTGTGGTAGGAATTGTGGTTTGAATTGTAGGATTGTGGTAGGAACCCGGAGCATTGGGAAAAAAACGCAAGCTCCACACAGAAACGCCTTCACCACGTCAGGGACTCGAACCCAGCACCTTGTTGCTGTGAGGCTGATGTGCCTGTTTGCAGTCGAATGTTCTTTTCTTGTGAAAATCTGTAGAAACCACATTGGATGCATGGTTCATCATCAGTTTGAGGCTGTGGTCATGATGACTTGCACATGCGCTCTCCAGCAATTGGAGTCTGCCATGGCACTGCCCAGCTCTGTTTATCCCGGAATCCCGTGGGATGACTTGGGGGTACGTTGCATGTTATTTCTTCACCTACCATAGGGGATACCACCGGAGTTCTTCTTATAAAGTCTGTCTACTCTGCAGCCATCTTGGCATCACTTCTGGACAGTTATTTTCAGTCATACATGGCCAGATCTCTACTTAAATATGTAACGGCCCAGATACCAGAAACAGATTGAGATGGTTTCAACATGGATCTAACAACATGATATTAATGTGTGACCTCTTTCATGAACATAAAAATAGTATGACTGTTAAGTAACATAGGCACACACTATTTTACACACTATTCCTTTTTTATTTATCTGTTTTTTATCTCTTTTTTATTTATCTTTTCTTATTTTTGTCAAAAAAACTTATGTAGTAATGAGAAAAAACCTGTGCCTGCACATTCTAACTAGCTACACCTCAACTGATGACCTCACTATAACTAGCCACACCTCCACTGATGACCTCACTGTAACCAACCATGCCTCCACTGATGACCTCACTCTGACTAGTCACGCCTCTACTGATGACCTCACTCTAACTAGCTACACCTCAATTCATGATCTCACTCTATCTAGCCATGCCTCCACTGATGACTCACCCTTACCAGCCACGCCTCTACTGATGACCTCATTTTAATCAGCCACGCCTCTACTGATGACTTCATTTTTAGTAGCCACATCTCCACTGATGACCTCACTTTAACCAGTCATGCCTCCACTGATGACCTCATTCTAACTAGCCTTGCCTCCATTTATGACCTCACTCTAACTAGCCACGCCTCTATTGATGACCTCACTCTAACTAGTCATGCCTCCACTGATGACCTCACTCTAACTAGCCACACCTCCAGCGATAACCTCACTCAAGCCACGCCTCTATTGATGACCTCACTCTACCTAGCCACGCCTCTACTGATGACTCACTCTTACCAGCCATGCCTCCACTGATGACCTTATTTTAATTAGCCACGCCTCCACTGAAGACTTCATTCTTATTAGCCACATCTCCACTGATGACCTGCTGTAGTTAGCCACGCCTCCACTGATGACCCCGTGAAAACCAAGGGTGTAAACGGGGCATCCACAAAAGAAGTGATGAGCGACAAGCAACCAGGTAAAGTCAAGGAAAGTCAGAGCCATGAGCCATGAAGACATGAGCAGTGAAGGGTGAAACTTTCTCAGTCGACGCAGATCGACACAAAGTTCAACTGAGCCGAGCTTTAACGCAACACGATTCTATTGATAACCAATCAATCTTAAAGATACCATTGATTGACAGATGCCGCTAAACACTGAGGCCCCCAAAACATTTTCCGTAGGCAAACAACGAACACAAGTTTAATGACTCAGAAACATCTAGATTAAACAGCCGCACATTACTTTACAACTTCACACAAAAACTTTATAAGGAAATTTTATATTATTTTATACATTTTATATTAATATACATTTAACTCTTCCTGGTTCATGATATACAAGTCTTCGTTTTATACTTGCTGTGCAATAATAAAAATGATAATAATATTAGGTTTATTATTATTATGCAAATATGAGCAAATGTAAAGTAAAATATTATAATGGTAATAAAAGCTCTTACAGATCTACGGTAGGGAGATGTTGGGAGCTCGATGTTGCTCACAGTTTCACTCAGAAAGATTCTGAATCAGGAAACATGCGATAGGGTTACCTAGGCAACAAGAGCTGACAGCACTTCAGAGGTGGTTCGCTCGTCACTTCCTGTCTGGACGTTGCTTTACACAGAAGACCAAGAATTCTACACAGTAGGACAGGCAGGATGGAGCAAGAATTAACTCTAAGTGAACTTTAGTTGAACAGTTTGAGGTTTTTTCAGTTACACTGTTATCATTTTCTGTCTCATCAGCGTTCAGACAGACTACATTATCACATTCCAGTGGCTGAAAACTGATACTCGCAATCTAGAAGTCAAAGTACACAGTGTCAGATAACTGACTCCAACTAATCTTTCACTAGATCATGTAGTAATTTTACAAACAGCTTCAGGTGAATTCATTTGACCATTCATTAAAAAAATGTATTTAAAAACACAACCCTGACCCCCACCTGGTCATTAATGGTTCAGATTTGTTCATCAAAGTCTGTTGGGATTTTACACCTGAGCCTTCTGGCTTATCAGGCAGGAATTTATCCTGGTTTCTTAATGCACTCAATCATAAATGATTTAAAAAATCTTAAGGTTTCCCTTCAGTTCCAGGTAGATTAAATAAAGATGAAGTACAGAGGGGTGTCTCTTGGAAATAAAATGGAATCAGATCCACAATGTCCGTCTGAAACCAGTGGATCCTCAGCCGTGAACGGGGAACTTTAAGCTTTGATTGTTTAATGTTTTACTGTGAAAGTCCATCCTGAATTTGCCCTTTACTCTTTTGTATTGCTCTTTACCCAGAGCTTATTTATTCAACAGCCTGTTATCTCATGTCTGTTTTTCTGTATTAATTCTCTCCGTAATAGGAAAAACCCAGGAAAATTACTAACATTAATAAAAAGTATTTTACATTCCAATCCTGATTGTCTTTCCTTTTCGATAAAACAAAACCAGTTCCTGTTATAGTCGACGTAAAATTATGTTTAATGACTGAATATATTTACCATGGAACCTTAGGACAAGTGTAAATAAGGTTCAGTCTCATTCAGATCACAAACATTTGGTTTTATTATTTAATTTCTTTGTGTTACTTGTTAAAGGTGATATCGTGGCAGCTCGGAGCCGGTCAGAGGCTTCCTACACCGTACCTGTTACATGAGATAAACACATTAAATACAGATTATTTATAATGGAGGAAAACATTGTATATTTTAAGGATTCCCTAATTTGAAATGGCTCTGCTGTGGACCTGCTTGGTTTCTACATTTCAGAATTCCGTTTTAATTCCATTTTCATGCTGAAAGTTTGGCTTATTTCTGCCTGGAGCCAGAAGTACCACCCATTACCATTACTCACAACACACATTCTTTCAACAGATAAGATCGAGTCAGTGGAGGAAAAGGGAAAATCTCATTAAAGGCTTGTTTTTCAGTTACAAGGTGCAGTTCAGCTTGAAAGCAGCAGAGGGCACTAATAATTACAGAGTACTTCTTTAAATAATATAATATATAGTTTTCCTTTTTTAATAATGCACACAGACAGACAGACAGACAGAGAGACAGATAGACAGACAGATAGATAGATAGATAGATAGATAGATAAAGAGATAGATAGATAGAGAGATAGATAGATAGATAGATAGATACTTTATTAATCCCAAAGGGAAAGTCACTGTTAGTATAACTGTTTAGTATAATTGTAACATATGAAAAGAGGAGAAAATAAAATGTTTACTGGTTTTTAAATTCAGCTTAAACGTACTGTACAGGTTGGTATGGTGGCGAAGTGGTTAGCACATCCACCTCAGAGCAATACAAGAAGGTCCTGGGTTCGAGTCCTCCAGGTACTTCCGCTTCTACCCACAGGCCAAAGACATGCACATTAAGCTAATTGGCTGTTCCAAATTGCCGCTAGGTGTGAGTGTAAATGTCCATGTTAAACTATAGTGACGTTTCTGCTACACAGTTTGTATTTTTGTCTGGTTTCACCCGAATGAGGATAGGTTTCCCTTCTGAGTCTGGTTCCTCTCAAGGTTTCCTCCTCGTGTCGTCTGATGGAGTTTTTCCTTCCACCGTCACCGCGGGCGAGTTCATTGGGGATGTGAACAGTTTATAGAGGAATGTTTGAAATCTTCACCAAATTTGTTTTTAACAATGTAAAGATGCTGAATGAATAGTCTTCAAAGCAGGCAGAAATTTTACAGGTCCATCTCACAGAAGAAGGTCCTGGGTTCGAGTCCCAGGCTCGGCGAGGGTGTTTCTGTGTGGAATTCACAGGTACTCCGATTTTTTAACCACATTCCAAGGACATGTACATGGCTGTTCCAAATTGCCCCTAGGTGTGAGTCTGAATAGTTGTGTGTGAGTTATCCTGCAAAGGTCTGACAAGCTGTTCAGGGTGTACCCCACCTTTGCTCAGTGTCGGCTGAGATGGGCCCCAGCCTCCTCGGGATCCTAATAGAATTAAGTGGTTTGGTAAATGAATGGATAATATTAATAATAACAATAATGATGACGATGATATTAATTATTATTGGGAACTGACGTGGGCGGCATGGTGGTGTTGTGTTTAGTACGTTCCCCTCATGTCAAGAAGGTCCTGGGTTCAAGTCCTGGGCTCAGTTGTTTCTGAGTGGAGGTTGCATGCTTTCCCCTTGCTTGTGTGGGTTTCCTTCAGGTACTCCAGTTTCCTCCTACAGTCCAAAGACATGCACATTAGGCTGATTGTCTTAATTTGCCCCTAGGTGTGAGCATGAATGGTTGTTTGTGTTTCCTTGTGATGGTCTGGCGAGCTGTTTGGGGTGTACCCCTCCTTCGTCCAGTGTCGGCTGAGACGGACTCCAGCCTGTCAGTGACCCTAATAGTAGGATTAAGCAGTTTGGTAAAAGAGTGATTGAGGATCTGATGAAGCACAATGTGCAGTAACTAATTCTGTGAAGCATCAGAGAGACGTTAGTTCTTATTCTTGCTTCTTTATCTGTGATAAACCCCATTTTATACCAACACCTCTCTCTCTCTTTTTCTCTCTCTCTTTCTCTCTCTCTCTCTCTCTCTCTGTCCCCCGCTCTCTTTTTCACACACACACACACTAACACACACACACACACACACTTTAAAGTGCAACTTGTCATTTAACACTGAGAAAACAGAAAGTGTAACCGAGACTCCTTCTATAAATATTAAATAAATGCCTCGTAACAGAAAACTTCATCACTTCACAATGTTTTGTAGGATGTACATCATTTATTACAGCCTTACATTTTCTTGAGCTTCTGCCATAGAGCTGAATAAAAAAAACATTTATTTATTCATTGTTTCATTTGGCAAAACGGTTATTGCTAGTAGGGTCGCGGGGAGGCTGAAGTCTATCTCAGCCAACTCTGGGCAAAGGCGATGTACACCCTGAACTGCTTGCCAGACCGTTGAAGGGCCAACACACAAAAAACACATTCACACTCACACTAAGGGGCAACTTGGAACAGCCAGTTAGCGTGATGTTGGACTGTGGGAGAAAACCGGAGTACATGGAGGAAACCCATGTAAGCATAGGGACAGTATGCAAACTCCATATAGAAATGTTTTCGCTAAGCTGAGCTCGGGACTTGAACCCATGCCCTTCTTGCTGTGACGAGTGAGAAGTATGATGTGGAGAATTATTCTGATCAAGAAGGTTTTATTTGTCGAGTTGGTTCACATACACTGAGATCTGAATAATTTTGCTTATCATACAAAAGCCTTGACAGGAATAATAATAATAAAAAGGAGGCCATCCTGACAAGTGCAGTTTAATGACTACAGTTCCCGGTAGGCCTTGCGCCAGTCCCAGCACCCTGCAGGGCGGCCCCGTGTGTTCGCGTCAGCGTTGCGCAGGTTGGGTTTGAACCGAAAGCGGAGTGACCTTCCCAGGGTAGTAGGAGCAGAGGAGGCAGTTGTCGGAGACTGAAGCAGCAGGCTAATGTCCGCACTCCAGCCCACAACTCTCGCTTCAGATATGAACAACCTACCTGGTGATGAAATTGGGTAAGAAGCCGTTTGCTTTAAAGACAGAGTTTATTCCCTACATTAAAGACACTATATATATGTTAATGTTTTATGTTCGCTAGCAAGCGAGCTGCGCAGTGAGAGTGCAGCCTCAGTGATGATAACACTCCGGCTAGCTTTACACTTACCACCAACTGTCATTTATCAGCTAGCTTCAGACTGTTAGCATGTTTACCTGTCGGTGAGGTGATTGGTGCGGTGTCGAAATACATAAAACAGTTAAGAGTCGAACTTACCCCAAGTATCAGTTTGTTTGTTTACTTGTTTTTATAATGTTGAGCCGAGTTTAATGCTTTAGTCAAGAGAGGCTCATTTATAACTCGGTGTTTTAAACTCTTAACTTGTAGCTAATGACGTTAGCTGGTGTTAGCAGGCTAATTAGAGAGGCGAGTTACAATGAGAGAAGTGGGTCAGACAAATAAACAGTAATTTACCTCAGTATTCTCAATTAAGTTATAAAATAGGAATGTTTACAGTATATTACAAGTTAAGACATCAAAATTCCAGCACATAATCCATCCAATCAGATATATATCACGAATTAACTTTAGTATGTTATTCACCTCAGAACTTGTAGGAATAAGAAAATGATGGGAATGACAAAAACTCTCGGAACTTTCTTTTCAATGATGTGAACTGAATGAAATGTTCAGCTGTGGTGGATAAGAATCCTCTGAAAAATACACAACAGAACCTAATTTGAATGAAGAGAGATAACCTTAACAAACGATTTAAGAAACGAATTATTCTGTTATTTATAATACAGTACGGATTCTCTAGACATTCACGAAATGTTATGATTAAAACATTCTACACTATATAATAAACACTGGCACGGCTTGATTAAATAGGGGTTGATTAATTAATAGTATATATTTAATGAATTTATAGAACGGTGTTGTAGGGCTTTGCATGTTCGCCTCACAGCAAGAAGGTCCTGGGTTCGAGTCCCGGGCTCGGGTGTTTCTCTCTGGAGCTTACATGCTCTCCCTGTGGTTTTCTCCGGCTACTCCAGTTTCCTTCCACAGTCCAAAGACATGTATGTTAGGCTGATTGTCTGTTCCTGTTTGCCCCTATGTGTGGTTGTTTATTTATTTGTATAATAGATGGTTGTGTGTGTGTTGGCCCGGCGATGGTTTAGTGAGCTGTTTAGGGTGTTCCCCGTCTTCGTCCACTGGCAGCTGAGATAGGCTCCAGCCTCCCTGCGACCTTAGAAGGATTAAGCAGTTTGATAAGAGAGATGAGCGTTTAAAGGATGACCATATTGAACAGCGTTCTGAGACAGACGGTACGGTCGGTGCACGTGGTTTGTCTCCGAGGAACAGGGCACGCTGGATATAATAACATTTTCAATTCCTATTTAACCAACAAGGTCAAAGGTCAAGATAAAGTTCATAATTTTTGCATCACTAGAGTTCAATTAAATTTCACAAGTAATGAGATGAAATAATAAATATATCTTCTGTATAATTGTTTTTCATTCTGAAGCTCCGGGTGTTGATTTGAAAAGCGTTGAAAGCAACACCGATATTAGAATCGTTTATAAAACGCTTTGAAGAGAAATACCTCGGACACATCGTTCGTATGTCATCATGGAGAAATTAAATGATAATTGTACACAAAACAGCAAATTTGGGGAAGCCTCCCACAACCAGGCACTATAGTGCAAACACGTGCATACACACACACACACACAGAAAGGGAGAGTGGAAACGTGCGGATTGTAACATTCTTACATAAAACAAGATGATTTATGTGGCTGAAATCCGAAATCCAGGCTAATAACGTTAATCCTCGTCCGATTTTGGTGCTGCGCCGCAGCGTGATGTGAGACAAGCTGTTTGTTCAGAGGAGCAGACGAGTTACTGACAAGCTGCAAGTCTGTGATAAACTCAGAAAAAGTGAAAACACAAGTCACCCGAAGTGATAGCTTGCTAGCTGAAAGGATATGACGTTCTTCTGTCTCTTTTCTTTCACTTTATTTGTTGTTTTTGCTTAACGTTATTGCTGTGTCCTGTTTTATAGGAAGCTGTTTGTGGGTGGATTAGACTGGAGTACGACTCAAGGTAAGACTGCGGTCTGTGTTCATATCTCAGCATAATTAAATGAACCTAGTTTTTTTCTCATTGTAAGAACATGTATTATATTATCTACTCTAAACTACTCTCTTTATCTGTTACACATCTCATTTACTTTCCGAACCACTTATTTCTACTAGGGTCGCAGAGAGGCTAGAGTCTGTCTCAGCCAACTCATTGTGAAGGCGGGGTACACCCTGTACAGATCACTAGATCATTGCAGGGCCAACACATACACAACTATTCAAACTCACACACATCTAAAGGCAATTTGGAACAGTCACTTAGCCTAATGTGCAAGTTTTTAAATTTGAGGGAGGAAACAAGAGTGCCGGGAGGAAACCCATGCAAGCACAGGAAGATGCAAACTCCACACACAAATGCCCTCGTCGAGCGTGGGACCTTCTTGCTGTGAGGTGGACGTGCTAACCGCTATGTCATTGTGTCACCCTCTAGTTAAACCGTTTCTAATGGAGAGACTCGGATCATTCTCAAAAGTTGCTTGAAACTTTTATGTTGGTTTTATCTGAAGGAGCCTAAAAAAAAAAACCCTCATTGAACGGTTTGACAAAAAGTCATGAAACTTGGTATACAGGTTTCATTCCGTACATTCCTGTTTCATTCCGTACATTCACGTTTCATTCATCTCCTACTGATCGTGTTGGGCTCATGGTCGAGAGGTTGTGAGTTTGAATTCCCGGCAGACCCCCATCGTAAGACCCCTGGGCAAAGTCTCAACCCCGAGACTGCCTCTGTCCACCGAGCAGAACAAATAGGCTCCACTAAATACCGGGAAGGGAACCTGTGATGGACTAGTGTCCCATCCAGGAGTTAAACTCAAAGTGGTTTCATGCTGCAGAAAGTGGGATAAGCTTTGATGATTTAATAGGCTCAGGTGTGAAAATCACACTTACCTCATTTGTTGGAATGGTTTATATACGACCATGCAGACGAAGGAATCGTTGAGTGGAGAGAATATTACTTTATCCAGATGAAGTTTGGTGTAAATACTTTTTAAAACCTCTGAACCATGTAAGAGGATGATATTTGTCTGTATGGGTCTTGAGTATCTGTAAGGAGCTGACCTGCGTTGTGCTCTTGTCCTGACTGTCTTTTCCAATTGCCTGCCTTTTACCTAAGTAGGTTTCCCTCAGGGACTCTGGTTTCCTCTCAGACTACAGGGATATGTGAATTAGGTCAACTGAATACTTTGTAAATTGCTCATAGATGTGAACATGAACGTGAATGACTGCCTGTCTCTCTGTGTCAGCTCTGTCATAAATCGGCGCTAGATCGAATCTCACTCAAAGTCTGGGGTTGATTCCAGTTCACCTGCCACCGGGAGTAGATAATAAGATAAAATAGAAGATGAATGAACGGATCTGCAAATCTTGACAGTACACATAACAGAAAGTGTATCAGCCTTTAATGAGAGCTCATCTGGTTTGGTAATGGCAATAGTGTTAAGCACAAATATTTTGGATGGGAAAGCTGCATTGAACTCCCACGTCACACTGTCTACGTCTGTGAACTGTTTGAAAAATTGACCTCGTGGTGTAAAAAATGTACTTTGCTTTTTTACACACGAAATTTCATCATTGATATTAAATAGTTCGTTTACGGGGTTGGGAAATGTGTAATGTCTCTCGAATTAATCACATAAAAAACCAGATCAGTGTGAAAATGCCTCAGATGGAAGGAAAACCTTCCAAACTTTCCTGTTACACATGAAGATGTATATATTTCCATTATCAGGTGGTTTTTACTTACAGTTTTAAAGTTGTAATCTTCTTAAATCTGTTTGATAGTTTGCATTAGCCAGTTAAAAAAGGCTGCTGTTTCACTCGTGAGAGCATTAAAATCGTGAGAATCGGACATGAATTCCCCAGTTAATATAAGGCAGGTTAATGGCAATAATAACAGTATACCGATAATAATCCAACAAATCAGATAAAAACTACTACACCTCTGAATAAAATAAAACTCGGCACAAATACAAATCCTGTTTACAGCAAACAAGCGTCTGATTCTCCACCATGTGTTCATATGCAAGTTAGTTCCGGGGGGAAACGTGGGGTGATCATGTGACTTTTCACATTACTGTGTGCTGAGATTCTGGCCATTTTTTTTCTGCACAAAAACAGGTTTATAAAACAGATTGATTAAATAGAAACAAACATTGGAGTTGGAGTGCTGCATGTTTACTGCTTTCTCTCCTCCATTCAGATAAATCATCTGTGTTAGAACAGAGAAAATACTAAAACTTAAGACATGAGGTACTCCAGGACCTTCTTCCACTACACCACTGTGCCATCCACATAGAGACCCATGTTATAGAATATAGAATGTATTAACTGATTTAATTCTGTCTTTTCATTACAATATGGATGATATCCAGGATAATATTCAGTCATGGCATGAATGGTAATGTTTGGGTTCCAGGTTGAGGGAATATCATTTGTATGTGGTCTTTAAATCATAAAGGCTCCAGAACCCAAAGTCATTGTGTGAATAACAGCATAGCAAATTGAGGATTCCTTAAATTTCTGAGGACTTGAATTGCTCCAATGGTTTATTATATGAGTTCTTTATTGCGTCAGTGCTGTAAGATCCCTGAGCCGTAAATGTCCTGCAGAGTGAGGGAGAGAATGTGCACCATTACGACTCCTGAATAAAACTGTAATATCCAGGGGTACATGGAGTCCGCATACCCTTCAAAAATCTGTCTCATCTGCCTGCTGCATTAGCACTGCCACTCAGATTTAATGATAAAATGAACACACGGAGAAAGTATGGATGATCCTCTGGATGGCTTCAGTGGAAAAATATCCAGCTGTTTCAGAAAGCTCACTGTTTATGTGCAGAACTGGAATATAATTGCCATCTGTTTTTAATTAAGAGTTCGAATCCAAGTTCCCTCCAAGTGTGTTAGGCTGCCTCCAAATACGCATGCGCAGCAGTTCGTAAAGAGGCAGGTGGCAGCATCACATGTGCATTCATTACACCCCTCCCGGGTTGGTGGTGGTTGTGTGATAGGGTAGGTAATACATGATGGGTGGGAATTGGATCTTGGGGGGGTGTATATGTCTACAGGAGAACTTTAATGTAAGGTAGCTCTCCCAGAAACAAATAGGCTATGATGACAGGTGCGCTGATTAACCTGAAAAATCTGCCTAAGACTGCAGGTTTCATTATAGCTTGGCAGGCTGTTAATGAAATATTTCCCCCTAGTGGGCATCTGTTGAACATTCATTCACACGTTAGCACTTATTTACCCTAATGGGGAATTAAACTCATAAGAGTAAACTAATAAGAGCTTGCATGAATAGTTTGTCTTTTCCTATCAAAACAAATCAGTTTTGTTTCACTTAATCGAGGAATAATATATATCCTCTCTTTTTGGAGCTATTAGATTTATATTTGTGTTGTTTTTTTTATTTTATATTTATTTATATTTACAGCATTTGGCAGGCACTCTTATCCAGAGCGACTTACAATTATCATTTTTATACAACTGAGCAATTGAGGGTTAAGGGCCTTGCTCAAGGACCCAACAGTGGTGATAGTGGGGATTGAACCGCTGACCTTCAGATCAGTAGCCCATCGTCTTTAACCACTAAACCACAACTGGCCCCTTTTTTTTTTCCATTTACATCCAGACAATTCAACCTGCTGATGTCAAATTAAAATTTAACATTAAGTCATAAAAGAAACAGTTTTCTAAAAGAAACACGTAATTATTTTTGGCACAATTGGTGCAAACCCATTTAATGAAAGAAAGCAGGCAGGCTCACATCTGCAATAAAATATAAATATAAATGCGCTAAGTTTACAAACTGTGCAAAAAGGAAAGTCCGTGTTCTGAGGAAGTAAGAATGTAACTGATGAACGTTAAAAGGTTGATGTATTAAACAGTTTGGTGTTGAAGCGTCTTCTCTTTCTTTTTGTGTTAGAGACTTTACGAAATTACTTCTCTCAGTATGGAGAGGTCGTGGACTGCGTCATTATGAAGGACAAAAGCACAAATCAGTCCAGGGGCTTTGGCTTTGTGAAGTTTAAAGATCCAAACTGTGTTCGGACTGTACTGGACACCAAACCTCATAACCTCGACGGTAGAAACGTAAGAAAAAATCAGCTTACTGAATATTTTCATTATGTGTCTTAACTTTGGCCGAATGTTAATTCATTACAAAAAATTTCTGTTGATACTAATTGATAATTATGTAAAATAGAAAAATGAAGAATGGTGGAAGTTTAATTATTTTCTCCTACAGATTGACCCTAAGCCATGCACTCCGAGGGGAATGCAGCCGGAGAAGACAAGATCAAAAGATGGCTGGGTAAGTACTGTGATGCTCTTGTGGGAGAAAAACAGCAAAAATTATCATTCAGGTCTTTTGTAGCTCAGGTGTTGTGCTGATGTAGATAGAATTTAAATGATAAACTAATAAATTAAATCAATATTTTCTCTGTTACTTGTATCTGTAGTACAGTTGAATGAAAGTGTTTGTGTAAATTTGTGAACGAATGGAGAAGATTTAAAGTATTTGTCCTGCTCTACATTTCAACCGTGTTTATTTTTTATGTCTTAGAAAGGAAGTAAAGGTGACAGCAATAAATCCAAGAAGATATTTGTTGGTGGAATTCCACACAACTGCGGTGAACCTGAACTCAGGGACTATTTTAACAGATTTGGAGTGGTAAGATTTAGATTTAGGTAGTTAGTCTTTGTTGTTGCCTGTAGAGTGAAATGATATAATAATAATAATAAGAAGAAGAAATAAAATGATGGTGATTTTATTAGGTTGTAACTGCAGAGATGAACTGTTAGAGTTGTTGAATGTAGATCAGCCTTTAAGTGGCCACTTTTGTTCCGCCATTGACTCACATGTCATACATTTTCTCCCTGAAGGTCACAGAGGTGGTAATGATCTATGATGCAGAGAAACAGAGACCCCGAGGTAAAAGCTGATCTAGTTCTGTTTGTAATACATCTATCTTCATACTCATGACAAACTATTCTGACCCAAAGAGAGGGGGGGGGCTGGCTCCATGTCCTTCATTTCTAACTCCAATGTCTCCAACTCCAGCTCATTTCTAACTCCCATGTCTCTCATGTCAACTTTCGCCTGTTGCGCCGCTCCTGCATGTAGAAAAGTCAAACACGCAGCATATACAGCAGGGCAGACATGCGGATTGTAGAAACGTCAATTAATCAGCTTCAGATGCATTTGCTTGATGTTTTGGATGTCAGTACTAAAACACTCTTCATATGTTTTTAAGATTGCCCATCTGTGCGGATGCCTTGGTTTTTAGTGACGTTCAGTTTCCTTTGTCTGCTTCCAGTCTTGCAGTTTCAGCAGGTTAACTCAAAAAATATCAGATCACATCATATCAGCGTGGAATTTTCAGAATGTCTCAATATACTCGAAAGAGGGATCGAGTTTGATTCCTGGCTTCACCCGAAATCAGTAGCATGATATTTCTGGTGATTTTAATCAACTAGTGTGCCATTCGGGTTGTCGTATCTCTCCCGTGATTCACCCTTACAATTAACCAGAATGACTGAGCAGTAATACAGGGGGTAAGCCGTAGCCTGGAAGAGCCAGAGAAAATGGTACACGGCCTCACATGGCTCTTCATCCAGCCTTGTGTTTGTATAGCGTAGCAGAGTGGAGGCAGCTCACGGCTTTTGCGCAATAGCACTCGTAGATTTTCAGATTCAGATAGATTGCATCCTTTATTGACTGTGCAGTGTTGAAAAATTGCAAACATCAAAGCGTCAGATTTCTGTTGAAACTATAAAAAGATGCAAGTAAATTTTCGACGAATAAAAGAAATCAACGTAATTGTGACGAGTAGTAGAAATTGGTGCTAGCCGCTAGTCTATGCTAGTTGACTCTCAACATGCACAATGTCCTTGTGCACCTGGGCGTCTTCAGAATGACTGACTAAGTCAGTTTTTACTAGGTTGAGCTTCCCTCTCCTTTGTGCTCACATGAATCAGAAACCTTTCTTTGTTCCTGAAAGAGAAGGATGATCATCTCAAATAGCCTGGTGGATTTTATCGTGGCATTGGAATAGAACGCAGGTGAAATAGGTGATGCAGACACGCCGCAGGTGCATAGTGTTTAGGTTTTTTTCACACTATATCACACTTGCTGTGGCGGTGAAAGGAAGCGGACGCTAAAGGAAACTTAGTATGACGAAATGCGTTTAGATGAGAAATTAAATTACATAGGACACAAAAAAAGGGGTGTTAAATATTATTTTTATGTTCAACATGCTCACTGTTCAAGTCTTTCCTGTAATCCACCTTCCAAGCACCAGAGCAGAGCTGGATGCTGATTGGCACCATAATGGATAGGGGGGTTTGTTACAAACTGTTCCTGTCCATGGTTGGTGCAAAAACATGACATCTTCCTGAGCTGAATTCACACTTTATGTAGTGTAGAGATATCATATCCTTTCTACATTAATCATGAAACACATTTATACGTTTTTATTTTGGGTCTAAAACTGCAGAGGTGCATGCTGGGAGTATGGACATTTGAAAACTGATGGTGTTCTGATGTGGTTCTCTGTGTGATGAAATCAGTCCTTTGTGCTCGTCATCACCCCCGTGCTCGTCATCACCCCCACCCTCGACACACACATATACACACACACAATCTTTGCGTAAAAAATTATTTAAAATATAAAGACAGGTGATCTAAATGAAGGAGGAAATCACTGAGTGTAAGGTGATGAAGAGTAAAGTCAGTGATAACCTTTCCTTTCACTCTAGAATGAATTTGGGGAAACACAGGGGATATTTATTTATTAATTTATTTATTTCCTCCTTCTTAAAGGAGCCATGCTACTCTTATAACACCAGCCCTGTGCACCTTCCAGTAGAGATATTTATCGGGAGTTCTGACTTCAGGCAGTGCCTAAATCTGTTTATCATTTGCTTCAGTTTAAGCAGATCTCTTTGTTTGGATCTTCATACGTGTTATCTGTTTGAATTGTATAAAGGTTTTTTTTCTCATCTTTTGATGAATTAAAAGGAAAAAAATCCTTTTTTTAAACACAAGTCTCTTTGAGGATATGTGAATAGTTTGTCATTTGATTTTGTAGTTAATTAGAGCTTTGACTTTTATTAACCGTAGACTATAAATAGTAGTTTTTATGATATTTGTTGTAGATTCTTAATATTGAGTTTCTATATATGTATACCTAATAAAATAAGTCCTGCCTTTCTTTGATGTACATTCTCCTTGTGAACTGTTTGATTGTAATTAACTGTTTCCTAAGATGTGTTTTGTTTCCTTCAGGGGATTGTGTTGACTGGCACCACACTGATAAAAGTCACGAAAGATGTGTATATGTGATGCAGTGTCAGATTGGCAGGTGTAGCCAGAGTTGCCCCCTAAAATTTCACTTGTGAGCTAATAACCCTCTTAATGAAAATATTGTTGCGCAGTCAGCGTTAAAGTTATAGTGTTCTAGTTTAGGTGATACGGGCACATAACCAGATGGGTTTTTTTAATAGCAGGAGCTATAGAAATGTCTGTTTGTCCGTCTGTCCGACTTGTTAGTGGAATAACATTAAAAGGAATTGACAGGATCACCAATTTATTTTTTTTTTTTGCCATAATGTATTAATCCTGCAAGGGAATTTATTGGCTCTGCATTTAACCCATCCAAAGTGAGCACACACACAGGGCAGAGGGCAGCCACACACACTGGGGCGCCTGGAGAGCAGTCGGGGGTTCGGTGTCTTGCTCAAGGGCACTTCAGACATAAGGGTGGAGGAAGGGAAGGTGCAGCTCGCTCCCCGCCCGCCACACATTTTTCCTGCTTGTTCGGGAATCGAACCAGAGACCTTTCAGTCCTGAAGCCACTTCTCTAAACACTAGTCCACGGCTGCCCCCGTTTTTGGTGTACGGGTCCCCCTCAGGGACGAAGAGGGTGGGATTGTGTATGGGTCACTTTGACCTTATTTCAAGTTCACTTTTTATGTATTGGACTTGTTAAATGGTCCTGTTGGCAGAAGTGGAGTACAGTATTTATTTGATCATTAAAACGAATGTGCGTCAGAAAGCTGAATCTTTGAAGGGGGTTGCTGTCGTGTCAAAATTTGGGGAAAAGCTTCCAGAAGTTGCTTTCCATTTTTATAAGTTAATGATTTTTGATCTTCAGTAGCTTAGCAACGGGTCAGATGTATATTTAGTGCTCATTTAAACAAATGAGTCTCTCCATATAGTATCAGTAATCTCGAATTCCCCACCTGGGTCTCGGAGCCTGCTTAATTGGAATCGGGTTAGATCCCAAAGTGGAGGGACTTAAACAACCCAGTTCTGCTGCACAGTTTTTCTTCTGCTTTTTTTGATCGCTTTAAACTAGTTCACACGGTAGTGCTGGTGCTGCAGAAGACCAGCTCACCCGCTGTTTTATATGCTCCGTCCTCTGCTTTATCATAAGAATGACCCTGAAAATGGGGACTTGGTTGTCATTGTGTGCAGTAGTCACAACTAGATTAATGTCCTTCTATGGCGAACTCTTTTCTTGGTGAGCAAACTGTGTGCGGCCCCTATGTACTACGACATAACTCACTTTTATTTTTTTATCTAAAAACTGGTTCAGAAACAAAAAGAGAAAGCAGAAACTTTGGTTACACCCCATGTAATCCTGGCCATGCACAGACTCGTGGCAGAACCTTACCTTTTTATCTCTGTGGTGCTTTTTATAGCTGTGTTGTAAATTGCTGTTCTCTTAGCTTGCTCAAAATGCAGTGATATTTTGGGAAGGCTTTGAGAAACTACTTTTTATTCATCATTATTATTAAGTGTTAATGATTGTGGCTGCTGTCAGCATTTGTTGTACATGTTATACAAGAATATATCAAGGGGACATTCAAGGGGTTTGGATGAGACAGTATGAGAAATGTTATTACAAAAAGAAAAAGATTAAAAACAAAGATAAAGTGAACGATCCGGCTTATATGAGGGTAGTTATTAAATGGTAAATAATTACATTGATTGGTTCGAACCTTTAATGCACATACACAGAATAATACAGTTAAGATTGCAGTTGTAGTTTGGCGACGTTTGATTGTATCGCAAACTGCAGCGTAATCCAGACCCCCCAGCGTCACCTTGGTCAACTCCCCTTCCCCTGTTTTTCACCTTGTTCTGTCCCAACACCCTGCTACCTTGATTCACTTTTGGTCGTTGGCTAGGTTTTGGATTTATTACTTTCGAGGCCGAACAATCAGTGGACCAGGCTGTCAACATGCATTTTCACGACATCATGGGCAAAAAAGTGTGTAGTTGTAGTTTTATTTTACCCTAAGTAAGAAACTGAAGCTTGGGTGACCAGCAGTATTCACTCTCAGAGCAGTGAACTCCAAATAAAGAACGATTTAACGGGAAGACTCAGAAATGAATCTGTTTTCAACGTTTGATATCATATCAGCTGTGATTACAGGCTTATCGTAAATGAGAAAAACAAGCCAAACAAAGTTCTGTTGGTGAGTCACTGCCGGTGAATCATACTTATTCAGGCTCTGCAGTCGCCCAAGGTTTGGTTTACTTCGACTGCTCCTTTGGGTGTTTTTGTGCTGGTGATCCTGCCTAGCCTGTATAGCATTATAAAAGGTGTTTGTACCTTGAGACATGATGTTTTGTAGTCTTATAATTATTAAAATGTAATCCAGTGTCACCTAAAGGACCGGTCAATGTCATTTTTTCATCTTTTATCATTGATTTCATTTTTGACAGGTCACTTACATTTATTCTTGACATTAAAAAAAATTAAAATAATAAATAATAAAACCCACATTCAAAGAAAAACCTCAGTTAAGTGACCTCAGTTAGAGTCTCCATACTGTGTCAATTTTCTTAAAAAAATAAAATTAAATATGTGCAAAAAATTCTGAGTCAGTTGTAAGTTCTAGCTCAGCCTGAAGTGCATGATTTGTTCAGTCAGTCTGCTTACCAGTCGATATTTATTACTCAGTAGTCTGAAATTTGCCTGAGGCATTCTTCTGCCCGTGTGAATGTCGTGTGCTGATTCAAAGTGACGAACCACTTTCATGAAGACTTGTTCTTTCTATAAAGGCTCACTGTTGCTGGCCTACATTATACTTTTCTCCCCTTGACTCTGTCCTGTTTTTTTTTTGTTTTGGTTTTTTTTTTCTGAAGGAAGCAGGTTCTAGTACCCAGGCCATTGTTCTTGATGTGACATTATTGCAGTGGGATTTTAAGGAGGTGGGGGCCATAAGCTGTAAAATTAGAAACTGGAACATATCAAACTGTTCTGCAAATCCCAGTTCTGGAGTCGGACGCCACACTTTCACGTGCTTCCTCCCGTCATGCTGAGCGCTGAAGCCCGCGGGAGAGGGCCTAGGTAGTTGTGTGGTGGGCTTCAGACTATTCGCTCAAACTGGCACCTAATTAGGTCGACAAAGAGGGAAGAAGGGAGGCAGAAAAGGAGGTCACTGTGTTTTATATCGCAGAACGCAAGTAAAAAAAAAAAGTCCTGCCTTGCTCTTGATTCAAGGTGACCCCAATAACTCAACCTATTTAGGAGCTGGTCTATTTCAGTCTTTAGCTGTTTTACTCTAAGGCTGGTACACCTATCGCTTGGTACTGAAAATAATCCCATAAACATTGCTCTCTAATCACGCAGACTGGATGCACTGGACAAATAAAGTAACACAGATTGACAGCATACCTTTTCAGGTGTACATAGTTTTCAAATTAAAATTCTATTAATTGATCTTTTCCTCCACGTTTGACGCAGTATGAAGATGAAATTCTTATTAGATCTATAACACCATTATTCTCTGCATGATTATTATTTTCACAGTTAGATCTAAAAATTACTCTTCTCACATTTCCACTTCAAATTGATCTAAATTGAGGTTCTTAAATGCATTAGAAAGGTAAGTCTGGACTTTCTATCATAGTTTTTAAAATCTATTTAAAAGGTATAAGATACAGAAGAAATGCGAGGAAGATGTTTCTCAGGTACAGTTTTTTGTTTGTTTGTTTGTTTTTAAATTGATTAAATTTTTTGGCACAGTTTGAGCTGTACGTTGCAGTTTTAAAAAGAATCCTGTGTTTTTGTTCACATTCATTTGTAAAATTCATTTAAGTCTCTATTCACGTGTACCTGAGAAACATTGCTTCAGCATTATGTAGAATAAGAAGCCTAGGATTAATTTTTCTAACTAATGTATTATTGTATTAGGAATAAGTAAATCTATCAGAGCTGAATTACAGGATTAGTTATTGATGGGGTGAAGAGGAACATCGGTTATTGATTTCTGCTCTCTTTACGCCCTTCTGGTCTTGTCCTTTGTCCAGGTTGAAGTGAAGAAGGCCGAGCCTCGGGACAACAAAGCTCCTGGCCCCGGGCAGCTGGGAGCCAATCAGTGGGGACCCAGAGCCATCTTAAGTGCAGCCAATGGTTGGGCAGCACAGCCTGCTCAGGGCTGGCAGCAGAGCTACGGTCCTCAGGGTGAGCCAAGCCCACAAAGTCTCCCTCCGGGAACATGAAAATTTTTTTTTTTTAAATACACTATAGCCAACTGCTATTCCTTCTTAATGGTGGCACTGTCTGTGCCATCTGCTTTATAAAAAAAAGTGTGACTATTTTCACATACTCTAGAACAAAAGTTTTACTTAAAACTTTACGAAGTGCAGCTGATTATTCATTTTACATCTGGTGTAAATATCCGTCATGTAAAAATACTTTTTCCCCCCTTGCGTCAGGTGTTTGGGTGTCCACAGGGCAGCCGTTAGGTAGGTTATACCATTTTGAACTTTAGGTTCTGAAACCCTTCCAGCTAACGACGGAGCTGCTTTCTGATCTTTGTCTGTCCTTTATGCCCCTCAGGAGGATATGGTCCACCTTTGACTGCAGGCCGAGGTGCTGCCCAACCTCCGTCACCCTTTAATGCGTTTCTAGTAACAGCTCCCCCACCGGGAGGATTCGGGGCACCTCAGGGATATCCACAGCAGGGCTACAGCACACCTCCTCAATTTGGTAAGTTATTAAAACCGCTCCCTCTGTTGGGTTTTGGCACCGATATGCAGGTCTCCGGTGGTGCTGGTCCTCCGTTCAGTCAGTGCCTAATCCTGTTCTGGGTCGTCCTGGATGTGGCATGGAATGTTCCAGAAGCGCATTTACACACAGGGACAGTTTGGAGTTCATCTACAGCAAGGTGTCAGACTCATTTTATCTGAAAGCCACATCACTAAAATTCTCATTCATTCATTCTATAAGCTGCTTAATCCTAATTAGGGTCACGGGGAGGCTGGTGCCCATCTCAGCCGACTCTGGGCGAGGGCGGGGTACACCCTG
>JAOUQZ010000004.1:20108449-20136892 GCA_028564935.1 Neosilurus hyrtlii
TAACGGTTTCAGAAACACATCGTGGATCCGATTCCATTTTATTTCCCAGAGACTCCACTGTACTTCATCTTTATTTAATCCACCTGGAACTGAATGGAAAATTGTTCATGTATCCTGAGTCCCCATTATTGACGCTTCTTAAAGTAATTGGCTTAAATGTGTGTGTTTTATCCAGTGAGCAGCTCATGCAGCTGTACGGCGCTCGCCAGAGGAGGAGGTTGAACCGTGGCCTGAGGAGGAAGCAGCAGTCTCTCCTTAAGCGCCTCCGTAAGGCCAAGAAGGAGGCGCCTCCTATGGAAAAGCCTGAGGTGGTGAAGACCCATCTGCGGGACATGGTCATCCTGCCTGAGATGGTGGGGTCCATGGTCGGCGTGTACAACGGCAAGACCTTCAACCAGGTTGAGATCAAGGTGAGACCGTGAGGAGAGCGTCTGCTCCGTTCTTGAGTCGACTGGAGCCCTGAAACGGCTCATGAACAAAACCTGTGTATCGAAGAACTCAATCAGTAACCTGTTTAGCTTTAAAAATATATTTTTTTACATTTTTACCCTTCCGTCATTGAACAACTGATTTTTCAAACGTGTAACTGAAATGCGCCACGTCGTACTGACACAAAGAACTCCGCCCAGTTAGTGTGTATTACACATGAGTGTAATCTGGGTTGGTTTCACTTCCTCGGGGTTAACGGATCGTATCGAAATTTGCCTCATTCAGTGGTTGCTTATTATTCCAAGTGGATAATACTTGAACCAAAACAATTCAATTTAATTTGACTAAAATTCGACACTCGATTTACCGCCTACTGGTTCAGAAATTCAACCTAATGCTGTCCCAGAAATAAAGCTACTTAAATTTAAAAAAACTTTTCCTTTTTAAAGTTTTAATGGTGTGTGTGGGTGGGTGTGGACTTTGTGATGGGGCGAGGGATGTGATCGTTGTTGTGCTGCTGATTTTCTGCTCCATAAACCGGGGCGCTCGGTTCCTCCGCCGGGTTCACGTGGATGTTGGTGAATATTGTGCTGACGAACCTGGAAACTGCCTCAGACTGCAGCGTTTATAACGTGGTGTAGTTATGAGCTCACGTGTAAAACAGTTATAACCTTTAAATGAAGAGTTGCGTTAACTGGTGAATATTAACTTCGTTGGGTTTCTGTGAGTTGATCTCGGAGGAAGAGCGAATCTTAAGGACTGATTTTAATGTCATGATTTTTTTTCTTCTTGCAGCCTGAGATGATTGGTCACTACCTTGGAGAATTCTCCATTACATACAAGCCTGTTAAGCACGGTCGCCCCGGTATCGGAGCCACCCACTCCTCCCGCTTCATTCCTCTGAAGTAAAGAATAACTGATGTAAATAAAAGTGACTTCCATCACACACGGACTGCGTCTGGTTTTTAACATCTGGTGCATTTAAAAAATGTAAACTTTCAGAATGTTTTCTATCAAATTATAAAAGTGCAAATGGATTAAATAAGACATTTAATGTTTACTTATTTAATAATTAGCATTTAATATTTACATTTCCTCTGTAAATAAAATAAAACACTTTAGAACCCGAACGAAAACAGTTTAATTGCATGTATTAAGAATTAATAAAATTAAAGGTTTATTCCATGAAACAATACATGAAGGCAGAGTATAAAGAAAACATCTTCAGAAACAAGTCCGCTGTGGTGCGAGTGACTCAGAACTCATTCTGGTAAAATCACTGCACATTAAAAACCTACAGAGCTTCAGTGCTACTTCGATTCACACCAACACTCGAAGGTGACGTACAGTCAAGTCATTATAGTCCCTGTGTACGAAATCTAGACTTGCTATAGACAGAATTATTATACTCCGTGGTGCATCTACTGTATCCCATAATAAATTATGTACAACCAGTGATCACCAAACCATTTTTCCCATCATGCATTTTTTTTTATAACCGGTGGTGTGAGGTGAAGTCAGGAATGGTGTTTATTTGAAAGCATGCAGAGTGTAAACCTCTACCAAGGCTGCTCATTTTCCTGCTTTTCATTTCTGCAAAATATTTTTACAGTAGAAGTGCTCAGTGCCATAAACTGCCAGGTCTGTACATGATAAAATCAGCTGGTATCGTATTTGTCTCTCCCTGCATGCCGACAGTCTCCGAAGTGAACAACTGCAGCAAAAATTCCAAATCGTGATCAGTGTGATTCAATCTTATTATTATTATTATTATTTTGGTGACTTACCGGGTTACGGCACTGAGCCCTTCGTTTCTGATCTCTACACTTCAGCGTTCTGGATCAGAGTGGGAATGTTACACTTCGGTTCGTGATGGATCTTGTAGACGTAGTTTATGTGGAAACTTTGTAGTCTTTAATCATGAAATTGACCTCAATGTTGTTTTTTTAATCCTTTGAGCTTCTCATTACCAAAATCTAACTTGTCACTTGGGCCGTACTCCACCCCTCCAAACAAATGAATCAAAACCCATTCATGACCTTTGTGTAAAGTTGACAAATACAAATAAATCAGCTGATGCTGACAAAAAAATATCACAGGTGGAGTTTTTAAAAGTGATTATTTTGTAGCCTTTGGGAGAATTACTGGTGATTTTTGGGCCCTGAATGTCGATGCAGACACTCGATGGCAGAGATGCCCAGTCTTACCCACAAAGGGCCGGTGAGGGTGCAGGTTTTCACTTCAACCAAGCAGCAGCCAAACCTTCCACCTGTTCCAGTCACTGATCTAAAAAAACTAAATGGACTAGACTGAACGTTTGTGTTTAAAATTTGAAATATTAGCTCCCACGGACTCGGAGAGCTGAGGCATCAACCCAGATTCGAACTTGTGATCTCCGGGTTGATAGTCACACACCCTGTCGATGTGCCACTCGGGAGCCTGATTGATATTGATTTGTATGTTTATTAATTACAAAGATCAGTGAAGTTATCGGTAAAGTTATGAATTTGAGGTTTCTGACCGTCAGCAGTCAAATTCCGAGGGTTTCGAGCTGTGTCGGCTTTCAGCGGCTCCATCGTGAGATCTTAAAGCAGGGTGGTCTCACCAAGATGGCTGCCACCGGCTTCAACTCGAAACATTAATGTGAAATCTAGTCTTTTTTTTATGGGAGATCAGTGACTGAAACAGGTGGAAGGTTTGGCTGCTGCTTGGTGGAAGTGAAAACCTGCACCCTCACCGTCACCGTGCGGTTAAGATCGGACATCCCTGCCTGTAGTGATCAGTCTGTGTCCCATCCTTGTCTGGACTGTAACGTCGGAATCGTCAGAGGCACCTGCCTCAGACTTGGACGGTATGTGTCCAGTGGTAAAGCGGAATGTTGTGTGTGACTTGAGGTCACTGTGACCTTGAGCTTTGACCTTATTTAAAAGAAAAATGTTTTCCGGGCTGTATGTCCTATATGTTTACCCTCCCATATACCAAACTAGGTAAACTTGCACCTCTTGGGAAGGCGGAGTGTTGCATATTGACCTAAAGTTGATCTACGACACTCCTCCTTCCCAGGATGTGTGAGTGTACCGAGAAGGGAGGGAGGTGCAGCCCAGCAAGGGTTACGACCCTTAATGTCTACGAGTAAACGACCAGACGAATGGAAATGGAGGTAGAAAGCTCTGGATTAAGGATTTTAGATGTCCGTGTGCTTGAGCCAGAGCAGCGCCCGCAGTGACGTCGGCCCTCTCAGTGGAATCCAGTCGAGTCTCGCTAGAGTGTCGTCTCGGGTTCTGACGTCGGCTTCGCTGTTTCCTTGGAAGCGCCAGTTTTGCTAGTTTTTGATGGAAGTGATGTTTCTTGTTTGTGTTTTGAGGAGCTGTCAGGCTGCCAGAGGAAGAATTCATGCAATAAAGTATTGACCGTTTCTGGGCACTCCATCATCACCATGTGGCTTCCCTCTTCAATGACTTTCAGGAAGCCCAGAAGGAGTATCTGTCAAGACATTACAGGATAATGACACCATTACCCACCGTTCATAACTCCGGTACTTTACCACACCTTACACATTCATGTAGTCTTTTAGTTTACAGAAGTAAAGAAGTTCTCTACCTACTCGATGACAGCGGCGCTTACCTCGGCCATGCGCTGGTCCTCTCGGACAGGAACAAACCTGTCATACATGCCATGTACCAGCAGGATTGGCACGGTGAGTTCGGCATGGTACACCTCATCACCTTCCGGCCAGTACTGCCCGTTCATCGTCGCCCGCAGGACAAAAGATGATACATTAAAGGCATTTCTCTCTTTCAGAAGTTTCTTTTCCTTCTGGCCCTGATGAGCAAAGCCAGCCCTAGAAAAACAAACATCTTCCTGAGGAATGAGAACTAAAACAAACCGGAATTACTGACAGAAATGGAATTTTAAAAAGGAGATATGAGGATTTTTCCACTTTTTTAACCCATAATTGTTGTCACGGTGTCGAATAGCTGCGTTAGACGACGTTAAAGCGTTAAATAACGAGATTAGAGCATGTTTCTCCTCTGGGATGTTTGAGTTTTGTATGTAAACGACGTTTTGCGTTTTTATATTATTTATTAAAATATATATTTTGATATATTTCTCTGTGTGCCTGACCCTTCAGATATCTTCGCCACTTTTCATGATGATTAAACAAAGATAAGGGTTAAGATGGTTCGTTATTCCCCTACTGTCCCCAATGCACAGCAGCATCTCCGCCAATCCTGATCTGCCTCCCAGTGCACTCAGCATGCAGCTTTCAGTTGAAGAAAAGTGACCAATCAGAGCAGAGTAGGCACAGAGAGTCAAAAGACCGTAAATGTGAGGAGGAAGCCAAACATGTCGTCCCGCATACAAAATCAGTGTTTTTTTGGGGGGGCGGGGGGGGGGGGGTTGTAAAGATCTGGTCATTGGGAAAATATCTGAGATTTAAAATATTCTCACATGAGGAAGCTCCACGATAGGCACGGCGATAACCAGTGGAGTACACACGTTGGTAGATTGAAGACCGAACAGAGGCTGGGTTCCAGGGCTGTAGGGCCACCACCATTAATCATCACCACTTTGTGAACTTGGTCTGGATACTCGTGGGCCAGAAAAGTGCAGAAGGACACTCTAAAGGGAACAGGACCCGAAATGTCAAATGAAGATTTAAAAAGAGTTTGCTGCTTTAAGTGCTAATGTTAAAGAACAGACTGAAGGAACAAAACAGCCAGTAGGAACGGACCCCTTACCCATATGAATGGCCGATGAGAATATTCCTCCGTTTTGCATATCTCATGAATATGATTCTCATGTCATCAGCCAGGGCGTAAAATGTGTAGGCGGCTGTGATCTGAGGTGCGGCGCTGGCTCCATGGCCAGCCAGGTCAGGTGCGATCACCTCATAACCGAGCTGAGAGAAATAATCCAGCTGGCTCTCCCAAATGTCCATCGAGCCTCCGACTCCATGAATAAAGAACAAGGCCACGTCAGGGTGCGTCTCTTTGCACCGTGTGATCTTGCGCTCACAGTCGATGATCACGGCCCGCTTGGGCTTGCACCGTCTGTGCTGTGGCGGCTCGTGTGTTGCTGCCGTGCTGGACCCTGCAACCTTCCCCGTGTCGACCGTGTGCTCTACAGCGCTGTCTCCGTTTTGGCAGCGCAGCAGTTCGGAGTGAGGCGCTTCAGCCAGGTTCTCAATGAATATCTGTCCGCTGGGATACACGGTGATTTTCCTCCTGCAGCTCACAGTACCCACCTCCTCCGTGTCGGCGTCCTCCATCACAGCTCGCCGAGGGATCATATGACAAATGCGCACCACTCTGCCAGGCTTGACTTCCACAAATTCGAAATGGTCTGCAGGCTCACGTGTTGTAACAGGGATCACAACGTTTGAAGACTTCCCCGATAAACAACACAGAATTCCATCTACAAAGCCGGGCAGCATACTGGTCACCTGCGGCTGAGAGAATTTCACAACAACCTACTGGAATATTCTGCTGGGCCTTAACTTCTGAAATGAGAAACACATACTACATACGGTCAGATCTTTATATCTAGGGATATTCCCTCCGGATAATCTTCCCAACGTCTACCGTATGGGCACTTGAGAGTATGTAGAGGTTGATTGTTGGGGTTGAGAAATCCCGTTCTTGGGCGTCTCTGTGTGGAGTTTGCATGTTCTCCCCATGCATGTGTGGGTTTCCTCCTGGTACTCTGGTTTCCTCCCACAGTCCAAAAACATGCACAGTTAATTAACTGGTTTTTCCAAATCGCCCCTAGGTGTGAGTGTGAATGGTTGTGTGCGTGTTGCCCTGCGATGGACGGTCTGAAAAACTGTTCAGGGTGTACTCTGCCCTCACCCAGAGTCGGCTGAGACGGGCTCCAGCCTCCCCGCGACCCTAATTAGGATTAAACGGTTCAGCAAATGAGTTAGTGAGAGTTTGATTGATCTCTTACTTCAGAGGGTTGATTTATATTTCTGAGTAAAAGAAAAAATGAGAGAAAAAAATACAGAATGAAACTAAAAGGCTTCTCATGTGGATAAACGATCGAAGGTGTTGGAAGAGCAAGAGAGCCGTTTGAAAGTTGATGTAAAAGTATTTCAGCTCAAGATTTAACTTTTAAAGAAACATTTATAGGGTTTTTTCTTGCAGAGACCTCAAGTCATAATACAGTATACAAGCTACTATTATTATTATCATTATTATTATTATTAATAATCATCATCATATTATTATCATTATTATTATTAATAATCATCATCATCATCATGTTATTATTATTATTATTATTAATAATCATCATCATCATCATATTATTATTATTATCATTATCATCATCATTATTACTACTATTGTTATTATCATTATTATTAATCATCATATTATTATTATTACTATTATTATTATTATTATTATTATTAATAATCATCATCATCATATTATTATTATCATTATCATCATCATTACTACTATTATTATTATCATTATTATTATTATTATTATTATTAATCATCATATTATTATTATTACTATTATTATTATTATCATTATTATTATTATTATTATTATCAATATCATTACTATTATTATCATTATTATTATTATTAATAATCATCATCATCATCATCATATTATTATTATTATCATTATCATCATCATTATTACTACTATTATTATTATTATTATTAATCATCATATTATTATTATCATCATCATCATCATCATCATCTTCTTCCGCTGGTTATTATTATTACTATTATTATTATTATTATTATTATTATTATTATATGTAAACATGTAATATTAACATGAAACAGTCATTGTTGTTTTCTGGTATTAATGCCTATTATATTTATATATTCTTTTAAATCTGATCCTTAATTATTAGATGTAACATCATATAGTGATAAACACAGAATTTAAAATCCAGAAAGTGCAAGTGATTTAGTTCAGTCTGATCCTTACCTAATAAAAATAAATTCATAAACAAGGTTGTAATTTCTGCTCTTCTTCCAGTCCAACTGTTGTGGAGAAGCTCTCAGTTAATCTGCTGCCGGTAATCCAGGAGTGCAAATCCAGCCCGGTCTGTGGTTCTGAGCCAGATTTCACTCTTATAGCTGTTTATTCGTCCAGTGTGAAACTTCTTCACTCTGTCTGTTGTTCAGTTTTAACCAAAGTCTGTTCATTTCTCTCCAGTTTCCTGCTTGTAGATGTTGAGATTAGAGGGATTTACACCTGCAGGCCATCTGCTGCCAGTGTTTCTCCAGTAACAACAGCGCCCTCTGCTGGTTTCATCAAGGATTTGCTCAAACGTCTTGTAGCACAGTGGAGTTTTTAAATAACAAAATATCAGGATTATTTAATCACGTGCATAAACTCCTGCACTAAACAAAATGGCCTTAATTTTAAATAAACCAAAAAATTTAGTAACAGTTAAGTGTTAAAAATAACTCACTGCTATTTTTCTTAAAAATCACACATGACGGTGAGCTCAGGGATCTTCGCCGGCCTTCCAAACCTCTCTCGCACTCATTTGTTGAACTGTTTACTCTCACTAGGGTCGCAGGGAGGCTGGAGCCTATCTCAGACAATCTCTCAGGCGAAAGGTGGGTACACCCTGAACAGTTCACAGAGCAATGTGCACACAACCATTCACAATCACTCACATATAGGGGCAACCTGGAACAGCCAGTTATCCTAATGTGCATGTATTTGGACTGGGTGGAAACCAGGGTACCTGGAGGAAACCCACGAAAGCCCGGGTGGACATGCAGTCGCCGCACAGAAATGCTCATGCCTGGGACTTAAACCCAAGACCTACTTGCTGTGCCACTATTTTGGATCCAATCCTTCCTGATACACACGGGGTAAAGGGTTCTGGGTAATGGGCTGGATTCAAAGACGCCCCAAATATTTAGTTCTGGTGAACGTGGGGACCAGTCAATGGTATCAGTTCCTTCATCCTCCAAGAACTGCCTGCCTACTCTCGCCCCTGCCGTGCACCAGGAGGAACCCAGGACCCACTGCACCAGTATAGGGTTTCACAGTAGGTCCAAGGATTTCATCCCGATACCAAAAAGCAGTCAGGGTGCCATTGTGTAGTGTGTAGAGGGCTGTGCATTATTCCAGGGAAAGCACCTCCCCAGACCATCACTGACCCACCACCACACCGGTCATGCTGAATGGCATTGCAGGCAGCAGAACATTCTAGAGACATCAGTCATGTGCTGAGATTGAACCTGCTCTCACCTGTGAAAGGCACAGTGGTGGACCAGCCAAATCCGGTGTTCAATGGCAGTAAGTACAGGGCCTGCTGCAGGACGCCGGGCCCTCAGGACACCCTCATGAAGTCTGTTTCTTATTGTTTCATCAGGGACATTCACACCAGTGGCCTGCTGGAGGTCAGTACGTAGGATTCTGGCAGTACTCATCCTGTTACTCCTTGCACAAAGGAACAGATACCGGTCCTGCTGAGGGGTCGAGGACCTGGACCCTGTCCAGCTCTCAGAGTAACTGCCTGTCAGACATAGCAAACCTTCTGGCAATGGCACGTATCGACGCTCCATCCTGGATCAGTTGGACTATCTGTGCAGTCTCCGTAGGGTCCAGGTACCACCCCATGCTACCGGTAGTGACACCGACCCGAGAGAAACAAGTCAGAAGAAATGTCAGTGGCCTCCACCTGTAAAACTGTTCCTGTTTAGGGGGTTGTTTTATTGTTGCCCCTCTGGTGAACCTGTTATTCATATCACGAACACCAAACCTGGGGAACCTGATTAACGCCATCTGCTACATAACCGACCTGATCAACATCCCACAGGTTGGACTGACTTGATGCTGAATTCTGATTAGAAAAAAGGGTCCTCCGATTTTTGTAAACCGAAATTATATATTTATATACACACACACACACACACACGTATGCATGTATGTAGGGCGCACGATGGCATAGTGATTAGGGTGTCCGCCTCTCGTCATGGGTTCGAGTCCCGGGCTTGGCGTGGGTGTTTCTGTGTGGATTCGCATGTTCTTCCTGTTCTTATGTGGGTTTCCTCCCACAGTCCTCTGGACATTAGATGTTCCAGTTTGGCCCTAGGTGCGAGTGTGTGTTGGCCCGGCTGATTAAGTTGAATGAATGTATATATCGCTGTATGTAATAATGTCAGTCGTTTTCTGGATGCATTAGGCTTCCTGTAATAAAACAGTCGTCTACGTGTCCATAAATACTTTTTAACTTTTTAAAGTTAAGGCTCGATCTCATTTGGGCGATTCGTTGGCAACCATTTTTGACTCTCTGTGTAGTTGGTGTCCACATCGCTAACCATCTATGTGACTACGGTCACAGACAGTCATGGACTGCGTTGGCTACAATTTGTGACTCAAGTCTCAACTCAACTATCTGCGATCGAACACCACGGTCTCAGACTGTCAGCGGTATAATGGTGGATAGTTGGCGACAGTCACTGATTAGATTATCGTGTGGAATCATCCAACACTTGAAAACAGGTAAAAAAAAAATAAAAAATAAAATAAATAAATAAATAAATAAAACAAACAAACAAATAAATAAAAGAAAAAAAGAAAAAAAAGGGGGGGGGGGCGATAAATGGTCGCCGATATCGGTCACAGACCCCCTCGCGCCCGCACCTGCCCTAAAAACTGATCGAATCGTGGGTGTCATCGCTGAAATGAGATCGGGGCTTAAGGACTGCTTTCTTGCTAATCCCAGGTGCCCCAGCAGTACAACAGTCCATCACACACGTGTATAACAATATCTGCTTGTTCTGCGTTGCAAACTTTTAATAATACAACAAACACACAACAAAAACTTTGCAGTGAAGAGGAGAAAAGGAACAAAAAGATCAACCACCGACACCTTCGCCTTTCCTCACATTGCATTTTTAGGGGATGGTCTAAACACCATCAGCGGGATACACTTTCATTAAAAACATGAGGAACACATGCAGAAACTTCTTTTAACAGATGTTACCGGTTACATTATTATAAACATATCTAAAGATTTTCTTTTTATTATCATGTTTATTCAAGCAGATAAAAGGTAGTAGTGTGGCTCTGGCTCTGGTGCTTGCGGACCAAGAGGAGAACCAGAGCATGGCACTGAAGTCCAGTATCCTGTATAACGAACCCTCTTGACCCTTACCTCCGTTTAATCACCATGGAAAGGGGCGCAGATATCCGAAGGGGTCAGGCACACAGGGATCTTTATTATATTACCGGTGGAAACATCCACCTGCATCAGAGTCGACACAGGGGCTCGCGGGGTGGACGGGGTGAGATCTCTGGCCTCGGCGCCCCTCCCGGGTTTCAGAACTAAATCAGATCGAATTCTTGGTAATGGAAGGTATCTGAGACTGGAGAACCACTGGAACAATGTCCAAGATGTGAAATTTAACAGCGCGTTCATGCATGATGAGGAACACGGTAGGAAAATACCACATCACTTCTACTTACCCCTAAAACTACACGTGTCTGAGAAAGATTTTATTTCCAGGTCTAGGAACTGACTCGCCTGACAGAAAAGAAAACAAATCCACAGCTTAGAACTGGTTCTGCAACGGGACTTAAAATTTGCACACGCACACACACGCACACACACACACACACACACACAAACACTGTGTGAGGCAATCCCCCCCACCCCCTCCCCACACTGCCAAATTCCTGCATGTTGAAGACTGATGTATCTTAGTGCCAGCACCCGAGTCTCCCTACACCACCTGAGCGAATTTCAGTGCACCAGGTCCACAGGTTCTGGCAGTGGCAGCTAATAGCGACCCTAAGTGTTTATCATGAGACAGGAAGCGCTGAAAAAAAAAAAAAAAAAACAAACAAACCCCAAAACAATAAAAAGGTCTCACGTTTCTCTTTCATTGTTTTAAAGCCAGTCTCATGTGCAGGAGTCTACAGGAAGTGTAGACCGCGTGTTATTCTGAAAAGGCCGTCGTTTTTGTGCCTGTCCCTGTGCTGTTTTGGTAACAATCCAGTTTAGGAGTCTTCGTTCATTTCTTGACTGTCGGTCCGCGCGATTTTGCGTGAAGGTGCGGGACTTCCTCCTTCACCTTGCTCTTGCTCCCGTTCCCGCTTCTTGGCTGCGTTCTGCACACAAATACAATTTATTTACAAAAAAAAAAAAAAAAAAAAACAGTAAACATGTACATAAAGCAGTCATGTGACTTTAAAAAACTAAAATAATTCTATACATATCCTACTGTTCAAAAGTTTGAGGATCACTCGTTTCCTTGTTTTTGAAAGAAAAGCTTTTTAAATTAATTAATAAAATACACCACAGGGGTCCAGAAGCTCCCACTGAAAGGTCCGTTTCATAATCTACCAATACAGAACAAGCACGGCGAGTTCGAAAGCCCCGGCTTCAGTGGAAACTAAAGTGTGATGGACAGATGGAACCCTCCTATAGCTCCCAATGGGCGGGCGCTAAAAACATTAAATAAATCAGAGGTACAGTCTCGATACTGTTAATGATGTAAATGATTATTTTTGGTGGAAACAGCTGGAGTATCTACATCGATGTACAGAGGGCCGTTTTCATGAACCATCACACTCGTGTTCCGATGGTACCTTGTGTTCACTAATCCACGTATATCACGTTAAAATCATTAGACGGCCGGACCTCAGTTTTAGAACGACTCCCTATTTGAACAAAATCTCGAAGCCATAATCGCACTCGGCTGCAGCACGAACGATTCGGTAACAGCTGGCAGCGCGCGTGTCAGTCTCGTCACACAGCACTCGCTCACAGGACACCCACCCTGAACTTCGCTCAGATTCTGCTGATATCTCATCTATTATTTTTTCATGGATAAGTCGCTATGGGAGCTGGGAATTCTACTGACAATGTAACAGACAAAAAGAAAATAGTGAGAACAAACGATAGAGACGAAGAAAGAAATGACAGGAAAGTATAACAATGACGTTGGTGTCTCGGCAGTGAAACGGACTTTCTTATTTAAAACTTTATTCTTTATTAGTTGGTACATAATATTATAATACGATTGTGGAGTGAGGAGGAGGTCAGGGACGGATTCATCCACCACAGTGTTTCTTGTGTGAAAATGTGTTTCAAAAGAAAAAAAAAGAAAAAAAAAAAAAAAAAGAAAAAAGGGAAAAAAAAAAAAACAAAAAGCTTCTAGAACAGTTAAGAATCAATTAAGTTTAAAACCGAGGTTCCACTGTATTATAAAAATCCTTCTGTAATGATTTCAGCGCAGATGAAAAGCGTTCTGATTAAAGAAGAAATAAAACGATCCTCTTTAGGGGAGTTGAATATCTGGAGAATTCACATTTCCGTGTTTGATTCTAGAATCAAAACGGCCAGAATAAGAATTTCATCAGTCTGTATTTGTTCTGAGAAATGAAGGATGTTCCATACAAGAAACTACCAAGAGCCTGAAGATTTGATCCAGCGGCGTACTACTCCCTTCACAGAAGAGCACAAACCGGATCTAACCAGCACAGAACGAGACGTCTGGTCCCCCGGTGCACAACTGAACATCAGGACAAGAACATCAAAGTCTCTAGTTTGAGAAACAGAAGCCTGACGGGTCCTCAATCAGCAGCTTCATTAAAGAGTGGCTACAAACACCAGAACACCAGAATCACCTTCACCAAAACATCTACAGTGAAGAGGCAAATCCTGGACTTCCACAGAAACATCCGTATCTGAAATCGTGAGAAACGCACCAGCGAAGTGGCTACTAAATCGGACTTTAGTTGCAGAGTTGCTTACCTGAAAAGCCTGAAAATTCCCGGCAGGTTTTGGTTATTTTCTCCAAACCTAGACAATTATGTAAGAACATTTGGTCACGTTTTAAAGTTTAGGATATCAGTGACACAATGGTGCCAGTAACTCAAAACCAATTTCCCACTTAATACCCACGCGGTGTCTGCACTACAGAACGTGTAATACTGCACTACAGAACACACCTGGTCAGATATCTCCAAGATCCATCATTACACTAAAATCTGGTGCAAAAACGTTTCACTAGTGACGAGCAGAAAACTGTCCCGCAGCTCCGTCTCTTCAGAGGAGGATAAGAACAAGTGGGATTTAAAAAATGCCTGTCAGAAAGGATCCTCGCTGAACTGCAATATAAACATAATTTCCTTGTTGTGTGTGTGTGTGTGTGTAACATACGGATGACGAGGAAAAGGATCTGACTGTTTCTGTCCAGGGTGCTTTAACATCCATAATAAAAAGGGGATGCCTGGTTTCCTCCAGATTCACGTCCCACATTCATTCTGCTTTAATTGTAATCAACAGAAATCACGAGCGGCACTGTGGTTAGCATGTCCGCCTCACAGCAAGAGGGTCCTGGGTTCGAGTCCCGAGCTCGGGGTGTTTCTGTGTGGAGTGTGAATGTTCTCTCCGTGGATTTCCTCCAGGAACTCTGGTTTCCTCCCACAGTCCAAGAACATGCACAGTAGAATAACTGGTTGTTCCAGGTCACCCCCTGGGTGTGAGTGTGAATAGTTGTGTTTCTGCCCTGGATGGTCTGCGAGATGTTCAGGGTGCTCAGAAGTCAGCTGAGATGGGCGCGAGCCTCCCCGTGACCCTAATTAGGATTAAGTGGCTAAGAAATGAATAAATGAACAGTAACTATTAAGATGATAAAATGTGACTGCAGTGGTTTTGATCGTTGGTGTTGATGGTCTGAATCTTTCCACCACTCTGTGATTTTTTTCAGAAGTGTGAAATAAAGAAAGTGAGAGAAAGGGAAGATGATAGAAATGAGAAAAGACTGATGGGAGCTGACGTGAAGGTGATCGGTGAATCAGATAATGACTCTGTACAGCTGTGCTGAGCAGAAAAGCATCTCAGCGAACGCACAGTAGGAGAAACCGCGAGGTGGACGCGCTACAACAGCAGAAGACCACACGGGGTTCCACTTCTATCAGCCAAGAACAGAAAGCTGAGACTTGAGGTTGGAAGAGATTCCACAAAACCACAAAGAATGAGAAGTGGTGCAGCGTGGTCGGTTTCAGATGGTAGGATGAACATGTGGTGCCAACAGCAGGAACGCATGGACTCAACCTGCGTGGTGTGGACAGTTCACAGTGGTGGAGGCGGGACAATAACGCGGAGAAGGGTTTAATACCAATCAATCATTACTCAAAGGAATATTTCCAACATCTTGTGTAATTCCTGTCATGAAGAACAGACTGTTTTCAGAGCAAAGACAGACTTAGTCAGACTGTGTGTGTGTGTGTGTGTGTGTGTGTGTGTGTGTGTGTGTGTGTGTGTGTTGGCCCTACGATGGAATGGTGAGGTGACTTAATACCCAGTATTAGTATAAACGTCCTAAAAATAAACAACCAGCGAGTGCATGGAGTAGATTTTTCTTTGCGTGCTTGTTGTGGTGAGTAATAAACTCGAACACTGTTTATAAACTGCATTTCGCGTTTTTGCATCACTGCCTTTACTCAGACAACCTTTTTATTACTTATTTATAAATAGGGATTTATGGAATACTACCCGCAAAGAGAAAAAGAAATAAATGAAATTCTTTCTCCCAGAACGAAAAAGGCTTTTCAGGTTTATCTTTCTAAACTTCTTACAGCAATAATGCTGTGATTCATTCACTAAATAATGAGGTGACTAATATCAGAGGATTAATTCCATTCTGGGGCAGCTGTTCAAATTACATGCTGCGTAATAAAGTGCAAAAATACAAAAAAAACCAAAACAAAAAAAACCTCCACCAATCCATTCTGCTTCTCTTAAAATAAATAACATTTGTATATACACTACAACTATAACCGAGCAGTCTGATTGGTTCACTGTCTCAGGGTTAAAACACTAAAGGTTAAACACACTTTAATTAAACTTAGGAGTTTAAAAAAAAATGCCACCATAAAGTGTTCATGATTATCGTGATGAAGCGGCGTTACCGTCGTCATGCTTTAATAACAGCTAAAGGAGATGATGTGCCCAATAACGCCATCATGAGGCACAACAGCTCTGCCTAGTAGTAGTAAACGGCATGTTTGTTAAAGAAATTGTAAACGGCTTCTATAAAAATCCCATTTCGGTTTGCTTTTCTTATGTTTCCGTGTAGTTTATACTAGAACTCAGAGTTTTAAAAGACACCATCGTGGACAGAGTTTAGGATCTGCTCACGGAGCTCCCATCATGCTCTGACTTAAAACACTAAACAATAAACGGTAATTAAACTAACCAGACAAGTGATCGAAATGAAGGAGGAAATCAGGGAGTGAAAGGAGGTGGAAATAAAACTCAGTGTTAACCTTTCCTTCTTTCACTTCAGACCGCAGTCGGGAAACACAGGGGAGACTGAAGCTGTTTCAGCCCTTAAAGGAGCTGCACTACTCGTATAACTCGTACACCCATCAGTAGAGATCTATCAGTAGCTTCGCCTTTAGGCGGTGAATAAAACTATATATTAGCGATCTTTATTTAGTACAACATGCAAGCAGGTTTAATTGTTTCGTGTTCCTTCTCAGTGGTCAGTGCTTTCACCTCGGGGACTGAGAACGCCGCAGTCATGGTCGGTGATGCTATTTGTTGTGTGTACAAGGACAAACTGGTAATCAGGGCAGCTTACACACTGATGCTCTCCGCTAAAGTGAAGGTCTGTATACAAAAACACACTAAGGTGCACATACCTTTTTGTCCCACTGTTGATGGAGGTAGCGCAAGAGAATGTTTGTTTTCTCTGTGACAATAACTGTGGAGAGAGGACAAGTACAATCAGCCTTCGATGGATTTTTACGCTCCGCGTGGACAACAGCAGGTCATATACACACTTACTCTGCTCTGATGGATATTCCCGTGTGGGCAGATAAACTGACGGTCTTCTGTTCTGTAACAGAATACAAATCCTTTTGAAAGCACAATTCACAACAAAAAGAAATCCACGACACATTTACTGCGGACTGATATGACCGACACGCCCCATCTGTCGACGTGTGACGCTCACAGTATCACAGCAGGCATTTCAACATTTCAAAAAAAGTTTAAAGGATTACCGAAGCTTTGCACACAGAGTCCGCGTGGAATCGACTGAAGTTGGTCTTGTTGTAAACAGGGAGACCTTTTAGGAAATCCGCCTGTGAACGACAGAATGGTTACATGTAGGAAACATTACACGACAACAACTGATACGACTAATAAGCATAATATGAGGAGCATCGGGGAAGGATGGGATACGTGTTCATTAGTCCACGTAGGTTAAATAATTAAAGTTCCGGGTCTGGAATGAGGTCTTGTCCTAAGTGGAGGAGTTTAAGTATCTTGGGGTCTTGATCACGAGTGAGGGAAGGATGGAGTGGTAGATTGAAGCTCTCAATTTACCAGTTGATTTATGTTCCTACCCTCACCTACAGTCACGAGCTTTTTTGGTAGTGACCAAAAGAACAAGATCGCAAATACAAGCGGCTGAAATGAGCTTCCTTCGCAGGGCGGCGTGTTTCTCCCTCAGAGATAGGGTGAGAAGTTCTGTCATCTGGGAGGAGCTTGAAGTAGAACTGCTGTTCCTTCGCGTTAAGAGGAGCCAGTTGAGGTGGGCTGGGCATCTGATTAGAATGCCTCCCTAGTGTGGTGTTTCGGGTGTGTCCAACCAGGAAGAGACCTCGGGGTTTACCCAGGAAATGCTGGAGGGACTGTCTCTCATCTGGTCTGGGAACACCTTGGTGTCCCCCTGGAAGAGCCGGAGGAAGTGGCTGGGGAGAGGAACGTCTGGACCTCACTGCTTAGGCTGCTGCCCCCACGAACCGACCCCGGAACAAGAGGAAGATGAATGAATGAATGAATGAATGAATGAATGAATAAATGTATGTATGTATAATGAATTGTCTCCCCCTGGTGGGCACCTAATGAACACTGGTTCACGCATTATTTTCACTTACTAAATACAATGTGTTTGTTTTTTAAACAAGAATGGATCACCTCAGAAATATTGCTTTATCACACCCTACTCCAGGAAAACAAAAAGAAAAAAAAAGTCACCCAAATCTGTGCATAACTTCTGAATTATATTTCACACACAAACAAAGGTGGAAACATAACCTGGTAGTGTAAGCCCACCACTGCACACTGGGTGTAAGCCATCCACCAAACTGCCACTGTTGGGCCTTTAAGCCTCAACTGCTCAGTTGTTGAAATGAGAGAAGATATAAGGCACTCTGTATAACGGCGTCTCCCAAAGAGCGCAAATGTAAATTACCTCCTGGTAGAGGAAATGACCCAACTAACTTGTCAACGTTAGCATGATTGCTGATGTTATCTTACTTAACATTTCACCCCTGAATCATAGGTTTTGTCTCTAAGCAGGTAGCAAAGTGCACAACGTCATCATTATGACGACGGCAGAAGAGTCAGTAATGGGTGTGTTACGTTCGTAGAACCTGCAAAGTTAGTTACGAATGTCCTGGCTGTACTGCGAGTGGTTGTGTGTGTGTGTGTGTGAGTGTGTGTGTGTGTGTGTGTGTGTGTCGGCCCTGCGATGACCTGGCAGTAGTTTACAAATACAGATGTCATGGCAGGTCTGGATTTATTTCTTATGAAATTTCTCTTTTGGGTCTCGAGTCGAAAAGGTTTGGGATCCCGGGGTATAAACTATCGCGTGGTGAGACAGGTGCATAAAATATTATTCAGTAAAAGTATTCAGTCACTGTAAACGCATTAGATCATGTCACATTACACAAATAATTATGTAATTAATAATAAACACAGTTACATAACTCAGATTCATCAACCCATCCAGGCCTTTCCATTCCCACATCAGCAGATCCAAAGCAAACATCTGGATCTTACTGTTCATCATGTGTTAAATACGATCACTCTGGTTCTGGGGTATCAGGGAGATAAAGCTGGCTGGGTTCAGTGGTTCGGACCAGCCTGGGCGTTTCCAGTCCAGATACCGAGCAAACCCTGCCGATGGTGGAAATTCGGGTCAGCGTCGAACCGAACCTGCTCAACAATTTCCCCAAAAGATTTAAAAGTACATCATTTTAAACCCTCGTGGTATTATGTACACATCACATGAACCCCTTATGACTTAAAATCACCATTTTTAGCTGCACGAGACAGAATCAACAAACACCTCAGAGGAGAAACCAGAGCTGAGGCGACAGAAAAACACAACCGCCAACGGCCTGCTGTCTAACTTTCGATATTAATTCTTCAGAACATTACCTGTCAGATCCACGTTAACATTTCCGCGAGGTGTAAAGTCGACTGTAGCCAACCAATTCGGATAAAACCATCTCTTTAAATATACACGCCACAAATATGTTGCTAAACTTAGCAAGCTAGCTAGCGACTTCACGTAGCGCTTGGTTAGCCAAATATAATGCAACTCGAGGTTAATTAGCGAATATATTTTCTGATAAAACAATTAAATAAAAACAAAAAAGGCTGTTTACTTACTTTGTCCATCGTGGTATTACAATTATGATTATGATCCAAGAGAGCTGCCTTGGAAACCCCCCAGTATTAGCCGCTTTGCTAGCAAAACAGGATTACACGACTAGCTTCTGTAGCTAGCAGAAACCACCACAGGGCCAAAACTAAATCTCTGCCCACAAACTACCCGACCACCTGGCATTCAGAGAACCGGGACGTGCAGCTTGGATAAATCCGAGTCCTTCTGTCGTGCCTGTCAAACTCACAGTAAACTAGTGGTGCAGAATAAAAAACACGCTTTAAAGAAAAGCACGTTAAATACACACGTGACTATTCGAGGGACTGCGCCTCACAGAGGGACGGGTTGCCAAATTCAGAAAATATACACAGGCTGCCGGTGTTCTAACCAATCAAGCTACCTACCGATATGTGCTGCGTTGCAGTTTTGCGCATGCGCATAGCCGCACCTACGGTCTAAGGTTAAGATTTTCGGGTTCATTTTAATCCATAATCCTTAGGATTAAGGATAAAGTGATCTGTAGGGCTAGGGCAAGGTAGCACAAATCTTCAGAACACCAGTCCATTTAAGGGAAGTACTTTTTAATTACTATTGTTATGTTTAAACAATCCTTTGTTATTTTTAGATCATGTACAAGTTCCTGAGCTGTAATTATAAAACGTATTAAAATGATCCATAATAACCTCGTGTTCATGTTACAGCTGGAGCTGCTTTCTATGCAGTGCTGTTGTTCATTCATTCCTTCATTTTTTGAACTATTTAGGGTCACGGGGAGGCTAGCGCTATCTCAGCCGATTCTGGGCGAGGGCGGGATACACCCTGGACAGCTCGCCAGGCCATCGCAGGAAAACACGCTGACAGCAACTCAATGGCCTACTCTTTATGAATGACAGCAACGGTTCTTGTACATGCCTCTCAGCGCAGACAGTGAGAGACATGGCCGACCTTTGCACTGCCAGTGACATCACAAGTGGGGTCAACCAGTGTGGCGGCCATATTGATAGTCAAAATGACATGAACAGTAGTCTGGATAGCATACTTACCAGTTGTGCCATGAATTGCATCAATCGTTTAAAAGCTGTGTGCATAAATTCTTTCGTATACCTGTATATTTACAAAGGCGTACAGCCTGTTTGATGACTTTAAAGTTTGCAAGATATGGAAAAACATCAGAACCTTGGAAACCTAGTGGTAATGAATGTGTGTGCAGTGCCCACTTCATATCAGGTGAGAGATAAACAAACACGGTCATCTAATCACACATCCCTTTCTCCTAACTGCATAACCTCAACCCGCCTGCAGTAGAAAACGTAAAGATAACCCCTACCCTGAAATAAAGGTTTCAATTTCTGGTAGCTCCTTTTTACAGCCTCCCCAGTGAGCCTAATTAGGAATAAGCGGTTCAGAAAATGAATGAATGAATATATATATATATATATATTAGCTTTTATATTATTATTATTATTATTATTAATAATAATAATAATAATAATAATATTACATTTTAGATTTTTTACCATTTATTTATTTATGTATTTATTTATTTGTTTGTTTGTTTGTTTATTTATTTATTTTAATGTTATAAACAAACAACAGCAATCACTCCGACGTACAACAAAATGGTGTTATGTCAATTTGTGCTACCTATCAAGCTACTTGGAGCTTTAAGTCCTAGGGTTAAGCTTAGCATTAGGTTTGAGCTACGCCTCAGGATTTCCAGGTTTAATCTCATGACCTGTGACATGACGTTTTTTATTGACGGGTCATCTTTACTTTGCTACGGGTATCATTGTTCACAAGTTTGTTGAACTGAAGTCTAGCTGTTCTCTTCATTCATTCATTTTCTGATCCGCTTAATCATATTAGAGTCGCGGGGAGGCTGGAGCCTATCTCAGCCGACTCGGGGCACGCCCTGAACAGCTCGCCATGGCCAACACACAACCATTCACACTCTCACCTAGGGGCAAATGTGGAACAGTCAGTTGGCCTACTGTGTATGCCTTTGGACTGTAGAAGGAAACCGGAGTGCCCGGAAGGAAACCCACACAAGCACAGAGAGAACAGGCAAAAACCCCACACGGAAACGCCCTTGTCGTGCCCGGGACCTGAACCCAGGACCCTCTTGCTGTGAGGTGGACGTGCTAACCACCGTGCCATCCCAGACGTCATTTTGTGCATAAAAATCGATTATAGATAAACATGATCCAGTTCTCCAAATACGTCCAAAGCACTTGAAGCCCTGGAGTGAATTTCAGGGTAGAAGCTATTACCTTCCACCACAGGATATAAAACAGACTTTTTATTACTAAGGACCGCATCTCACGAGCAGCGTAAACATCACTGTCACTTCAAACAACTCGGAACTCAGACGGACAAACTGTAAATTTAAAACTGTTTATTATTCATTTCAGGTCTTACAAAAATATGACAAAAATAACTCAACAGAAATAAATAAAACCATTTCCTATGATCATTTTCTTTGAAAATGAAACTTTACAGTGGTGTTTTGGAAGAGCATGTAAGTTTGTGAGGTTGCCTTCAGAGAAGGAATTCTACACACTTGAGTTCTACTAGGCTCTCTCTCTCTCTCTCTCCCCTCTCTTTCTCTCTCTCTCACTCTCTCTCTCTCTTTCTCCCTCTCTCCCCTCTCTTTCTCTCTCTCTCCCTTTCTCTCTCTCTCTCACCTCTCGCTCTCTCTCTCCCCTCTCTCTCTCTCTCCCCTCTCTTTCTCTCTCTCTCTCCCTTTCTCTCTCTCCTCTCTCTCTCTCCTCTCTCTCTCTCTCTCTCACTGCACACATCCGCTTCCGAGTATCAATTTCTTAAAAGTCTAAATCAATAGCCCAGGAATTATTCACAGTAGGGTTGAACATAAACCACGGCTCCGAAGTCACGTACAACATATTGTTATTAGTTAAAAAATAAAAGTCTGATCTTATTCAATAACATTTAAGTGATAATTACCTGGTGATGACATTAACTGCTGGACAGATATGACAGAAACCTTGCAGCGTCCATGTTACTCTTCAGTTAAACTACCACAAATAACTCAGCACCTTCGCCATAAATACCGAGTAACCAGTGGTGATAGCTTATAATGTTATATTTATGGAGGACAGACGTCGTGCCTCAGTACCAGTCACTTTTCATATTGGAGTCGATTCTTTCTGCACGATGGAGTAAGAGACTTTGTCTGTCGAGGAAATATCGTTATTAATAAGTAATGCAATTGAAATGAAAATCTATTTTAAACCACAGTTACATCAAACTGGTCAAGAAATACAGGATCACGTGTGTGTTGCCTCTAATTCTCCAGAGGATTCTTTCCTCTGAGTTCCAGACTGACGACATTTTCCCTGTGATACGGCTGAGAATCATCCCTTTTTATTAAAATAAAGATTAAGATTTAGGGATTGAATCATTGCTGATTTGCATTTTTGTCTTATTTATTAATTGACTTGTATGTTTGTGTTTTTTTTAAATGCTTCCTAATGCAATAAGCATCATAACTGCCTGTCAATATGAAATCTAAGTAAAAATCTAACTGGTGGTCTTTAATATGTGATGAACAGTCCATTTCAGGAACAGTTTGATCATTAAAGGGGCTGTGTCATGATATTTAAAGAAAATAGCCTAAATAACAGCTTTATTTATTCAGAAGTTCACTAGTTTATATCTGGGGTGTTAGTGTAATATCTGTATTCTGTTATTATTGCTGTTATCTTGCTTTTATAAGAACTGATGAATTCACGTTCTATTCTTGTTTTTCGATTTTGTGTTCTTGTGAAAGTGAAACAGATTCCAAATGGTGACCTTTTTAAACTGGCCAGGGTTAGGGTTAAAAAAATCTATCAAACACACTTCAGTAGACTTCAAAAATGTAAGTAAAAACCACCTGATGATGAAAATATACATATATTCATGTGTAACTTGAGACTTTGGAAGGCTTTCCTTTCATTTCACTTTAACCAACACAGACTGGACTGAATTATTTGTTGCATATTTACACGAGTTTTGGGAAACTGAATTTGGGTAAAAATCATGACACAGCTCCTTTAATATGTGATTAACATATCATTTTTATTATACTAAAACTGATGCAATATTACAAAAAGTCGAACAACTGCCATTTTGAATTGGGTAGAACTCCGGGGGGAAAAGGGTGGGTGGGTTATTCAAAATACCTAAAAATTCCAAATCTTCTTAAAATGTACATTTTCTGTTTCCTATTTCAGATCCAAAGGAAGCCCAGAGCTGATTGGGGAGCATCGGATAAGTGGGTCATATGAACACTGAACATAAAATCTCAACAACTCAAAGGACCAGTTAGCAAGTCTTTGACATTACTGAACAATTCAGAACACAACACCTCAGATCAGGATGAGGAAGGATTATTGTTCACGCTGACGTATTATTGCAACAGTTATTCGAACCAACTCTGCCGATGAAACGAAGAAATAAGTGCATAGTTCCTGTTTACCCATCACATTACTACACTAGTCCTGGCACCACTCATTCTTCTCATGGAAAATATCATCAAATCACAAGAACTTCACCAAACAGAATTGCTTTAGTTCAAATCCATTGTTGGGCCTATAAAAAAACAATCACTTTATCGCAGGTTTATCATTCCTTTCACACCCTTCATCTTTTGTTCATCTTGTATTTTAGTCAGTGCTTATTAAACATTTAAAAAATGTGAGCGAATTGTTTGTTTTTCCAGTTGGGGTTCTGATCCATTTCAGTGACTTTAATTCATTTGCAGTTCAGCCGATGAGCAGAAATCCGACTCCAGGCGACATGTTTAAAGTTTCCCATTCCGTTCCAGGTAGATTTCTGAAACCATTAGTTTCCTCCTGTACGTGAGTGTTAATGACCTGCACCACCGCCATCATATTAATAATCTTATACTCAATCTCACTTTTACACTTTCTACCAAATGCCTGCCAAGTTATCACACACGCACGAGATCGTTCCTCCGGTCACGCCGTCTCGTTATTGTTATTGTAAACATACAGAACCAAAACAAGATGTAGAGCAGGTGAATAAGAGACACTAAACCCGTGAGCTGGGGTGGATTCACCAGGAAACCTTTATATTCATCCAGAATGAACTGATAATGGAAGATAAAACACAGACAGGATCCTCACTAGTGAACGGGGAACTTTAAGCTCATGGTATTAATGCGATTAAAAAAAGAATCAACACAACCGTGTCCACCTTCCATGTCCGGCACTGAACTGTTGGTTTTTTGTTCCATTTTCCGTCACCTCGTCATCAGAGCTGCATGGATGTTGTTTTTGCTGATTAAATGTTTCTTGTGGTAAAAATATTCCAAGCAGTTATGGCTTTAAAAAAAGAAACTTTGCTCACAATACACAAAGTGTTGCTGCTTGTTTTGCTTTGGCAAGTAATGAAATGATCAGAATTATTAAAAAGATAAAGGTAGGAATGAATAGGCAAATAAACCGGTTAGAGTGAAGTTAAAGAAAGCACCGAGATGTACAGAAACCAGATGGGTTGATTATGCTTCTGTAGTGTATTGCAATGAAAACAATAATTAAGCATTTGCATACATTAGGAGGCGAGCTGGTGTTCTCCTATTCTTAGAGTCCTTCCCTCCCACCAGCAGTAGGATTTAGTGCAAAATGTTCTCTGAGGCTGCAACTAGTATGAACTGCGGAAATGGAAATGCTACGTATTACTACACTTCCCCACAGAATCCCTTCACAAGGCGGTGCCTCTCTTTTCGCATGGTCCAGCGGGCTGTGGAGTCGCAAATCAAAGGGAATGTCTTCTTCACAAATCGAGAATTCACTCCACCATAGCCGTGTAAGAACTGTAAAAAAGTTAACCTCGAGGTCAAATTCTATCCTCTAGACGGAATATCATATTATAGGATGCACGGGAGGACTGGCACATTTTTTATTTACTTATTTTTAATTTTTTTTGTTTTGTTTTGTTTTGTTTGGGGGTGGGGGTGTCGGGTATATTATTATCATGATAGTCCTGATTATTTTAATGCTTGGTTAAGTTTCTCTTTGCACTTCTGTGATATGAGATTGTATTTTGAAGTAGCAACCACACTTTCTTTTACCCCTACACTGCACTCTCACATCCACATTCTGCCCTTTCCACACTTGTTTCCCTGCAGTCCTACAAACAGTCTACAAGACTCTGGAATCTTCTTCAGAAACTTGTCTATCACCCTCTCAAGACAGAGATATTGCCTTTCTTTAAAATGTGAAAGTATGTTTGCATCCGAATGCTCGCGATGTTCTAATGTTCCCCGTCTCTGTAGTACACTGTATGACTGTGAGGCCCCTGTCACATATTAACGATTTCCAGAACCTACAGCTAGCGTATTATACGCGTATTGGCAGCGTTTAGGGGGATTGGTAAATAAAATGGGGTTCAAAAGAGGAACCGGTCAGCACTCCTCAAGATGTCCATGTGATCCGAGAGACGGACGATCCGGCAAGGCTGAGACGGGAATACCTAGTAGCTGTCCTCCAACATCGGCACGACCTCATCGGTTTCTCCGGCTTGGCGGTGATGTTGATTCTGCGATGTCTAGTGCGGATCTGATTTGAATTGGCGAGCAGCAGCCTTTTATAGGCGTTCACGTGATTGATTGTCGGGGATACATTACTGTATAAGTTAGACTATCGCTGGTCGAATGCTGCCGACATGCTATGCACTCACTGGTACAAGTTATACATAATCGCTGACTTTCGTAAAGAGGAGGCTGCATTGCCGTCTGTGTGTTTCTGCCCCGCAATGGCCTGGTGAGCTATCCAGGGTGTACTCCACCCTCGAGTCCGCTGAGATGGGCGCCAACCTCCTCGCTACCCTAATTAGGATTAAGCGGTTCAGAAAATGAACGAATGAATTTATATGTAGCCATACTACGACTTATACCAGCGTATGTGGAACGTTCGACCTCGCTGTACTACGATTTATACCAGCGTGCAGTTAACTTAGAAAAAATGTACCCATAACTCTTTCAACGTATGCTGGGGTATTTGCCAGATTTCTCAAGTTTGGGCGTACCCTGGCTAAATCGTCACTGTGTGACAGGGACCTGAGATGTGCTCCACCCTCTTAGCTATTTTTTTGACTCAAGAATTTATATTCATTCATTCTTTCCTTTGGTATTTTCAGATACCACAGATTCAGGAGATCATCCAGGTACCGTTCGACTACTAATAATGGTTACAGAGTATCTGGACATTCTACAAACTGCTCTTTACGTACGTCTTTACGTGTGGAGGTACGTCTATCCTGATGCAGCCTGTGGGTTCTAGTAATGCAGGGATTTCTATAACTCACAGGTCTACAGCACCTTCTTACTAAACTAAACCAGCTGCTCATGTATAAACATTTCACATGATCATTCTGTGGTTTGTTTTTTTGTTTTGTTTTTTTGGAAGGTCTCATTGTATGATATAAAACTGATGGTGAAGTATTTTAAACACTATGAAGGGTGCTTAAAATGCTTACAATTCTCAGCCCATGATAAAGTGAAACTGCACTATTCTTCAGGAATATCATTTTGAAAACGCTTTAGAAACGCAGCTCATGCATTCCTGTATGTACTGTAGACAAAAGGCATTGTGTGTGGACGTAGAGGGGCGGAGTCGTCTTTGAAAAGCCCATGTTCCTCAGCAAAAAAAAACCAAAACACAACACTACTCCACCCCCCACCCCCCACAGTATTATTAAACAGCCTCCAGACTCAGTCTTTCACTGCGCTGAAGGGCACTGCGAGGCCGTTCGGTATCCCTCTGTTAGTCGTTTTTCTACAGTAGGTGTTTTTTATTGGATTTAGATTTTAGGGCCTGAGGATTCAGAGTCTAACGAGTGTCCATTCTCTTGTTCCTCGTCCCCTGGCGATGGGATCTCATCTGGCACATCATTGAGATCTGACCTTGTTAGCTGTTTCTCTGTCGGCTGTAACCCTTCCCCTGGTTTTGTGAGTTGAGCCCCATTCATACACGCCCCTCCATCCGATTTCCCGAAATTAAACAGTTTCCCAGGATTGAAGGATTTGCTCGGGGACTGAGATCTTTCCTGGCCGAGTGCAGTCACGCTGGAATTGGCTGCAGCTGAAGCCGCTTCCTTTTTGTTTTCTGGAGACTTGAGGAACTTGAAGCTAAGGAAGCCTGGGAGCTTTGGTTCATTCCCTGTTGGTGACTGCGGTGAACGGGCCGTGCCAGAGGAAAACTTGCTCTGCAGAGGGATGATCTGTTTGAGTTTCATCACGTTATTGTTGGCCAGCAGCGAACTGGGTCTCTTCGGTTTGTCACTTACAGAGCCTGCACCCCCTCCGCCTGATCTTGATTTGCCTCCTTGGCTCTTTTCATGATGGTGGTCGCTTCCAGAGGCGTCAGGCCGCCCGTCGTCTCGCTCACGCCGGGCCTGGTACTCGGCTTGCCGCTGTCGTTCTTCCTCTTCTCTTTTTCTCCTCTGTTGTTGCTGGAAGTGCTGCTGTGCCTGGCGCTCATGCTTCTGGCAGAGACCAAACACACATGCGTTACATACCAGCAGAATTTAAAAATACTGAAGAGTGTTCGCATCAGCCTGCTAATGAATGTGATCTACCTTGAATGCCTCCCTGCGCTGAAACTCCAGTTTGGCCATTTCTTCTCTTACCCAGCTGGGGATGTCGGGGATTGCCACATGAATGACATATTTCAGTAAGACGGCAAAGTGCTGCGAAGAGCAGAAAATATTTACAAACCTGCGGAACAGTGCAGCGTACGGTAACTACGTGTGGTGAGTGTAAGTACCTCTAAGATCACGATGGAGATGATGGCCATCTCAGGGCTCAGCCAAGGAAAGAGCCTCTGTAGCTGCCCACACTGACCAATCAAGTAACAATTCACAATGATTGCTATCAGACCCATGGCCTCCATAAGTGTCTGTATGACAAAAGTTACAGTCATGCAATCATCTGTTAACACTCCTTAAAGTTCCCATTCAGTTCCAGTTTAATAAATAAAGATGAACTACAGTGGTGTCTCCGTGAAATAAAATCGGATCCACGATGTCTTTCTGGAACCATTAGTTTCGTCCTGTACGCGAGTGTTAATGACCCCTGCACCGACCGCCGTGATATTAGTAAACCAAAACAAGATGTAGAACAGGTGAGTAAGAGATACTTAAGGTGAATTCACAAGATAACAATCCCGATTTGCTCTGATCACATTCCAATGCTGTATCGGAGGAGATCAGAGAACATCAGTACACCTCCGAGAACAAATCTGAGAATGTCAGGGAAAACTTTAAGCAAGAGTGAAATATTTTGTGAGTGTCGAAAAATGTAGAGTTTTTTTGTATTTCTGGAGTAAATCAGAGTAACATCGGAACACGTCGGTAGTGATCGGTGTAACATTGGTATAAATCAGAGTGACATCAATATAGATCATAATAACGTCAGATGAAATATCAGACTCGCATTCGGAAACAATCAGAGAAGATCGGTACATGTCGGAACAAAACTGGCTGAAAATTCGAACTAACGTTCGAATCCGGGTTGATGCCACAGCCATCCGTGACCGGGAGTCCATGGGAGCTAATTGGCCGAGCTCTCACGGGAG
>JAOUQZ010000004.1:20159432-20167369 GCA_028564935.1 Neosilurus hyrtlii
CTGTCAAATTAAACTGTCATCACTTAGTACACACTTGGTTTGTTTCCTGGGAGCTACGAGTATTAAATTTACATTACATTCTATTTATAAATCGAGGGTAACATTCGTTTCTGTAGAGGTGATGTATATTATGATGCCACGCTGACTATCTAATATAATGTACCGCCCTTGGTAATGTTTGCCCACCGGATGATTTTCTTAAAATAAATAAAAATAATAACTGCACGCTGCTTTTGTTACTTCCCTAGAGCTGTAACCCGGCTTTCATAGCAAGATACAGTACGTCTACCATTTCTGCCAGGTGATGCTGACTCATCAACGGTTCTGTTTATCAGTTCTTTCAGCAAATTTGACTCTGTTGCACTTCCGTTTATTGTCTTGTAACTTGTTTGAAAAGAACATGCAACATAATGTAGTGTGTTCAACCATTCATTCATTTTCTAAGCCCTTTAATCCTAATTATGGTCGTGGGGAGGCTTGCGCCTATCTCAGCCGACTCTGGGCGGGGTGTGGGGGGGGTTACACCCTGAACAGCCACACACACGACCATTTACACTCACACTCACACCTAGGGACAACTTGGAACAGCCAATCAGCCTGCTGTAACTATGAACTGTGGGAGGAAAACGGAGTACCCGGAGGAAAGCACGGAACCTTCTTGCTAACCACTGCGCCACCATGCCGCACAACGTAGGGTGTTGTTTTTTTTAAAAGACTGTTACACTGCAACCCTTTCCAATCATTAATTAAACTTTCTTCATTACTGCCACAGACAAACACAACGGCACAAAACTACTTTGTAGAAAACGGCCTGGCAAGCTCCCAAGAACTTAAGGGGTCTATAAGAGTGTGCTTTATTAAACGCTTGGGCATTTAGAGGGTAAACCAGTGAAGTCTACAAATAAAAGACTCAGGCTGTGCTAAAATCTGTACACAAATACACACTAATATTTTCATGGAGAACATTTATCCTCGATCAGAGCATGTGATCTCCATGGCATCGTTGCTCCAGTTGGTCCAGTCGAGGCTCAGCAACATTAATGTGGCAATAAAATGAAGTCAAGTGATGAGCTGAATGTACTGAATAAGCAGGTTATCACATCAATGGATAATGAGCGAGTGGTTCAGGGAGCACGAGGAATATATTTACATATAATCATACATAAAAACAATATTTACTGGTACAAGTGCCGCTTTACAGCAGAGGCTGCGCTGATCTGCCTGTCCCGCTCCATTATTCCATCACTCCACTTGATTCTGTTCTAGAGTGTTACCAGTGGTTTGTATCTTGAGGTAAACCCTCTGTATTTACACTCATAAAGGGGCTTCTTGATTGTCGACTATGACACTCATAAGCCTACCTCCTTGAGAGTGTTCTTGACTTGGCTGGATATTGTGAATAGGTTTTCCTAAACCAAGGAAGAATTCTCTGATCATCCGGTTCTTCCAGATCTTCCATGGCATTGCAGGTATTTTACTGTTGCTGATCTTGTCAGTGTGTTCCTGCTTTTTAATGCAACAAACTGTTGACTTGGCCTCTCCTAAAGTTTCTACAGGGCGTAGTGGTTAACTCCAGAAGGTACAGGGTTCCAGTCCCGGCCATTTCTGTGTGGAGTTTGCATGTTCTCCTCGTGCTTCTGTGGGTTTCCTTCACATACTCCGGTTTCCTGCCACAGTCCAAAAACATGCACAGTAAGCTAAGTGGCTGTTCCAAATTGCTCCTAAGTGTGAGTGTGAGTGGTTATGTGTGTGCTGGCCTTGTGATGCTCCAGTGAGCTGTTCAGGGTGTACCCCGCCTTCGCCCAGAGTCGGCTTCTGCTATCACTCTGATAGATATTCTTATTTTTTCAGCTTAATAATGTCCTTCTTTGGAACTCATACTGAGAATGACCAACTTCCAATCGCGAATTAAACTCTTGGAATCAATTCTAAACCTTTTAACCCCGTAATACGTCCTGAAATCATGAAGAAAAAGGAAATAAGTGGCCATGAAACAACTTATCAGTTTACTGTCTGATTACTTTTGAGCCTGTAAAAATGTCTGCAATTCCAAAAAGATTACTACTATTTCTAATACTTTTATTAAACCGCTTAAACAGCAGCTGAAAGTCTTCCCTTCAATCACTTCTTGACCACTTCATTTCAAATCCATGATAGTGTATAGGGACAAAATTACAAAAATTGATGACACACACCCTACAGATTGTATTAGAATAGATTTTACAAACAGGTGTCCCAAATAATGAGGTTTTAACCTATTGTACACTCTGTTCCTGAAATCATCGTTTCTCTCTGCAAATTTCCAGTTCATGTCCAAGTGATTCATGTCCTAAACAAACACCCGAGTTTTAATGAAATATCTCCAGCCGAAGCTACTTAAGCTTTCTGGGTGACGTAATAAGGGGAATTTCAGAATGGGAGCTTCTGAGAATCTGTTCTTAGCAAAGGCGCTTCTTTGGCATTCAAATTTACTGCACATGAACGGAAATGAGAAAATCTCTATTGCGCCGATTTTGGTCGATTCCATGCTGGAGGTATCCTGGCTACATTTCTATAAGCAGGGAGGCAAAACAGACTAAACAGAATTCCATCCATTTTAATAAATATGCTGTTACGCTTCCAAGCGTTTCCGAGTGAACAACGAGTTCCCTACAGGAAGTCGACATCCGTGAGCAGCTCTTTCACTAATAAATAGCTGAGATTATTATTATCTTATATTATCATAATAAATAGCTTATCATTTTAAGTATTATTAGCATGCGGCGAGTATAGAACAGAGACTCTTGTGCATCATGAACCAGGAAGTGTTAAACGTATATAAATATAAACTCACAGGAACATGGACCCGAGCGTGACGTTTCCGGTTATTATCCTTAGAAAATTTCTGTTTGCAGTCGTAAAGCACACGCCAATAATGAGCTGCTCTTTCATGTTGATGTGAGCGGAGTCATTAAACTCTGTCAATCAACGGTACCTTTAAGCCCTGATTGGTTATCACTTGAATAGAGTTGAGTAAAATTCAGCACAGTTGAACTCTGTTTGCATTGTATGAGAAAAATATCCCTCTCGTCGGTCATTTTAATGGCGTTCATGGACTTTACATGGTTCTTTGTTGCTTAGCTCTTCCTATATGGATGCCTCTGAAGTCTCTCAATGAAGCTTTTGAACAGAACGGAGATACATGGACAGTATGAAGAGGCGCCCATCAGATATTCCCCTCTGAATTTCATCATTTGTTCATTAGGCAGCACCTCATCATTAATTGGTGGAAATATTTACAGGAAATTACAATAATGATATTGTGGTATATTGAAATATAAACTGAGAGGTTTCTGCTGTAGCTGTCATTATAACGGCCAATTAGATCCTGCATGGTTGCACACTTTACTTTCTTTTTTCTTCTAATGGATTCCCAGTAAAGACACGAAGCCGGTGATGTAAACCACAGCAACTCAATTTAAAATTCTTCTGAAGCATCCATCATCCCGTGATTGCTGTCATTATGGATTCCTACAAAAGCTAAAACACATGAACTGCTTCATACGTCTTAATACAGACGAGTAACCAAAAAGCTTCAGAACGGTTTTCCACCTCACAGAAACAAGGTCCTGGGTTCGTGTTCAGTGCCCAGCGAGGACGTTTCTATTCTGAGTTTGCTTGTGCTCTCTGTTCTTGTGTGGGTTTCCTCTGGGTTTCTCCCACATTTCGAAGACATTCTCATTAGGGTTATTGGATATGCTTGATTGCCCCTTGGTGTGAGTGTGAATGGTTTTGTATCTGTGCACAGCCTGTTCAGGGTGTAGCCCACCTTTGCTCGGAGTCGACTGTGATGCGCGAAAGAGCAATCAAGCGGTTCAAAAAATAAAATGAGAACAAGGCATTGACTTCTATTACTGTCCCTGTGTTCTACCCAACAACTGTTTTTAGCAAACACAGTCAAGTAATGCTGAATGTGTGACAGTAAAAGTGCTGAAATATCAACAAAGGCTTTGCACCAGCAAATTTAACCAATAGGAAAACACGGTGGTTTCAGCCTCCATGGTGGAGTAAAACCACAACAGAAGTGTGGTCCAGTTTGATCACGTTATCAGTCAGTAACGGTTTTAAACAGGAAGAGCCGTATTTTCAATGGCTATATAACCTACATCATACTGGTCGGCTCCAAACACGTGTTAAACACGGCATGCATCCTTCCAGCTGAACAATGAATGAACAGCACCTGCACAGCCGGTAATTCATCACCAGCAAGGTGTATCCATCGTTTTCTAACCTTTCACCTTTCCATTTTGATTGCTGATGTCTTCAGGATTGAAATTTGCACCTCCATACCAGCTCTTCTTTAAATATTAATGAGCTGCTTTTTAATTTTCCACTGGGGGTCCTCGACTTACGACAGGGTTCCGGTCCTCCGTCGTGGTGTGAGACGGGTTTTGTCGTAAGTCGGATGACACTGCGTAACTATGCTAACGCAGGAGCAAAATCATCATCTAGGATATAAAAACACATTTCTATCACACATGAAAGCAGAGCTAGCAGTAAGAAAAACATACGGAGGACAAAATATACAGTAACAAAATGAAACGAAAAAAGAGAACACTTCCTTACGGAACCACAAACCTTAATGACTTATGGCACGAGCGTCGTAACCGCGAAACGTCGAGGACCCCCTGTACGCAAAGAACAAATGAAACACAGATGTAGGTGCAAGAAGCAGCTATTACATAATGAATTACATGATAACAGCTTGGCTGTAACACTCCACACACACCATACATCCGATATCCAACTGGAATGATGTCCTTGTGTAGAAGCAAAGAACAACTGACAACTGTTATAATGTGCGACTCCTGCTGGTAGGGTGAAGTAGGCCGTCTGTTTTAAGACTGAAAATCTTGAGAAATCATTCTTTAGAAATTCCACATTGCAGGGCGGCATGGTGGTGTAGTGGTGAGCACGTTCGTTCACAGCAAGAAGGTCCTGGGTTTGAGTCCCGGGCTCGGTGAAGCAGTTTCTGTATGGAGTTTACGCCGGTTTCCTCCCACAGTCCAAAGACGTTCACGGTAGGCTAACCGGCTGTTCCAAATTGCCTCTAGGTGTGAGTGTGAGTATGAATGGTTACGTGTGTTGGCCCTGAATACAATATCACTAAAAATACACTAGGAAGTCGTCAACAAATTGACATTTAACCCCTCACTGACAGAATGGATACTTGGTGAATAGTTCAAAAACAACAAAAAAGGGGCGATCCGCTAGTCACCACTTTTTGCCAAAAGTTAATCTCTCAGTAGGATAATCACCTCCAAGTGTTTCCAACCTACATAATACACTTCCATAAAACCTACATAAACTACAGTACATAAAATCACTTTCATTTGTCACATTCCAGTTGCTCTGTACTCTTTAATATCTAATATAGCAATGCTTTTTATTCACTATTATTACTCAGGTGCTACTTTTAAAATATGCATTTCTCAAAATGTTTTCCTCCCCCAGACACACCACAGCCAGCTCCTGCTAGGATTCAACAATAAGAGAACCGGCCTCGCTCACACGGAGGGCATGCAGTATAGCGCCGCCCCTCTCTGCCTGTTTGCTGCGATCCGAGCCAACTGGGGGCATTTGTTGCGCTGTTATACTGGATTGAATGAATCTAGTTACACTAATGTTTCAGTTATAGCTTGAGAGGCCATTATTTGCTATGGAAGATTTCAAGGCTTCAGCTAGGATAATACTCGTGCTACCATTAATACAAGTGTAAACAACAATACTGATAATATTAAATAAAAACTGCATGAAAAACTGAAGTCTACCGCATCCACAAGATCCAGTACAATAAAGTGAATACCAGATGGTACACAGGAAATTGCAACCTCCTTCACATGGGTTGAGATAGACGGATGTTTTTATTCAGTAATGATGATTGGCTTTATTTTCTTCTAAAAACAATAAGGATAATGAATTCCAATGTTTAGGGGTATTTAAAAATCGTACGCATTTTGTTTGTATTTGAATGACTGTTGCCTCCTTTCAAGACAACAAATAAATAAATAAATAAACACCTAAATCTAAAATCTAGAGCAGTCATGACTTCAGGCACTACATGGTCAACTCGTTTAAACCCACGTGCCACTTATGGAGGGCCTTCTGCCGCTGTTTTTATATTTAACTGCCTTCTGCCCATTTTAAAGGAGCAGACAGCACTGGTTACAAGTTCACCTGATTTAAATCTCTAGATTCATTTTTGTCTGTGTACAAAATTTCAGGCCGATAGTTTCTGTTTTAATGATTTTATAAGAAGTTAGCGGAAAACAGAGTCTCAGAATGATGGTGTCAACAGGACCCAAGTTAATATAACGTTACAGGTGTAGGAGTTTGATACGTTCATGCTATTTATGGACAGATTTCTGTCAAAAGGTTTAGATTTTGTAGATTGTGTAGTTTCCTGTGCAGTGGGAAACTAAATATACACCAAGATTCATATATTTTAACACAAACGCCTGAAATACTGAAAGAAATGACGTTTAAAGCAAAACTCCTCCATGTTAACTTGGGCCTTGATGATGTCATCATTCTGAGATTCAGTTTTCAAATAATCACCCATAGAATCATTAAAATAGCAGCTATCACGCTCAGGTTTTACACACAGACATATTCTAATATCGAGTTTTATTTAAAATTAACTTATAACAAGTGGTGTCTTCTCGTCTAACAGCATGTTCCACTGAGGATGCCCTACATGTGCCTTTTGGAACCCAGCCACGTGTTTACGCTGCCTAAACAAGCCATTTTCCAGATAAAATCACAAAACAAATGTCCTCTGTTATACTGTTGAGAGGAAGGACTTTTGTGTTATGTATAAAAAGAACTGAAATGACAGGTGAGCGTGATGAGCTAATGCTCCGAGAACAGCCTGCAGTAACAGGACGCGTCACACTGCATGCAGCCAGAGTAGCTCAGCTGTTTAGTGAACTGCAGCTGGAAATTTGTTAAAACACACACACACACACACACACACACACACACACACATTCTCAGTATGGTGAGGGGTTAGTCACCATTCACCAAATTACCTTCCCAGAAAGACTTTATGCTTTAGAGAAAAGGAGGGCAACTTGCAAACACACTACCGTTTCCACTAATGTCTCCTTCAGACTAGCACATGATCACTATACAGGCGTGAGGATAAGCACGCGACATGCTAATAGATCAAACAGTCCAACGTGTTTGCTTAACATTTCCTTATCTGCTTTTTAAAAAGAATAGAGTGAAGCTAAACTCATCCTCATGAGTAATATTGTTCATGCACCATTTCTGAATTATATTCAAGATATGATAAAGTACACAACCCCGAGTTAAGCATGGGATTAAAAGGAAATATGTCATTCTCTCAGTTGGACTTGCTTTGTAAAGTGGCAGTAGTGGTGATAATGGTGATCCAGAGGTGGTTGGTGGTTCAAGCCCCAGTACCATGAAGTTACTTTTGTTGGATCCTCAACTGTTTAGTTATGAGATAAAAATGTAAGACTCTGGATAAGGGCGGCTGCCAAGCGCTGTAAATGTTTATTACAAAAATAAAATACTGTATGGACGAGGATAACAAAGCGTGAGTCAGATTGATTCAAAATTTTGTGCCAATAACATTACCGACCTTTTTTGTTTAAAAGTTTTATCTAAATGAATGAATAATTTTGATTGATTATTGATGATTGCACTAAAGCCACCAGTTAATTCATAAATTCATATCAGGTAACATGGGGGGAATCCACTTCTTCTCCATGCTGACTTTCCACTGGTGTTCCCCAGGGCTCAGTTCTTGGTCCACTTCTGTTCTCTCTATATACTAGGTCTCTCGGTGAGGTTATATCCTCACATGGGTTCTCATACCACTGCTATGCAGATGACACTCAACTTGTTCTCTCTTTTCCTCCCTCAGACAC
>JAOUQZ010000004.1:20173184-20190502 GCA_028564935.1 Neosilurus hyrtlii
CAGGTCATTAACACTCGCGTACAGGAGGAAACTAACGGTTTCAGAAACACATCGTGGATCCGATTCCATTTTATTTCTAAGAGACTCCACTGTACTTCATCTTTATTTAATCCACCTGGAACTGAAAGGGAAATTTTAAATGTGATAAAACTTTTATTATTAATGGGAAAAAAAAGCAATTTACCCATTTTTACATTTAAAACATTGTTCTGTATTTTGATTATTATTCTATTATTTTGTTTTGTACAAGTGGAGTTTTAATTTATTTTTATTTTTTAAATTATTTTGCTTATTGGACATTTTCAAAGAAACAACAATAAAATAAATAATTTGTACCAGAATCCCAAATGTCATTAGATATTTAATATAATTCAGACAGAAATAAAAGAATAAAAAAAATAAACTAGACAAAACGTCCATGTCAAACAAAGCCTTAAAAAAGACTTTAGAAGGCCGTAGTGTTACTGTAAGTTTATACAGAACCGGATCTTGTCCATATTTACATTTTGCAGAGTCAATACGGACACTTTAAGAAGACGCACAGAGGCGGGATTAAATTTGGTTGACGGCTTTAAGAACCAATTGGAGGCGCGTTGGGACTGACGTAAATTTGACGCGGGCCAATCAAATTCACGGACCAAAAAACAACAGCAACCTGATTGGATTTTAAAATGAAAGACGGATCTTCACGTGTTTCGTGTGTTGAAGGATTTGTTTCCTTATTATTTTTGTAGTTTCTGCTATATGTAGACTAAAGTGACACGATGTTAAATTTAACCGCAAGAACGTTTTTGTTTTGTAATCTTAAAGTCCAAGTTGAATCCTAAGACAAATAGCAGACGCTTACCATGATACTGTTCAGCTGTTGGCGAACTGCCCTCTTTAAGAACATCACCAGGTCAGTGTTAAGTGTAGTGTGGAAAATTCCTCGAATTCATTTATAATCAAAATTTCATTCATTTATTTGCCGAATTCCTTAATTCCTACTAGGGTTACAGGAAGTCTTGTGACCATCTCAGGCAACACTGGGCGAAGGCGGGGTGCATCCTGAACATCTCTCTGGTCCACTGCAGAGCTTTAAATGTTTTAAAAGTCCAAAAGCTACATGTTAAAATCCCTGCATGGTGAGCGCCGTCAGGAACCTTATAAACAATAAACATTTTAAATTCCCCAGGCCAAGAGTGTACCTCCGATATCCTGTCATCTTTGGTCCCAGACTCCTTTGCAGCAGTTCTGTCCCTGGCTTTGAGGACACCATCTTCGCATTATCGTCTGGAACAGGCCGGTGTGGAGTAGCCGTGGTGCGTGTGAGCGGCCCAGATTCAGCCGGGGCTCTCCATGCACTGAGTGGCCTGACGCGTGCTGTGACCCCCCGCACCGTGCTCCTCCGAAACATCACACACCCCACATCTAAAGAGCTGCTGGACCGTGGCCTGGTCCTATGGTTTCCAGGTACATGAAAAACAAAACCGGTCATGTAAGTGCTTTATCCTGGTCAGGGTCAGCGTGGACCTGATTTCTATCCCATGATCATCATTTTATCCGTTTGCCGAACCGCTTAATCCTACCAGGGTCACGTGGAGGCTATGGAGAGGCGTGGAGGCCTATCTCAGCCAACCCTGGGTGAAGGTATGATACATCCTGAACAACTTGCCAGTTAATCACAGGGTGAAAGCACTCACACACAACCATTCACGCTCATAGCTAGGGGCAATTTGGAACAGCATGGGGAGAACATGTATATATCACACAAACACCCTCATCGATTCAGGGACTTGAACCCAGGACCTTCCATCCATACACTTAAGTTCAAATGTTGAAAAAATTCCCTAAACCAATAAAAATACCACATTTTTAATATGTGCCAAATTGAGACAGTCACTAGAGGGAGACATTTCATTATAATTGTGCCAAGTTATAACAAGCCATTTGTACAATTCTGTACAATAAAGATATGCCTTATGCTGTATTAAATAGAGTTCATTGATGACTGTATTATTGGCCACCATTATGTTATTGTCCTGTATTATACGGTATGAATGTTATTAAGACCTTCACTTATCTGGGGTGGGTTACCAGCCTTGTGTACTTGGTGTTTTTTCTTCAGGCCCTAACAGTTTCACTGGAGAGGACTGTGCTGAGTTCCACATACACGGAGGACCTGCTGTCATTAACGGTGTTTTACAAGCCCTCGGTATGACTCTCTCCTTTTTTCTGAAACTTTAACAGGTTTTAATTCTCTGAAAACAGAATTGGAAACGTGACTGGAACAAGTGTGAACTTTTCTGCAGACTGAGTGCCGTGTGTTTTTACCCACAAGATGGCAGTAAGAGTTTGGTCCCAGGGCTCTTTAGTTTATTTCCCCTCTGACTCTGTAGATATCACACGTCTTAAATCAACACCGGTCTTTAAACTCCCTTTTTATCTTTCTATTTTAGGGGGTCTGCCTGGACTGCGGCCTGCCGAGGCAGGTGAATTTACTCGACGAGCGTTCCACGCTGGGAAGTTGGATTTGACAGAGGTGGAAGGGTTGGGGGATTTGATCCATGCAGAGACAGAAGCTCAGAGGAGACAAGCACTCCGGCAGATGACTGGGGACCTCGGACGCCTCTACAGTGACTGGAGTCAGCAGCTTAAACATGTATGTAAAATTAGTGTTTTTCAGTCGGGTGTGAGAGCAGGTCCATGTCAGGATCCCTCTTCAGACATACAGACGCTACCAGTGTTGCACTAATGCTGAATATTTCCATTAGAATCTCTGTGATGTGGTAAAATGTTTTTTTTTCTGAAGAACATCATTGTTAGGATTCTTTTTGCCCCTGTGTTTTCAGATACATTCATCCATCCCTGTGCTTGCATGGGTTTCCTCCGGGTACTCCGGTTTCCTCCCACAGTTTAAAGACATGCACATTAGGATAATTGGCTGTTTCAAATTGCCCCTAGGCGTGAGTGTGAGTGTGTTAATAAGCGGTTCAGGGTCTACCTCGCCTTCGCCCAGTGTCGGCTGAGATAGGCTTATCAAGGATTCAGCAGTTCAGCGAATGAATGAATGAAGGAATGATTGAATAAACGAATGATTGTGGACTCCTTTAGAAATATTCCGTCATGTTGTGGAATAAAAATGGAATTGTTGTTACATGTCGTTTTTTTGTGCCACCAGGAGAGCAGCGTGTCTAAAGAAGCGTATCTGTGATAGCAGCAGTAAAAATAGTTACTCATATCCGGTGTTTTATTAATATCTTTTAATATATACTTATCATAATAATAATAATATCTGCATTGGTCACTCTGTCCCTCATGCAGTAGAAGTTTTATTAACAGTAAGCCTCGGTTGCTAAGCAACATGAGGTTCATAGACCTGCATAGATCTTAAAAGTCGAAAGTCAGATAGTCTAAGCTCCGAACCCTGAACTTCACTGGAATAGTTGAGGAAACTCTCCTGGTGAATTTTTTTCCCGGACAGCTTTCCCCGTCCGTCGACGGCCTTGAAGTTTCACCCTGAGGATCTTTAAGAGGCGCTTTTGGTCTGGGAATAAACAGAGCATACACGGATTAAAATCAGAATGGAAATAAAAGTTATAACATTAGAATTGATAGCAAACTTTTACTTTGTACCAAAATTGTGTGCATTGCATCCACAAGTAAAATGATTATGTTTCTTTCAGTCCTAAAAATAAAAAAAACTTTTGAAACAACGATCCTTGAAAACAAACGAGAGCAGGTCCTTGGAAATAGGGCTTGGCGTCAGCATCGACATTTTAATTATGTATTTTAACCCTTTCAAAATATGTACCTGGTCTCTCTTAGTGAAAAAATGCCAAAATACATGAATTTACTCAAAGCTAAGCCCCTGTTCATTCCCCTCAAAGTTGCAATTCTCTTAATATTTGATTACGGGGGCTGTTTAGGTGAAAACAATATTAAACGGGGGTGCGTTACTTTGAGGGGTATGTATGAGGCTGGAGCCTATCTCTGGGTAAAGACGTGGCACACCCTCAACAGCTTGCCGGTCCATCACAGGGCCACACACTCAACCAATAACACTCACACTCACTCACACCGAGGGGTGATTTTCATTCATTCATTTATTTATTTTCTAAGCCACTTAATTCTAATTAGGGTCGCAGGGAGGCTGGCGCTCATCTCAGCCGACTCTGGGCAAGGGCGGGGTACACCGTGAACAGCTCGCCAACCCATCACAGGGGAAAGACACACACACACACACACACACACACACACACACACACACACACACACGACCTTTCACACTCCTCACTCACTCTCACACTTAGGGTGATTTGGAACAGCCAGTTATTTTATTTCACCACCAGGGGGCAGCGTCGGCGTAAAACTCAATGAGTGGCACTGATGGAATATCAGTCAGCATTAGGGATGGAAATGTGCTGGTGTCTGTTCAGTAGGTGCGCACACTGAAATCTCTGCATATAATAATAATAATATTAAAAGGAACAGAAAATGTGAAAAGCTGTAATTAGCGGCACGGTGGCGTAGTGCTTAGCACTACACAGCAAGAAGGTCCCGGGCTCGAGTCCCAGGCTCAGTGAGGGCGGTTCTGTGAGGAGTTTGCATGTTCTCCCAGTGCTTGATTGGATTTCCTCTTGGTACTCTGGTTTCCTCCCACAGTCCAAAGACATGCACATTTGGCTAACTGGCTGTTCCAAACCCGCCCTCGCTGAGATAGGCTCCACCCTCCCCGCGACCCTAATAAAGCTATTATTCCAGACACAATGTGCTTGGCTCAAAAGATGCAGAGACGTGAAACTCAGTCTGTAGGATTTCAGGGTGTTTTCCCTGTGTGTGTGTGTGTGTGTGTGTGTGTGTTCCTACTCGTCGCCTGCATGTTTGTGTTTGTGTTTTGGATCTTATCCAGAACTGTGCAGTAGGTGAGGAGCTCAGCTCAGGAGGCAGGAAATCCTGTCGTGGTTGTGCGCCAGACTGTCTTATGTTCCTGAGTGACTTGATTGACAGCGAGGCTCACGGGTCTCGTACAGAATTCGCTTTTTATTTATTTATTTACTTATTTATTTTCATAAAAACTTCAAAACACACATCGGTAGTCCAGCGGAAAGCCTGCAGGAATGTTTCTGAGTGATGCCTCTGCAGACTCCACAGCGGCCCGGGGACACTTTGACCCATAGATAAGAACACTGAGGCCCCTGTGGCCTAAAAGCGAAGCACTGGTTAACTACTGAATATTTCTGTTTTGTTACCAAGAGAACAATCGTGAAAGAAATGCAGAGTGTTTCACCAACTTCTGTGTTAAAATCACATTCTTTTCTTCTCACAGTCGCCCTGAGACGTGGAGTTTAAAAAGAATCGAGGATGAAGTGGACGGACATTGACAGTAAAGACGTTTCAGCTTTGCTTGTGCGGTGTCGCCGTTATGTTCCCTCTGAACGACACTTAAAGCGTGTTTTGTGGTCTGTTTCGGTGGTCCAAGGTTAAAATAAGCTCGATGAAGTCAAGCATTTCCATTTACATATAGAGCTTATACTTTCTCATGCGCACCAGAAACCAATAAATTTTTTTTCTGTGTCCCCTTATGGGCTCCGTAGAAGTGAGCAGCGGTTTGAATCAGAAGTTTAATAATGTAAGGATTTGGATATTTATCCAAAGTAGCAAAGTTTCTTTAATTGTTTAGGTGAAAATGTAAAATAATAATTTAGGTTTTATTTGAGCCTGAAAAAGAAACCCGGAGTCTGTACTGGTACCGTAATGGGTGTAATCTCAGTACCGTGGATATTAACCTCCTCACAAACCCAGGAGGAAACTCGAATCAAAACGGTGCCAAAGTCTCTCAGATTGTCCTGATCACAGACTCCAGAAAATTCTAGAAATTCACCAAAATACTGGCTCAGAAATACACAAAGTTATGCAATGTGGCCTTCATGCTTTTCAAAGTAAAAAACAAACAAGAAAACACTTTTAAAGCTGTGAACGAGTTTCATAAGATGTCATTATGGCGTGTGTGTGTGTGTGTGTGTGTGTGTGTGACCACACTTTAAAAATAAACCATAAAAATCTCACGTTATAATTTATATATTTTATTTGTAATTAACAGTCATGCCCTGAAGGCGGGGCGGAGTCACTTGGCCTGAGACGCATATTATTTTAGCATATACTACAATCACCCCTAAGAAAGAAAAAAAAAGCTAAACTAAAAAAGAACAATAATTGATGACAGACGCACACAGTGAAATAACGACGTCTCTTTCAACCCTTTTCTGAGTTTTTGGTAGTGAAACCCAGGTGAGCTGCTCAGTGCTTTGAGGAAATAAACGCTACGGCGTGTTTACGCATTTACACGTTTAAAGTTAATACATACTACAGAGACACATGAGAAAACCGGCTCCGTAAAGGCAGGTCTGTGCACTAACTAAACATTTTATTATAAACTACAAAGAAAAAAAAACAATGAAATGTGTTATGGTTGATTTTTCCATTTTAAAACGTGTTGATGACTCCACTGCCCTGATAAACTGTGAGTATTCCCAAGATAGCGGACCAATCAGATCATAGCATCCCTCGTTGTAGATACTAATTAATAATTATTGTGGATGTCACTAAATAGTCATTTCTGTTGAATATTTAATTCAGTGACCTCCTCTGTACCGGAGGTGAAAAATATTAGTATTTAATTCACAGGAAGATCAAAACAAACATCTTCTAACCGTAGCAGATTCGGGTCGGGTGATTTATATCGATTTATAACCAAATCTGAACATTTAAATCATCCTCATCAGTTTTCTTTTCTTCTTACTTTTTTTTTTAGAAATAATTTTTCTTGATGTTTAATTGATACTTGGTCACTTTTTTAGCTCGTTCAGTGATAGACCTGATGATCTTATGCTGTGGCGATGCGGCGCCTGTCCGTCCATCCATCCGGCATCCGGCCACAATTTTCAGAAAGTTCCTTCTCCCTTCTTCCTTAACCGATCTGAGGATCATTACAGTGATCAGCTCCGTACATCCTTCTGTTCACTTCTATTCCTTCAGCACAACCTTCTCATTTATTTCTTTTACCTGCAGAATTTTTATAGAAACGTGTTCATCATGTTTACTCTCATAAACTCCTTCATCAAATACAGAAGCACACAAAAAAGTTCTGTGATTCTTCCCTATAAATATTCAGTCAAATACCTCCACCTGCTGAAAATGGAATGATTTTATTTTAAGTGGTGCCGGATGAGAGCGACGTCACAGGCGCTCTGGTTCTCTCCTCCTGCTGTTGCATGAAGAATGAAAATCAGTTTCAGGAAAAAATCCTTGTGCTGCTGTGACATGTAGGTTGGGATTAAGAACGCTCGTCTCACCTTATCTCGTATTTTCTCCTCTTATCTGATCTCATACACAGTAAAGCGGAACAGTTTGGGGAAACAGCGTGTGGTCCTGTGTGTCTTTTTTTGGTTTTGATGTTTTTCCGGTTGAATTTTCTGGTACAAAGTGAAATAATCTGTGTAAATTTTCAGTTTGTTACTGGTGAGGTGTGAAAACCTTGTATTCCAGCAGCAGGTATCAGGATACAGTGAATAACAGTGTTATTGTTGTTGTTGGCGGTGGTGGAGTTACCTACGGCCGTGTTTTGGGGGTTGTGTAATGTGTTTGTGTTAAGCGGCCTTTCCTGGGAGGTCTGCGGAAACATCCCACCAGTCTGGAAACGGTCCAGCTCTTTAACTGGTGTTGATTTAAAGCCAGTCTGTCAGTTTTCTCTGAAACAAAAGCTCTCACGCAGGATACATTTTACTAAAAGACTTAAAAAAAAACAATTCAGTAAACAAAATCCTCATGAACTGTTTTACTTTATTAATCATGTGCATGGTACACAGCTTTTTAGGAATCGGTGGAATTTTCTGAAATGTTGGAGGAACCCTTGGAGCAACAGCGGGTTAAGTGGTTTTGAGTTGAGTTCAGAAATGAAGAGAGAAAAGTGAAGTCTTTCAGATGAATCCAGGTGAAGTTCCAGTTTAACATATAGGGGGCATTTCACTGTTACTCGTTTCACTGATTTACTAGTGCAACAGTGGGCCAAGTCCAAAATCCAAGATGGCGGCGCTCATGTTTGAAGCCTCCACATCGAGGAAAGACTTACCTGAAAAAGAGGCTCTTCACTTAATAGAGGACTCAGAAAGTAAGTGTTCCTTCAGCCAGGACCCCACGGCATCTACCGTATTTAACTGGATGCTATTCATTAATTTTTGTAATATTTCTACATTTCCTGGACTTTTGGTCTTTCAACCCGGGAGTGATGCAATTCTTCCTATTGTTTATATCTGCAGATTTTTTCTTCCAATAATGTTTATTTATGTAAATTATTATTGTCTTTCCACCTCTGTTTGTATATTTATCCACTTTGCTATGAAAGCATCGAGAATTTCCCCATTGTGGGACAATAAAAGATCATCTCATCTCATCTCATCTCATATCTCGTCTCATCTCATCTCATCTCTCTCCTCTCATCTCTCATCTCTCATATCTCATCTCATCTCATCTCATCTCATCAGTCCAAAATAATATTTTTTTCCAGCAATTTAGGCCGAAGAAAGTATGTAGAAGAATTCAGAGAAACGTTAAAGCACTTTTTTGAAAATCCTCAAAAATGGACCCACTGTTGCTCCAAGGGGCTCAAATAAGAATAAAGAAATTTCATGATTGTTTTGTTTGGGGTGGTGATGAGACGTGTTTTTCTTTCACGTGCAGTGTTTAGCTCACGTGGAGGCTTTCATTGACTTCAGTGAGGGTGAGCTCATCGAGGACGGCGTCTTAACTCAAGGTGCGTCTCTGAATCCTGAAATAAAAACACTTGAGGCATATTATTTTCCAGTACGGTACAAGTCGGGAAACTTCCTGTTTGGACCGGAGAGTCCGGGCCAGCACCAGCGTATGGGAATATAATTGGAGTCCAAGTGCTGAAATGTTGGTTTCCTCTCAGAGAAAATGAGAAATGGATGTCTGAAGGCTGCATTGTGAAACAGAATAACTCATAGCTATGTGCTCAGTCTACCTGTTCCCATTTCCCCTGCATCTGTATTCGACAGGGAAAACAAGTATTTGTTTTGTGATGTTTCTCAGGAGAGATTTTGGGATTGTAGTGCGTCAAGGAACAAGGCTGTCACCGACCACCTCCTTCCTCTGAGTGACATCAGCTTGGCTGGTAGAGGCAGAAACTGAAGTGCAAATAGAAACTGGCTTTGATTTTTTTCTTGTGTTGTATACAGATAACATAAACAGATAACATAGCAGCATTTGATAATCAAAGTATTATTTATGTTGCACTCATTATTATTATTATTATTATTTTTGTTGTTGTTGTTGTTGTTATTATTATTGTTATTGTTATTATTATTCATTCATTCATTTTCTAAGCCACTTAATCCCAATTAGGGTCGCAGGGAGGCTGGTGTCCATCTCAGCCGACTCTGGGTGAGGGAGGGGTACACCCTGAACAGCTCACTAGGCCATCGCAGGGCCAACACACACACAAGCTTTCACACTCACACCTAGGGGTGATTTAAAACAGACAATTGGCCTACTGTGCCTTTTTATGAACTGTGGGAGGAAACCGGAGTACCTGGAAGAAACCCACGCAAGCACAGGGAGAACATGCAAACTCCACACAGAAACGGCCCGAGCCCGGGAATCGAACCCAGGACCTTCTTTCTGTGAGACGGACGTCACCGGGGCGCTAGACCGACTAATAACATTTAAAATATATTACCTAACAAATAATATTAATATATTCATTAATGTTGGCCCGCATGGTCTGTCGAATGATACAAAGGGGAGCGGATTATAAATTCATAAATAAACCCCCCCCATGTGGAGTCTCGATCCGACGTTGTGAAACTGTGTCCTAATTCTGACTAAAACAATCCAAGTGAAATGTTTGTTTTTCTTATGCACTTCTTTTATTATTTCATTATTTTATTATTTCTATCCCTGCAGTGGACACGGCGGTTTCCAAACTGCAAGAGGAAATCCAGAAGCATCTTTCTGATGAGCGGCGAGGCGAGCGGCTACGCAGTGGAGTACAGGTGGTCATAGCAGGATCCACCAATGCGGGCAAGAGCAGCCTGTTCAATCTCCTGTGTAAGAAGCAGTCGGTGGCGCTGAAGCGCTTCAACGTCGGAAATGGTTTCCTTAGTTTTAATATCTGCTGATTTTACATTTTCAAAAATGTATAGTACAGTTTTCACTTGGTTACAGTTCAACATCCAATCAAATTCATCAGAGTAGAAAAAACATGCGTAATCATCATCTGTTGTGGCGCGCTGTAGTTAGCGCTGTGGTTAGCGCTGTGGTTAGCGCTGTAGTTAGCGCTGCAGTTATGCTATGTGTCTGAATATGGATAAACCTACAGTATGGACTGCAGTGTTTGCTAACAATAACTGGCTATGTATAAATAAATTAGCCTGATATATTTATTAATGCCAGTTCAGATTAGCGTCATCTTCATCTGCTTGCCCTGGATTTACACTGGCTCACGATGTCCGCGATCTCCGCGATTCAAAAAGGTGCAGAGCTTCATGAGCATGCTTTGAGCACGATGGGGGATTAAAAACGAGGCGGGGCACATCCAGTAGATGAACCTTAAAGGAATCATTTCAAGTTCATCAGGATCCCCTACGATGGCCCATCAAAGTCTGTTACGCTTTGCTAAGGCCTGTTAAGCTCTACTGCGCTCCTCCGCGATTCCCACGTTCCATCACGAGTGGTGGCAAATCACCACGATTCCACCAAGTTCCCTCAAGATCACCACGATTCAGTCCATCGACCCCCCCACGCCCAGTGGTTAGCGCGTCCACCTCACAGCAAGTAGGTCCCGAGTTTGTGTCCTGGAACCTACTTGTTCTCATGTTTACATGTTCTCCCTGTGCTTGTTTGGGTTTCCTCCGGGTACTCCGGTTTCCTCCTGCAGTCCAAAAATATGCACAGTAGGCTGATTGGCTGTTCCAAATCAGTGGTTGTGTGAGTGTTGGTCCCTGAGAAGACCTGGCGAGCCGTTCAAGGTGTACCCCACCCTTGCCCAGAGTCGGCTGAGATGGGCGTCAGCCTCCCCGCGACCCTGATTAGGATTAAGCAGTTCAGAGAATGAATGAATGTCAAATGGGTTTATTTTCAGGGGAAAGAAAATCCTAATTGCTTTAAAATAGAAATGATCTTGTCATATTTTCTCCATAATTTAGTTGGAACCTTCTCGTCAAGGAATACACTGTCAGCCGACCGAGTTTTTTCAAGGTGATTTTGAGGGGCAGGATCTCACACTCGGAGGATAGCGCTACCCTCCCCGTGTGTGCATGCGCTCACAGACACTCGTCTCGTTATATGTTTATAGAAATCACCACATACTTACAGAATCACAATACAAATCGAATCGGCACTTTGGTATCGTGATAATATCGTATCAGGTGATCCCTGGAGATTCCCATCCCTGACTAGTCTCACAACGATTTTTTTAGTTTATAATTTCATAAAATGGAATTGTTGTGAGGAATTGTGCACTACAAAGTTCTGCTTCTTTAAACCCTTTCAAAATCCTGACAGATTAAGCTGAGAAAATAATTCAGGTCATAATATAATAGTAAATGCATGAATCATTCTTGGATTATTGTCTCTGGATGCGTATTATTCGAACGTGCACCCTGTAGCATATAGTAATGGTACTCACTCACTCACTGAAGCGAACGCTTATTCCTACTGGGGTCACGGTGAAGTCAGAGCACATAGGACTCTGAGCAAAGACGGAGTACACCCTGAACTGCTCACCAGACCATTGCAGGGCCGACACTCACACCACCGTTCACACTGACCCCCAAGGACAATTTGGAACAGCCAGTTAGCCTAATGTGCATGATTTTGGACTGTGGGAGGAAACTGGAGTACCCAGAGGAAACCCATGCAAATGCCACACACAGATCTCTGAGCCTTGGGACTCAAGCCAAGGACCTTTTTGCTGTGAGGTGGATGTGCTAATCACTACGCCGCCATGCAGAATTGTAGTTTTATGTAAATGGAGCTGAAATAGAAATGAATATTATTGGTGTTCCTCTGATCGAGAAAACAGCTGTTTATATTCATACCATTTGGCAAATGAGTTTATCGGGAGCATTTTATCTTTTTTTTTTTTTTTTTATAACGGAGTAATTTAAGAATAAGGGCCTTGCTCACAGGCCCAAAAGTAGCACCATGGTGGTACTGGGGACTGAACCTTTGGATCAGCAACTGATTGGTAGTTCAGGAAAGGTTCCTCTGTACTATTCAGAACAGAATCTAATTTTCTTAATAGAGATGAATGATTAGTGTATCAAGAAAAGTTTCTAATATTCTCTCACTTCACTCCAAATGTCCAGATGTTCACCTTTAGAACTGTATTTAACCCAGTAGTCATTTGGCAGAAATGTCCCGAGGTACATTATGGAATATCTTAATGAGTCACCGCCTGGTCTTGAGCTGAACCTCCTGTTGTGACGTCCTGGAGAAATGTTAAGCATCATCTGTTTGTAAACGCGTTTCCTTATATATCAGACGAGCGGCTCTCGGACGAGAGGTGAAATCCTGCGATTGTTTGCATAAGTAGGTCCAAGTTCCCTTTTCAGGATTTATTAGGATAAATTGATGTCTGAAATATCACTAGACATAACAAGCCAAGGCGGTAGTTATTCAGAACACATCTCCTTCCTCTGACTCTGTAACCCTGTAAATGAGCAGTGTGTTCGAGTTTAGGAAAGTGCACATGCAGCGCAAAACCGGCCTCTTCTCGCAAAATAACGAGCGGGCTGCAGCCTCCGGGTGCTCGTCCAGCTGCTTTTTAAATACTTCTTCCATGTTTAGTTGCTTAATTTAACTTTTGCAAAAGGTGCTGATTGTTACGCCACGTAAACGTGGTAGATTTACCTAAAAGTAAACCGAGGTGAAAAAAGAAAAAGAAAGGTTTCATTTTATTTCTTTTTGTTTAGGAGTTTATTGAAAACATCAGAGGAAGTGAGGAAACAATAATAATTATACTGCAGGGTGTTGAAGTTTATCTAATCGCTGTAGAAGTGCTCGTGGTGTTTTCCATCTCTGGCACACGGTGCAGTAATGATAGTAGCAAGGGTGCAGGACAGGGTGTGTGGATATCACTGTGTTTCCTGCCCCGAGTGACACGCATTCATTAGTTCTCAGTTTTATTCCTGTTATTGTTTCCAGTCCTGTAGACCTTGTTCTTTTTTCTTTTTTTTGGCATTAATCCTGGGACATGCTGTTTAAAAAAAAAAACAACCAAACAACAAATCAACAATATACAAGCTATTTACTGAAAATTAGGACGAATTAAAAAAATTGTTGGTTTCTCATCAGAACTTTTTGAAAACCTAAGCGAGGAAGGAGGGTTTATTTATTTATATGTTTGTTTGTTTAACTGTATGTTTGTTTGTTGTTTGTTGTGACTGTCAAAGCCCAAAAGCTTTTAAAGATAAATGTATGTGAAGTGACTGAAGCTGGGAACTTGAGGTGACTTCCAGCAATTTGTAGGAAATTTTTGAATAAATAAAAAGAACCTTTTTTGAAGTACTCGTTTAGTTCAGTTTTCTGCTTCACAATCCACATTAGATCAGCAGAATCTATTTTTCTCTACAGAACAGCAGCCTTTCAGTTCCAAAAATCTAAATAGAACTATTTCAAACAGAACTAGACCAAGCTCACACTCACACCGTCTAACACCCAATCACGGTTGTCTGAGGAGGTTTCTGAGGTTTTGAGGGTGGTTTTTTAAAAAAAAAAAATACGACATTAAAAAATTTTTTTTGATAAGTCCCCAATTTTCGGATGTGGGCGCTGATAAGAAACGGGGATTTTTTTTTTCACCCGACCTTAGGGGTGGGGGTGTGTGGGGGGGTGTGTTTGTGTTTCTCTTTCTTCTCAGAATCGATTTCTTTTAAATAAAATGTAATGAAACAAACGTACAGCGGGATACTAGATGAAGAAGTGGTAAAAGTATTCGTCCCCCTTGAACTTTTTACACATTTTTTTTATTAACAACAGCAAACGTGAATATATTTTATTGGGATTTTATGACAGAGGCCTCTCTGCTGCATCATTGTGAAGCGGAAGGAAAATGATTCAGATTTATTACAAATAAAAATCTGAAAAGTGTGGTTTGCATTTATATTCTGTACTCTGGTCGAACTGGTTTTCATTTCGGGGTATCCGTCACCTTCAGGATTCTCCTTTCTGGCTGTAAACACCACATTTTCACCAGTCGTTTTATTTTTGGGGTCCCTTGTGTGTCATGGTGTGCTGCACCTTCTTATTAGCTTCTGATTTTTGGATTATGAATCGTACTCTGGTTCTCCACTTGTGGAGGGGTATAACATCTGAACTTTAATGATGTATGTTGAACAGTCATTCTGTGCCATGAAAAGATCGCTCCAAAGAAATACCTGAAAGTGGTTGATGTCGATGTTCATGTCAGTGAAAATAACTCATTTTTTCGCAGGTCGGCGTCCAGCGGCTATCGTGTCTCCTATAGCGGGGACCACTAGAGACGTGGTGGAGACGCCGCTGGACATCGGAGGTTTTCCGGTCCTGTTGAGCGACACGGCAGGGTTGAGGGAGACCGATGACGGCGTGGAGCGAGAGGGTGTCCGACGCGCCCTGAAAAGGTAAGGACAGCTTGTGGGATAATGGAGAATGATACTATAAACAATGCTGTATCTAATTTGAACCCAGTGATGCATTAAATGCCCGGTGGAAGGAAACTCTTTGCCTTTTCCTCAGTCTGAGTAGAAACAATGATTTTGAATTTTTACCTCAGGTACGTTTCCTGTGCTGGGCTTTGTTTGGGTGTGTGGACATGTCTAGGTTAGTAGTGTTTATGTAATACACCCCTTCGCCAAAAATGTTATATTTTGATGGAGAGCATTGTTCCCTGATCACAGCATGTAATCTCCATGGCGTCGTTGGTCCGGTCGGTCCAGTCGAGCTGAATGTAGTGAATGAGCAGGTTATCACATCGATGCACTTTTTCTTCCCTGATGGCGCGGATATAAAACAGGGACTCAGATAATGAGCGAGTGGTTCAGGGAGCACGAGGAATCATTTTCACATAAGTATCGGCCCCCCAGAGTCCCGACCTTAACCCTGTTGGAAGTTTCCAGGATGTGCCGGAGAAGACTTTATGGAGGGGTCCGTTGCTGTTAGTCTTGCTTACATGTAATTGTCATGGCATTGTTTCAGTAAACCTCAGCAACATAACGTTCATTTCCATCCGGTGTCGGGTTCGTTTTTCACCGACGTCTTGAATCGATGAGGGCAAAATGATCCCCTCCATAAAGTCTTCTCCAGCACATCCCCAAAACTTTCAGTAGGGTTAAGGGTTTTAGGGTTATGTCCATACCATCAGCATTTTTTTTTTGGCCGGGCAGTGTGTAGAACCAGCTTTAATAATTAACATGTACACATGGGGTATTATACTCATACACAGATTTTAGGCAGCTAGTTCCCCTAATCATGGTTTGCATGAGTCGTAAACCCAAACTTGTAACACAGATTGATGGGGATTGATGACTGTTAACCCTGAAATGTCACACATACAGTGGACTGCAGTCAATAATCCCAAATAAAACAGGTAATATCCCTTTTTCGTGACTTTGCAGTGTATTCATAATAGAACCTATACATTCCTTCATATTTAATGAATTGAATAAAAATTCCGTAGAAATCAGTGCTAGCCGCTAGCCTTAGCCTCTGAAAATGAACAATGTTTTGGTGTGTGTGCATTGTGACAATGTCAATTGTAAAAAGCGCTATACAAATAAAACTGACTTGACTTGACTTGTGTCTGGATCTTTAAATTTACTGATAATTCAATTCTTCTCTAGTTCGAAATGATCTTTTTGAGTTTGTGATCATTTAAGATTACATGGATTTTCCTCTGGTGATGGTTTACATCTCATGTTAGTATGTTAATGGTATGTTAGTATGTACCCATCCCGTTCCCCCTTCTTTAATTCAGTTAACGTTTCTTTTCAACATATTATACCTTCTACATTCACACCAAAAAGTAAAGCCATGTTTAATCAAGTAGATCTGCTCCGTTTCTGACCATGTAAAGATCACCACAGATCTTTTAGATCTTAAATCTAGCATCTAATCGCTCGCAGCAGTCAGGTCATGCTTAGAAGCCGTGATTGACAGGGACAGAAGTGTTTTAGGAAGAATAAAGGGATTTTTTTGTGTGGCCTGTAGGGTGGAAGAAGCAGATCTGACACTGGTGGTCGTCGACTCGACTCAGCTTCCTCAGGAGCCTGCGATGGTCCCAGGTTTCCTGAATGACTACCTCAGCAATGTGCTGCCGAAGGAGACGGTGCTGGATCACATGCCGCAGTGTCTCCTGATCCTTAACAAAAGTGACCTTCTGCCTCATGAACACATTCGGAGCATCCAGAGAGCCCTCAGTGAGGCATTCGCTGCGGCTCCGGTCACGGTTCTGTCCTGCAGTACCACAGAAGGACTCGCTGAGTTCCTGGAACTCTTGCAGGAGAGAATTAGGACAATGTAAGTGAAAACGTGTGACCTTCCTGTTCCTGCATGTAAGATGACTTGAATTTAAAAATATTTAAATAAGGGGGCGGTGCAGTGGTCAGCACTGTCGCCTCACAGCAAGCAGGCTCTGGGTTTGTCCCTGGCGATCCAATGAGATCCTTTTGTGAAAAGTTTTTTATGTTCTCCTTGTGTTAGCATGGGTTTCCTCCAGGTGCTCTGGTTTCCTCCCACAGTGTAAAGCCATGCAGATCAGTTTAGCTGGAAACTCTAAATCTCTCCGGGTGTGTTTTTCAGTGATCAGCAGTTAGAGAATATAAATTCAGATGCACATTTTTAAAACATTAGCTCGGAGTGGAACCCCTGCTCCTCCGCGTTGAGAGGAGCCAGTTGAGCTGCAGCCCGACCCCGGAACAAGCAGAAGATGATGAATATGAAATATAAACTAGTGAGCTTGTGAATAAAATAAAACTGGGCGCATCTGCTATAATACTACACACATCACACAGGCGTCTGCACGTTTACACGAATGCATGTTATACAGCTTAGTGCGTTTATATAAAGAACACTTACTGCATTTACTGTTTCTTCTACACCTGCCAAGTCCTTACAATGGCGCCTCCTTCGTGAAGATTTATTAGTCCTTTTTTAAAAAAAATTCATTAAGCATGGTTGGCTGTCATATATCACAGAGCTGATTGACTGTCATGTATCGCAGTGCTGATTGGTTGATATAAATTGCAGTGCTGATTGGCTGTCATGTATCACAGAGCTGATTG